>CM025784.1:9705368-9716644 GCA_014636745.2 Centella asiatica | reverse complement strand
CCCCCCCCCCCCCCCCCTTCTACAAGTTCTCGGCTATCTCACTCAGAAAACAATTGGTATCAGAGCCTTTAATTGAATTTATTCAATTAACACATTCCAAGAAATGGCCAACGATGAAGCAAGCAGCTCTAGCATAATGGCTTATACAGGAAGTCGTGATGGTGGAACCAAGATTTCAATTCTGAAATGAGAAGAATATCCTATTTGGAAGCAAAAGATGTACATGCACTTGAGAGCAACAGATCCAGATTATATTGATAGGATTGAGAAGGGTCCCTATCTACCTAGGAAATTTATTCCTGCTAAAACTGTTGAAGGATCTGTTGTGGCTGAACACTTTGAACTTGCTCCTGAAAGTGATTATACAAACAAAGACAAGTTTCAAGTGTTAAAGGATTCTATGGTTATGACATACTCTATAATGGTATTGACAAAAATATGTTCACAAGCATTATCAACTGCACAACATCTAAGCAAATCTGGGACACCATCAAAGTCCTGTGTGAAGGGACTGACCAAGTTCGAAAGAACAAAAGGTCATTGTTGACACAACAATATGAGTTCTTTCAAACAAAGCCTAGTGAACCAATAACGTCAGTTTATGATAGGTTCAATACTTTGCTCAATGACTTGAAGATACTTGGAAACTCCTATGATAATGAGGATGTCAACACTAAGTTCATGAGATCTCTCCCACCAAGTTGGGATCCAAAGACTACGGCTATAAAGGAGGCTCATGACTTGGACATACTCACACTGGACAGGCTCTACGATAATTTAAAGACTTATGAGTTTGAAGTAGAGCAACGACAATGCATGCATGGCAAGGACAAAGAGTTGTGTTAATGGTTGAGACAAGCAAGTCTCAAGAGAAGCTTGACGATGAAACTTCCAATGCTAGCTCGACTGATGAGGAAGATGAACTGGACACTAATGATGACATGGAGGAAGTCATGGTATTCATGGTGAAACAGTTCAAGAAATTTAGAGCTGGTAGAAAAGGAAGAAAGTCGTCAAAGAAGCCTAATCTCAAATGTGAAGGTCAAACTGTGACCTTTGACAAGAAGAAAATCAGATGTTATAACTGTGATGGGTTAGGGCACTTTGCCAATGAGTGCAGGAAGCCTAGATCTAGTGATAGATCTAAGGATGAAAAATCAAGGAAAATGGGGAACGACTTTGCTGACAAGAAGATCAAATCAAAATGTAAAGCGTTGATTACTGAGGGCAAGGATTGGATTGATAGTGACTCTGAGGAGGAAATCGTCAACTTTGCCCTAATGGCTCGAAGTGACGAATCAAGTGATTCTACAAAGGGCAAAAAGAAGAAAACATGGTACTTGGACAGTGGATGTTCAAGGCACATGACTGGAGATAAGTCCCTGCTAAAACAGTATGAAGAGAAAAGTGGCCCAAAAGTCACTTTTGCAGATGACAGCAAAGGTCATACCAAGGGTTATGGCAGTGTTGAACATGGAGATGTCATCTTCACTAAAGTAGCACTAGTTGATGGCTTAAAGCAAAATTTACTGAGTGTGAGTCAATTATGTGATAAGGGATTCAATGTCACCTTCAAAGAAGATCAATGCTTGGTATGTGACAAAGAATCTTGTGTTCCCAGTGAGATGCTGAGAACTTGTAGAAGGGGAGTTGAATACAAGTTCTTTTAATCTCTTTTCGAATTTCTTTGTTCTTTAAGAAATTAAACTTTCTTGCTAAATATAAAGAACTAAAACTCAAATCAATTTATAAACAGTTGCTATATTGATTTCACAACTGATTACAAATTCTAACAACCATAATAAATATGATCATCAGCTTCTTTTCTATTCTGTATAGGAAAAGATACAAACTATGAAAAACCCATACAGCTCCAAATTACAATTCTCTATAAAAAAATTACAGCTTCTCTAACAACTAAATTATTATTAACTCAGTTCCTATTCTTAATAAAATTCAGCTTCCTATTCTGAATAAAATTCAGCTTCCTTATTTGAATCAAATACAATCTTTCCTTTTTGATAGGAACAGATTTCTGGTTAGTTTCCTTACCAGCTATGTCTTCAATAATATCTTGCTTTACGTGGAAGACATTCCTTTTTAATTTGAACTTCGTATTTCTCAGGAATTAAATCTCGATTAGTCCCTGATGCTTCATCTTTAGTCTCTGGTTACGTCATTACTAGTCTCCGGTGCATTTAGTCCCTGATGACGTCAGCTTGTGTAGTCACCGATAGAATTATTTAGTCTCTGACGCGTTAAGGCTTAGTCTCTGATGACGTCAACTTATTCTCTGATGCTTTTAACTTTAGTCTCCGATGACATAAGCTTTAGTCTCCGACTCCTTTAGACTTAATCTCTGATGACTTAAGTCTTAGTCTCCAATAGGCAAAACTAGTCTCCTACAGATAAAATCTTTTTAGTCCCTGACCAATTCTCCTAGTCTCCGATAAGCCTTTATGCAAACTCTAACGGATCAAATACACATCTTGACTTTCTGAAGCTTCGATACACCATTCCAGCAGTTACTTACAAATAAGAAATATTTATATCTCTTTACAAAGAATGAATGAATTACAACCAAAGAGATAACTGCTAGCTACAAAACTTCAGTGTTACTAATTAACACTTTCTATACATTTGTACTCTAAGTAATCTAAAGACAATCATCATCAAATGTTCTAAAACATAACAATCTCCCCCTAATTATGAATATCAAAATGATAAGCATAATTTCAAGGTTGATGATGATGTCAAAACTCAACATTACAATTACTTAGAAAAAGAATAAAGAATTGCTAACTACAAATGTATCCTGAACTAAGATCTGTGATCTTTTGTTCAGCTTCCACCAAGACTCAGGTTTAAATCCTATAAGTCTGGCTTCAAAAAAAAACAACTTATTTAACAACCAACATACCTCCAACTTCATCTTTTATTTTTTTTCAGCACATCCAACCTTTCTATCAACAGTTTTCTCAGAATAATCTCCATCTCATCTTCAGCATCTTTGAGTAGACTAATAAATCCTTCAATATGTCTCTCATTTACACTGTTGATATCTCTGTTATAATTGAAGAAGACTTTCTCTCCATGAAAAGTCTCATACCAAAATCCTAGAGGTTTAGGATTAGCTTCCGGTACTGTATCCACCTTATGCTTCACCTTCATTACCTTTTGAATCTGGCTTCGAAGATCCATGTTGAGATCAAAAGTTTCAAATACCACAGTCAGCAACCATTCCAGATTTTCCTTAGTCTGTCCCTCCAAGGCTGGCTTCTCGAACTTCAAAGATTCTCCATCCTTCAAAAAGACATGAAGAAGTTCTCTGTTATTTTTACCCTTGATCAGATCTATCTTCTTAGTACTTTTCTTTAGGGCTTTTATTATTTCATCAGCACTTGTCATTTCAACTTTGTAAGACTTCTTTGATGAAACTGTTTGTGGTTTTGTTGGTCCACTCACAGCCACCAAAGCAGTCTCAGTTGACCTTGGAGGATCTTGAGAAGTAGGCTTCTTGATAGTTGCCCTGGTTACAGGTTTCTTTGCAGATTCCTGAACCAAGGGTTTCCTCCTTGATTTTTTTTCAGCCTCTTCCATCTCTTTATTCTTCTTTTTGGTTATGGCTGCTTTCTGTGCACTTGACCTTCTTGATAAAAGTCTCTTCTTCTTTGCCTCTTCCTCCTCCCTTGCTGTTGCCATATCCTCCTCCTCTTGAAGTTTCTGAGCTAATAGCGCATCAGATTCTATCAACTTTTGTTCTTGAGGATAAACTAACTCCACTTTCCCATCCACTATCTGTTCAACTGGAGTGGGAAAGTGAGCAGTCCTCATAGCATCCCCCATTAACTTAGGCTGTCCTGGTTGAGTGGATTTTGATTTCTTTGGCTCTTCAACCAAAACACCCTTGCCTTTGTGTTTTATTGTTGGGCCCTGTGCAGTGGAAAAAGGAGATGTTGTTGTTGTTGTTGTTGGAAGTTGTGTTGTTGTTGTTGTTGGCTTTGTTGCTGCTGCTTGAAGATCAGAATGTTTCTTTAAGATCCTGTCCATCATTGCTTGCAATTCTGCATCAAGGACAGGACCAGATTTTGGTTTTTGTACAGGAACATGTTGTTTGAATTGACCACTCTCCCCCTTTTTGACATCAGCATCTTTAGGGTGAGAGGAGGTGGCCAAATGAGGAATAGCCTGCATCAGAAGTTGCTCCATTCTGTCTTGTTTTTAGATCAGGAGTTGGATATGGGCTTCTAGGGCTTGAAGTCGACTGTCAGTCTTGGACTTGTCTTTGATAAGTGTATCAATGGCAGTAATAGTCCTCCTTGGCAAGTGTCCTTCATATCACCTTCTGATTTTGTCTGTCTCCAACTCTATCCTTTCCTCCATTCTTTTTACTGCACCTTGTATTCCTGTAACCAAGTAGTGGTGAAACTTTGTGTGTTTCTTATCCACCTTAGTTACTTCTTCAAGAATATCTTTGACTGAAGGTGCAGAGGCAGTTGACCTTATGTTGGTCACATAATCCTGCCTCATTTGGGCGGCTGCATCCTCCAGTGTGTTGGAATAGGTTGCATCCAACCATTCATCAACATTTGTTTATGGAACTTCTTCATGAACAAGTTCATCTATAAGCCTTGTCTTCAATGCAGAAAGGTGGTCTTGTCTTTGTTGCAGACCATATAAAACTTCAAAGTCGGCATTAGACATTTCAGATATCACATTTAATGCTGCATCCCCTGTGCTGGAAATGTTCTCAGGTTCTTCTGTTTGGATATTTGTGGAGGGAGCAGAAGAAACATGAGCTTCTTGTGAGCTTGTATCAACAGGTTGTAAAAATATACCTGCTGAGAATTTCTCTCTTTTATTTTGTTCAAGGATCTCATCCTTGCTCACAACCTCTCCTTTTGCCTGGGGTTGGGCACCCAACTTCTCTTTCTCTCCTTTTTCCAAGCTATCTAAAGCTTGACTATCTTGTATGTGTATATCACATTCAAAGACATGCTTATCAGCCACCCCTGCATGGTTTGTCTTGATGATATCAAAGTCTCCAAACTTGAACATTACAGTTTTAGCGGCCATTTTCAGAGATCTGTGAACTTTTGAAGAAAACTTAAAAAAGGGTTAAATTGCAGAGTATTTGCAGAGAGAAAATAATTTCAGAGCTTTGAGAGTTTGTGATTGCAAAAATGTTTGATTTTACTTTCAGCAAAGTATGAGAAACGTTTGCAATTCTAAAGGTAGTGAACCGTTTTTTATCGTGGTAGGGATAACTACCATATTACCCTCGATCGGAGATTGCCCTAATCTCTGGTAAGTTCACTTGTAAGAGACTAGAAGAAGATTAGTCACTGATAGTGTTGACTATCGGGGACTAAGGTAGTCTCGGATAGTATTAACTATCGGGGACTAATGTAGTCTCTGATAGTATTAACTATCGGGGACTAAGGTAGTCTCTGATAGTATTGACTATCGGGGACTAAGGTAGTCTCTGATAATATTGACTATCGGGGACTAGTTAGGCTCCGATAGTTCAATTTTTTAATTTAGTCGGGGACTAATTAAAAACAACTATCAAGGACTAAAATAATCTCTTACTCACTCTAGCTCATATTATTTAATAATCAACCATTTGATTGTTCATTTCATCAAATTTTTTCAGAATTAAAATTCTAGCTCCTAAAATTCTGCTTTAATAAAATAAGACAGCTTCTATCCAGAAAATTAATTCTAGGTTCACAAATTCTGTTTAATTAAAAACAGCTGCAATCCAGAAAATAAATTCTAGCTGCATAAGTTCTGTTTAATTAAAAACAGCTGCAATCCAGAAAATAAATTCTAGCTGCATACAACTAAACAACTTGTTTTCAAAAATTAATCAATTTTTATAGGCATAATTCAACATTCCTATTTCAAAAACTAATCTAGAAAAGGTAGATTCATCTAAAGGTTTTGTGAATATGTTTGCAAGTTGTTTATCAGTTGTTACCCAGTGTAATCCGATATTACCTTCACTTACATGTTTTCTTATGAAGTGATATCTAATATCTATGTGTTTTGTTCTTGAGTGTTGCACTAGATTTTCTATTATTGCTATGACACTAGTATTATCACAATAAATAGGAATTTTGGATAATGACATACCATAGTCTAGGAGTTGATTCTTGATCCATAGGATTTGAGCAAAGCAACTCCCAGCTGCGATGTATTCAGCTTCTGCTGTTGAAGTAGAAACTGAATTTTGTTTCTTGCTCAACCAAGAAACAAGTATGCCTCCAAGAAGTTAGCAGCTTCTACTTGTGCTTTTCCTGTCAAGCTTACACCCTGCATAATCAGCATCTGAATAACCAATTAGTTTAAAGTCAGATTCTTAGGGATACCATAATCCAAGATTTGGGGTACCCTTTAGATATATGAGTATTCTTTTTACAGCAATCAAATGTGACTCTCTATGGTCAGCTTGAAATCTAGCACATAAACATGTAGCAAACATTATATCAGGTCTACTTGCAGTTAAATATAAAACAGAGCCTATCATTCCTCTATACCTAGTAATGTCAATTTTCTTTCATTTTAAATCCTTATCTAGTTTAGTGGATGTAGGCATGGGTGTTTTTGCAGGTGCACAATCAACTAAATCATATTTTCTCAATAAATCTTTGATATAGTTAGACTGATTGATAAATATTCCATCAGTTGATTGTTTTATCTGCAAACCTAAGAAAAATGTTAATTCTCCCATCATACTCATTTCATATCTAGACTACATAAGTTTTGAAAAATTTTTACAGAGATTTTCATTTGTAGACCCAAATATAATATCATCTACATATATTTGCACCAAAATAATGTCAGAGCCTTGCTTTTTATAAAATAATGTTTTGTCTATGATACCTCTAACAAATTTATTTTCAAGAAAAAATTTAAATAGAGTATTATACCAGGCTCTTGGTGCTTGTTTTAAGCCATAAAGTGTTTTGTGTAATCTATAGACATGATTTGGGAATTTGGAGTCTACAAAACCTGGGGGTTGGCAAACATAGACTTCCTCTTCCAATTTACCATTTAAGAAAGCACTTTTGACATCCATCTGGTACACCTTGAAGTTCTTGTAGGTTGCATATGCCAAGAAGATTCTTATCGCTTCAAGTCTTGCTACTGGTGCAAAAGTCTCATCATAGTCTATTCCTTCTTATTGAGAATATACTTTTGTAACCAGTCTTGCCTTGTTCCTTGTAATTGTACCAGCTTCATCCAATTTATTTCTGAAGACCCACTTGGCACCAATTATTGATATATTCCTTGGTTTGGGTACCAGTCTCCAGACTTTGTTTCGAGTGAATTGGTTTAACTCCTCTTGCATGGCAATTATCCAGTCAGGATCTTGAAGTGCTTCCTCATTTTTCTTTGGCTTAATCTTTGAAAGAAAACTAAGATATAAACATTCATTTTGAGTTGCACTTCTAGTCTTGACTCCATCCTCTAAACTTCCAATTATCAAATCTGGCGTGTGGTCTCTCAACCATGGAATTGCACGTGGCAGATTTGACCTTGAAGTTGAGGCTTCATTTTCTAGATTGGTGTTATCCATTCTAGCTTCATGATCAGAGACTGCTCCCCCTAAACCATTGACTTCTTCATTATTAGCTCCCTCTGAGCTGTTTATTTCTATTGTCTCTGGTGTCAATATAGTTTCTGATTGTGCATCAGTGATTCTAGTTTCTGGTGAAACATTAGTCTCCGATGGACTACTAATGTCACCAGTCTCTTGAGTTTCATCTAATACTCTATTCTCTGATAAAGTATTAGTTCTTGGCACTTCATGCACAACCGTTAGCTCCCCCTCAATTAAGTAGGGATCATTACTATCTTGGTGTTATTCAGTAGTCTCTAATGGATATTCTCATGCATCCAATTCATTCTCAAAACTGAGAAGTTCATGCAATCCTTGTCCAATCATTCCTGGAATCTTTTTATCATCAAACACGACTTGTATTGATTCCACAATGACTTTTGTTCTTAGATTATATACTCTGTATGCTTTACTTGACAGAGAATAACCTAAAAAGATTGCTTCATCAGATTTATTGTCAAACTTTCCTCTTAACTCTGATGAATCTCTCAATACAAAGCATTTACAACCAAACACATGTAAGAACTTGAGAGTTGGTTTTCTCCCAGTCATTAACTCGTAAGGTGTTTTATTGTATGCTTTGTTAATCAAGGAACTATTCTGTGTAAAGCAAGCAGTGCTTATAGCTTCCTCCCAAAAATATGTGGGAAGCTTAGCCTCTTGTAACATAGTCCTTGCTACTTTAATAAGGGTTCTATTTTTCCTCTCAACAACTCCATTTTGTTGAGGGATTCTTGGAGCTGAGAATTGATGAGTTATTCCTTTTTCAGTGCAGAATTCAAGTACTTGGGAATTCTTGAATTCTGTTCCTCTATCACTCCTTATAACCCTTACTGTTTTTCCTGACTCAGTTTCTATCTTTTTGATATGATCAATTATCAACTTAGCAGCTTCATCTTTTGTGAAGAGGTATTTTACCCAAGTATACCTCGTGTGATCATCCACAATAACTAATGCATATCTATTTCTTAAGATAGACATCACATTCACTTGACCAAACAAATCCATGTGTAATAATTGTAGCGGGTCAGTGATTGATGTTGCTGGTTTACTCTTGAATGATACACTCTTTTGTTTCCCTTTCTGGCATGCATCACATAATCCTTCTTGTGTAAATTCTAATTGTGGAATGCCAGCTACCAATCCTTTCCTCACAAGCTTGTTGATGTTCTAGAAATTCAAGTGGGAAAGCTTCTTATGCCAAAGCCAACTTTCATCAGTTGAAGCTTTGCTATACAGACATGTGATTTGATCAGTAAAAAAAATAAGATTTGCAACATACAAATTTCCTTTTCTTTTTCCAGTCAAAATCACATTTCCAGATTCCTTGTCACACACCTGGCATAGGTCTTCTTTAAAGATGACATGGAATCCTTTATCACATAGTTGACTCACACTCAGTAAATTGTGCTTTAAGCCGTCAACCAGTGCTACTTCTGTGAAGATGACATCTCCATGTTCAACATTGCCATATCCCCTTGTATGGCCTTTGTTGTCATCTCCAAAAGTGACTTTTGGGCCACTTTTCTCTTCAAACTGTTTTAGCAGGGTCTTATCTCCGGTCATGTGCCTTGAACAGCCACTGTCCAAGTACCATGATTCTTCTTTTTGCCCTGCACAGTAGAGAGTAACTAGTTTGAGATTTTTGGGACCTAGATTTTCTTGGGTCCTTTCTCACTAGTTGTAGACTCAAGACTTGACTCAGATTGAGTTGGTTGTCTTTTAACAGTTTTAACTTTAATAGGACAATCATTAGTCTTGCTACTTGTTTGTGAGAGACTGCCAAGATTAGAATTTTCAGTTTTAATGCAAAGATGTTCTAACCTTTTTATTGGTGATTTATCTTTTATTCTCTTTGAAGGTGCAGTCTCAATTATAGGAATTTTATTTTTGCTCCTACAGTTTACAGCTATGTGGTTGGGGTTACCACATATATGACATGTCTTTCTAGGAGCATCAGGCATTCTAGCATAGTTTGTATGTTTATTAATGCCTATCTTTCCATTCCTATTTTTCTTCTTTCTGCTTAACTCCACAAATTTTTCAGCCTTTTTGTTTGGAAGAGTTTCCAGTTTTTTATTTAATTGTGTCTTTGTCATGAACCTAATATTTAATCTTTTTGTTTCACTCTTATCAACAACATTCACTGTCTTTTGATTACTTTCTGTTTTTGCAGTGATTTGTTGATCTTGAGTGTTAATGAATTTAGGTTCAATAACAGGAGAGACAAAATTAATTCTTTTAAAATTTGGCTTACTAATTGAAGAGTTCGCAGCTTCGAACAGATCATTTAAATCTGAACTTTTGTCTAGATTTTCATCATAACCTAGTCCAGATTTTTGATCTATTGTTTGACACTCTACCAAGTCAGTTAATTTTTTAGAGGAAGTGTTCCATTGTTTAATCTTAGCTTGAGCAATTTCAAGTTGCTCTACTAAGTAATATTCCCTCTTTTTCAAAGCATCAATCATGTGATGAGCTTTGTTTAAATCAAACTTGATAGTGTCAAATTGTGCCAATCTCTCTTCAAGAAACTTGTTTCTTTTCAAGAGATTGTCACGTGATTCTTTTACATTGGTATGTTCAATAGTTAATGATTTAAAACTGACATGCAAATCAGACATATCTTTTTGCATGCTTTCAATGCTAGATGTTTCAAGTAAATTAAGCACGTTAAAATTCTGATTTGCATCACATACTTTTGTAAAATCACTTGACTCATCACTACGAGCCATTAGGGCAAAGTTGACAACTTCTTCATCAGAGTCGCTGTCAATCCAATCTTTTCCCTCAGTTATCAAGGCTTTGCTCTTGGATTTAGCTTTCTTTTCAGCAAAGTCTTTCCTTGATTTTTCATCCTTAGATCTATCACTAGATCTAGGCTTCCTGCACTCATTGGCAAAGTGCCCTAACCCATCACAGTTGTAGCATCTTATCTTTTTTAAGTCGAAGGTGACTTTTTGACCTTCATGTTTTGGGTTAGGCTTTCTTGATGATTTTCTTCCTTTCCTGTTGGCCCTAAATGTGACGACCCCATAATCCCATACCGGACTAGGGCATATCATAAGAAGGTAAAGATAACCATTCATCCATTCCTAAATAAATACTGAATAAAAACAGCATTTAAGAGTTATTACAACCCAAGAATTAAGTAATTACAGCGGAAGCTATTACATCATTTCCTAATAACAAAATAAATCTCATCAACTCTTCAAACGTCTTCCTTCTTTCCTTCATTCATTCCTTTCTTTCCTTCATCAGTTCTATCAAAAGGATAAACACTTAGCAGCTTATCATCTTTGCTTTCCCCTTGTCAGAGGGTTCAGCTTTAGTTTTCTGTCCTGCAAATCATTAACATTCAACATGGGTGAGCGTTTTACGCCCAGCAAGTATATACACATTGAGGAAAATATGAATAATTCAATGAATTTCATCTGGAATCAAAGGAGAGAAATTCAAATTCTGTTTATGGGCTTGGTGAAGCAATACCAAGACCTCGGAAACCTTCACATATCCTTGAGGATGCACTGATGATATACAACTTATGATCCTTCATTGAAGAAAGTCAGGTATACACCGGATCATAACTTTCAAATATCCAACGGGGGCTGCACCCGCGGATCTGCTAACCATACAGTACACAGCTGGC
>CM025784.1:9678240-9705268 GCA_014636745.2 Centella asiatica | reverse complement strand
TGTCATCATCAGAGTCCAGTTCATCTTCCTGATCAGTCGAGTTAGCATTGGAAGATTCCTCATCAAGCTTCTCTTGAGACTTGCTTATCTCTACCATCAACGCAGCTCCTTTATCTCTGCCATGCATGCGTTGTCGTTGCTCTACTTCAAGTTCATATGTCTTTAAATTCCTGTAGAGCCTGTCCAGTGTGAGTATGTCCAAGTCATGAGCCTCTCTTATTGTCGTTGTCTTTGGATCCCAACTTGGTGGGAGAGATCTCATGAACTTGTTGTTTATATCCTCATTATCATAAGACTTTCCAAGTATTTTCAAATCATTGAGCAAAGTGTTGAACCTATCATATACTGATGTTATTGGTTCACCAGGCTTTGCTTGAAAGAACTTATATTGTTGTGTCAACAATGATCTTTTGTTCTTTCGGACTTGGTCAGTCCCTTCACACAGGGCTTTGATGGTGTCCCAGATTTGCTTTGATGTAGTGCAATTTATGATGCTTGTGAACATATTTTTATCAATTCCATTATAAAGTATGTTCATCACCTTAGCATCCTTTAACACTTGCAACTTGTCTTCGTTTGTATAATCACATTCTGGAGCAAGTTCAAATGTTCTGCAATAATAGATCCATCGACAGTTTTAGCAGGAATAAATTTCTTGGGTAGATAGGGACCCTTCTCAATCCTATCAATATAATCTGTATCTGTTACTCTCAAGTGCATGTACATCTTTTGCTTCCACATTGGATATTCTTCTCGTTTAAGAATAGGGATTCTAGTACCACCATCACGACTTCCCGCATACGCTATTATGCTAGAGCTGCTTGCTTCATCATTGGCCATCTCTTGGAACGTATTAATAGAATAAATTCAATTACAGGCTCTGATACCAATTGTTTTCCCAGTGAGATGCCTAGAACTTGTAGAATGGGGGTTGAATACAAGTTCTTTTAATCTCTTTTCGAATTTCTTTGTTCTTTAAGAAATTAAACTTTCTTGCTAAATATAAAGAACTAAAACTCAAATCAATTTATAAACAATTGCTACATTGATTTCACAACTGATTACAAATTCTAACAACCATAATAAATATGATCATCAGCTTCTTTTCTATTCTGTATAGGAAAAGATACAAACTATGAAAAACCTATACAACTTCAAATTACAATTCTCTGTAAAAAAAAATTACAGCTTCTCTAACAACTAAATTATTATTAACTCAGTTCCTATTCTTAATAAAATTCAGCTTCCTATTCTGAATAAAATTTAGCTTCCTTATTCGAATCAAATACAATCTTTCCTTTTTGATAGGAATAGATTTCTGGTTAGTTTCCTTACCAGCTACGTCTTCAATAATATCTTGCTTTACGTAGAAGACATTCCTTTTTAATTCGAACTTCGTATTTCTCAGGAATTAAATCTCGATTAGTCCCTGATGCTTCATCTTTAGTCTCTGGTGACGTCATTACTAGCCTCCGGTGCATTTAGTCCCTGATGACATCAGCTTGTGTAGTCATCGATAGAATTATTTAGTCTCTGACGCATTAAGGCTTAGTCTCTGATGCTTTTAACATAAGCTTTAGTCTCTGACTCCTTTAGACTTAATCTTTGATGACTTAAGTCTTAGTCTCCGACAGGCAAAACTAGTCTCCGACAGATAAAATCTTTTTAGTCCCTAACCAATTCTCCTAGTCTCCGATAAGCCTTTATGCAAACTCTAACGGATCAAATACACATCTTAACTTTCTGAAGCATCGATACACCATTCCAGCAGTTACTTAAAAATAAGAAATATTTATATCTCTTTACAAAGAATGAATGAATTACAACCAAAGAGATAACTGCTAGCTACAAAACTTCAGTGTTACTAATTAACACTTTCTATACATTTGTACTCTAAGTAATCTAAAGACAATCATCATCAAATGTTCTAAAACCTAACAAATCTGATAATGTGATATTAACAAGGAAAAGAAAAGGAAATTTGTATGTTGCAAACTTTATCTCTTCCTCTGATCAAATCATATGTCTCTATAGCAAAGCTTCAACTGATGAAAGTTAGCTTTGGCACAAGAAGCTTTCCCACTTGAATTTCAAGAATATCAACAAGCTAGTGAGGAAAGGATTGGTAGCTGGCATTCCATAATTGGAGTTTACACAAGTTGGATTGTGTGATTCATGCCAGAAAGGGAAACAAAGAACTGTATCATTCAAGAGCAAACCAGTAACATCAATCACTGACCCTTTACAATTGTTACACATGGATTTATTTGGTCAAGTGAATGTGATGTCTATCTTAAGGAATAGATATGCTTTGGTTATAGTGGATGATCACACGAGGTATACTTGGGTAAAATACCTCTACATAAAAGATGAAGTTGCTCAGTTGATAATTGATCATATCAAGAAGATAGAAACTGAGTCAGGAAAAACAATAAGGGTGATAAAGAGTGATAGAGGAACAGAATTCAAGAATACCCAAGTTATGGAATTCTGCACTGAAAAAGGAATAACTCATCAATTCTCAGCTCCAAGAACCCCTCAACAAAATGGAGTTGTTGAGAGGAAAAACAGAACCCTTATTGAAGCAGCAAGGAGCATGTTACAAAAGGCAAAGCTTCCTACATATTTTTGGGAAAAAGCTATTAGCACGGCTTACTTTACACAGAACAGATCCTTGATAAACAAAGCATACAACAAATCACCTTGTGAATTGATGACTGGGAGAAAACCAACTCTCAAGTTTTTACATATGTTTGGTTGTAAATGCTTTGTACCGAGAGATTCATCAGAGACAAGAGGAAAATTTGATAACAAGTCTGATGAAGCAATCTTCTTAGGTTATTCTCTGTCAAGTAAGGCATACAGAGTATATAATCTAAGAACAAAGGTCATTGTGGAATCAATTCAAGTTGTATTTGATGACAAAAAGATTCCAGGAATGATTGGACAAGGATTGCATGAACCTCTCAGTTTTGAGAATGAATTGGATGCATGGGAATATCCATCAGAGACTAGTGAAAAACCCCAAAATAGTAATGATCCCTACATAATTGAGGGGGAATTAACAGTTGTGCATGAAGTACAAATGACTAATACTCTATCAGAGACTAGAGTATTAGAATCAAATGTGTTGTTGCACCCCTGCTTATATAATCTTTGCTTAAACGTTTATTCATTATTTAGTATATAAGAATTGATGATGTAATATAGTCCTTGCTTAAATATTGTAAAAGAACTTAGAAAAATATTCAACTTGTTAGGTGGATATAATTTGTAATTAAGCAAGGAGTTTTGATCACCATTGAAGTCTGCTGATTTGATAAGCCTGCTATGAAGGATTCTGAAGACATGAAGAACTTTCTAAGTATAGTCCTACTTAGAATGGAAATAAGCAAGGACTTAAGTAAGCAAGATCCTTTGCTTATCAAAGTCAAGATTGTCAGAAAAGTTACCTTAACCCTTGCTTAGTCAACTTCTAGGAAACTCTTCTAAAAGACACTAGAAGACAGAATAACGACTATCTTTTTGAACTAAGCAAGGACTGCTGAAAATGTACAAGTCACATCAAGGACAGTACACTCCAACGGATTGATTTTTTGGAGAAGTATAAATAGGAGTCATAAATTTCATTTATGACAAACAACAACTACCTCCAACTTAACAACCTCTGACATATTAAAGACTTCAGCAAGACATCATAAAGCTTGAACAAGTGTTATCAATCTGCTCAACTAAGGAGCAATTTACTTGAAGATAGCAAGCAAGATTTTCTCAAATCTGCTTAGAGTCTGTGTGACTAAATTGGACTAAGTGTCCTCCTGCTAAGTTGGTCTAAGTTACCTATTGTAAATTGGACTAAGTGTCCTCCTACTGATTGTTCTGTGTGAACAAAGTTCTAGTGATAGCCTTCTCAAGTAAAAGAGAAGAAGAGTGGAGTAGGCTTAGTCCGAACCACTATAAAAATTCTATCTTTACTCCTGCTTATCTTTCATATTGCTCACTTGCTTTATTTGTGCTTTGCTTTGGTCTTTGCTGAACTTTATTAACAAAGACTTACTATCTTTACTTCTTCTAGCCATTAACCTTTGCTACAAAAACTAAGGGGTACTTTGCTTAAACAAATTCCGCTGCTAAACTTTTCAAAACATAAGAAACTCTTTTATAAAGAAGAAGTGTTTAAAATTGCTAAATTTTATAAGCAAGACTTAATTTTTGAAAAACGCTATTCAACCCCCCTTCTAGTATTTTTACCCTTAGGGACCTAACTAGTGGTATCAGAGCCTAACACTCTTTGCTAAGCCCTAAAGCTTGAGAGGATCCTAACTTAAATTTACTAATGGCTTTAAGAAGTGATTTTGGTGGCAAGCCTCCTATGTGTACCAGAGATAGATTTGCTAATTGGAAATTGAGAATACAGGTGTACATGGATGCAATTGATGAAGAACTATATGAAGCAATAAAAGTTGGGCCTTATATACCAGAGAAGATAAACCCTGCTGATCCCAACAAGCTTATTCCTAAGCTGAGAAAGGAATGGACGGATGAAGAAAAGAAGTTAGTAGGATACAACAAGAAGGCAATGAACATTCTCTTCATGGCTCTTGAAGAGGAAATGTTCAAAAGTGTGTCTAACTGCACCTCTGCTAAAAAGGTTTGGGATGCCTTGCTGGTTCTCAATGAAGGAACTGTAGAAGTCAGAGAGAATAAGCAATCCCTGCTTATTCAACAGTGTGAAATGTTCAACATGCAGCAGGGGGAAAATCTCACTGCTATGTATGAAAGATTTACTGTCTTGCTCAACAATCTACGTGCTCTAGGAAAAATCTATGACACAAAGGATATAAATCTCAAATTCATGAGATCTTTACCAAGGCAGTGGGATCCCAAGACAACTGCTGTCAAAGAGTTAAAAAATTTACATACTACTGATCTCTAACAACTCTATGGAAACCTGCTTACATATGAAATGGAGTTAGCTCAGAGAGAGGCTACATCTGAGCCAAGGAGGAAAGACAGAGGAGTTGCATTAAAGGCTGTTGAGCCTAAGCAACAAGCAGATTCTGACTCAGAGTCTGCTGATAGTGATGAAGATATGGCTATGTTAGCCAGAAAGTTCAGAAGGTTCATGAAAATGGATAAAGGAAACTTCAGAAGAAACACAAGCAGCAGCAAGAGAGATCCGTCAAAGGATCTATGCTACAATTGCAAGAAGCCGGGCCACTACGTTGCTGACTGCCGAAGTTCAGCAAGAGAAGAAAGGAAATTCCCTACTGACAACAAAAACAAGGGAAAAGAGTACTACAAGAAAAAATATCAGCAAAAGAACAATTCAAACTTCAAGAAAGACAAGGGTCTTCTTGCTAAAAAATCATGGAGTGACAGTGACAGTGACTCAGAGGACTCAGGACCAGAAGTCGCCAACCTCTGCTTAATGGCTACAGAATCTGAGACAAGCAGGGAGGTCAACCTTGCTGAGGTATTTGATTTTGACTCTCCTGATATTTCTGAAGCTGAGTTGCGTTCCTTGCTTAAGGATGTTGCATCTCAGTGACATAGATATAGAAGATTGCTGAGAATTGCTTCAGCAGAGTCTGATCAACTAAGGAGCAAGAACTCTGAAATCTTGTTTACACTTGAAAAGGTGCAAGCTGAGAATTTGGAGTTACTTGCTGCTGATGATGAGAGGACTCTACTTAGACAGCATCTCAGAGACTCTCAAGAGAGAGAGTCTAAGTTAACCTCCTAGGTTGAGGAATTAACTACTACAATCTCCACATGGAACAAATCTTCTTCAAATGAGTATGCCTTGCTGAAAAGCCAAAGAAGCATGCTAGATAGAAGTGGAATTGGATCCGGGACTTGCGTAGTCCTTGTTGAAAGTAGTGGAGAAAGTGATGCTGAGTCTATCAGCAGAACAATCTCTGTGCATTCAGCAGAGTGTAAAACTCCTGCTGAAACCAAAGGTAATAGAAATGTTACATTGCTAAAGAACAAATTCCGTGCTGACCGTAACTATAAGCAGGGACATGGTGCTAAACAGACCAAGGGTGGAAAGTTTAGCATGAACCGTGTTCCTCCTGCTTATAATTACAACAATGCAAGGAATTTGAAATTTAGCAAAGGTTGTGTTGGGAGCAAACACTGGAAACAACCTCAACCTAAGAGAAGAGGTAAGCAGCACACACATCACAACATGATGCATTTGAGATGTTATTGTTGCCGTAGGATTGGCTACATAGCTTCACTTTGCCTTGCTGATCCTATCTATACTGGTTGGTCTCAAAAACCAAAAATAAGACAAGTATGGGTCCCCAAGGGTACTAACCTTAATGGACCCAAGTCTTGCTGGGTACCAAAGTGATTGCTTATGTTTTGCAAGTTGTGAGCAAGGAACAAATTTGGTACTTGGACAGTGGATGTTCAAGATATATGACAGGAGATAAAGCCTTGCTCACCAATTTTAAAGAAAAGGATGGACCACAAGTGATCTTTGGAGATAATAGTGCTGGAAGAACTAAGGGATATGGTTCAGTAGGAAATGGATTAGTCTGCTTCAACAAGGTTGCCTACGTGGAGGGTCTCAAGCACAACTTGCTTAGCATAAGCCAGTTGTGTTACAAATGGCATAAGGTCACCTTCTTAGACAATAAATGTCAGGTAAGAGATCTTCAAACAAATTCTCTGAAGCTTTCTGGTTCAAGAAATGGGAATGTTTATGTAGTAGATTTGGCTAAGCTAAGTCCTGTTGAAACAACTTGCTTTCTTGCTAAAGCTTCAGCAAATGCTAGTTGGTTATGGCATAAGAGACTTTCGCACTTAAACTTTAAAATGATTTCAAAACTCGCTGCTAAAGATCTTGTAAAGGGTTTGCCTAAGTTTTCCTTTGAAAAAGAAAAACCATGTAGAGCTTGTCAATTTGGTAAGCAAACAAAACAATCTTTCTTAAGCAAACATGAAAAATCAAACTCTATGCCCCTCCAACTATTACATCTTGATTTGTTTGGCCCTATATCAAGTAGTCTTGGTGGAATGAAGTATGCATTCACTATTGTGGATGATTTCACTAGATTTACATGGGCATTATTTCTTGCTCACAAGAATGATGCATTAGTAGAGTTTGAGAAATTCAGCAGACAAGTGCAAAATGAGAGAGAACTCAGAATCAAGTCAGTAAGAAGTGATCATGGAAGAGAATTCGACTTTGGAGGCTTTACTGAGTTCTGTGATGAGCAAGGAATTTCTAATAACTTCTCTACACCAAGGATTCCACAGCAAAACAGAATGGCTGAAAGAAAGAATAGAACCTTGGAAGAAGCTGGAAGAACATTGCTTGCTGATGCCAGACTTCCTGAGTACTTTTGGGTAGAAGCAATGAACACTGCTTGCTATACTCAAAATTGATCACTCATTCATCCAACACTAAGCAAAACTCCATACGAGTTATGGAAAGGAAGAAAACCAAACATAAGCTATTTCAGAATCTTTGGATGCCCTTGCTATGTCCACAATAATGGTAAGGAATACTTGACTAAATTTCAAGCAAAATCCGATGAAGGTATTTTCTTAGGGTACTCTAATCATAGCAAAGCATTTCGAGTTTTTAATAAGAGGATTCTAACAGTAAAAGAGTCAATTCATGTAGTATTTGATGAAACTAACCATGAGGAACCAAGTGGTTCACTCCCTCTTATAGCTGAGCAGGAACCAAAGGAGAATCATCAAGCCGCAGAGACTAAGGAAAACCCTACTAAAGCACCTTCAGAAAGCACTGCTCCATTGGATAGCACCCCTGCTGAAGTAAAAGATGATGAACCCAACTTGGAGTAACTAAGACAGCAAGATATTCGATCAGATCTACCGAGAAGGATGAAATGGACCAAGTCTCATTCAGAAGATTTGATAATTGGAAATCCTTCAAGCTTAGTAAAAACTTGAAGATCTGCTCAAAATGAAAGTAGTTTTCTAAGCTTCCTATCCCAAATGGAACCTAAGAAAATTGAGGATGCTCTTGCTGATGCTGATTGGGTCCTTGCTATGCAAGAAGAGCTAAACCAATTCAGCAGGAACAAAGTTAGGAATCTTGTTCCTAGGCCAAGGAATCATGCAGTAATTGGCACCAAGTGGGTATTCCGAAATAAGATGGATGAAGATGGAATCATCACAAGGAACAAAGCAAGACTTGTGGCTAAGGGCTATTCTCAGGAGGAAGGAATCTACTATGATGAAACCTTTGCTCCAATAGCAAGGCTCGAAGCCATAAGAATATTTCTTGCCTACGCTGCTTATCAAGACTTCAAGGTATTTCAAATGGATGTCAAGAGTGCATTTCTAAATGGAGAACTTCAGGAGGAAGTCTATGTGGAGCAACCCCCAAGTTTTGCTGATCATGCTAATCCTCACCATGTATATAGGCTTGATAAAGCTTTATATGGTTTTAAGCAAGCTCCACGTGCATGGTATGACACTTTATCTTCCTTTTTAATTAATGAAGGTTTCAGTAGAGGTAAAGTTGACACTACTCTTTTCATTAGAAAGCATAAAAATAAAACATTGTTAGTACAAATCTATGTAGACGATATAATCTTTGATTTTACTGATGAAAAACTTTGTGCAAGATTTGCTAAGCGTGTGCAGAGTAAATTTGAGATGAGCATGATGGGAGAGTTGAACTTCTTCCTTGGACTTTAAATTAAGCAAAGAGGTGATGGAATTTTCATCATTCAATCGAAGTACACCAAAGACCTGCTTAAGAAGTTTGGGTTAGAATCGGCAAGTCCTATGAAAACTCCCATGTCATCAGCAACAAAGTTAGATAAAGATGAGCAAGGTAAATCTGTAGACATAACAAGCTATTGAGGTATGATCGGATCCTTGCTATACTTAACTACTAGTAGACTAGATATTATGTTTGCTACATGTATTTGTGCACGTTTTCAAGCTAACCCCAAGGAATCACATTTAGCTTCTGTTAAGAGAATTTTCAGATATCTCAAGGGAACTCCCAACTTAGGAATATGGTATCCAAAAGATTCTAACTTCAACCTTGCTGGATATTCCGATGCGGACTTTGCTGGGTGTAAAATAGATAGGAAAAGCACAAGTGGAACATGCCAATTCCTTGGAGGGAGACTTGTTTCGTGGTTCAGCAAGAAGCAAAACTCAGTGTCAACATCCACTGCTGAAGCTGAGTACATATCAGCAGGAAGCTGTGTTGCTCAAATTCTGTGGATGAAAAACCAACTTGCTGACTACGAGTTTGTTTTCAAGTCTATCCCTATATTCTGTGATAATACTAGTGTTGTTGCCATTGCTTATAATCCTGTTTTACATTCTAAAACTAAACATATAGATATAACGCATCATTTCATTAGAGATCATGTTCAGCACGGTACAATAGAGATAAACTATATTCCTACTGAAAATCAGTTAGCAGATGTTTTTATAAAACCCTTGGATGAAAATCGTTTTAATAAACTAATAAGTGAATTAGGCATGTTAAATTGTGAATAAGCTTTTTGCTACTAACATCTTGTTTGCTTAAGCAAGGACTTTCGTCCTTAGCAAGTTAATTTTAGAAGAAGGCAAAGCACTGCTGATGTCTCAGCAGACCTTCTTATCCTTGCTGAAAGATGCATTTCACGCTGCTGAAATGAACAAAGACGCTGCTGATAAAGTCCCTGCTGAAAAACAATGGCCTTGCTGAGAAATTTTGAAAAAGGGGGAGACGTCCAGACAAAAGAGCTGTTTCAAAAAAAAAACTATGTAAACTCCTGCTGAAACGTCAAAGATGCTGCTGAAAGAAGAATCCCTGCTGACAAAATACAAATGCTGCTGAAAAATCTACATCAACCTTGCTGAGAAATTTTGAAAAAGGGGGAGACGTCCAAACGATAGGGAAAATTTCAAAATCTATGGAAAACGCTGTTGAAATGTCATAGACTTTGCTGGAAATGTCAAAGACCCTGCTGAAATTACCCCTGCTGATCAAGCTTCACATGCTGCTGAAAAATCCACATCAACATTGCTAAATATATCAAGAAAAAGGGGAGACCCTTCGATGAAACTGTTGTTTCAGAAACTATCTTAAACCTTGCTGATCCCATAAGCAAAGGATGATCCTGCTGATTCATCCAAAATGAGCAAGGGATGACTTTCTTACAAGACCCTGCTGATATCCACCTCTAGAGGATGCCATAAAATCAGCAAGGATGCTATCCTTGCTGACTCATCTCTCTATCCTTCCACATCAGCAAAGGATTGCTATAGCAAGTCTGCTTATTTCCATCATTACCGCCGAAAAAATAGGTCATCATACCTAGCCGTAAATTCTCTCTCATCATTTAATGCCACTCTGCCCCATGATCTTTTACGGCTGCTATCACTTCGGTAATTAATTCTCATCACTACCCATATTTTTCTCCCACTAACTCTTCACCTTCTCAAAGCAGTTACCACTCTCTAAACCCTTCAACTTCTTTTACCTCCTATATAAACTCTTTTTAACCCTTCTCAATTTTTTACCGACTTCACAACTCTATTCTAATACCTTAAACCATTCTGAAAATCACCGTAAACCTTCTCCGACCCCTTTTCCGATCACTTTCAGCAGATATGGCCAACTGGTTAGATAAAATTGAGTCTAAGTCTATCATTGACTTAGATTCCTTTGCTGATGTTGAAGATGCTGAAATCGTCGAAGTTATAACCCTGCTGAGGAACAGCGGGGTACGTTATGTAATTCTGCTGATACTCCCATATATGGGGAAGTGATCAGAGAGTTCTGTTCAGCAATACAAGTCTGAGATCATAGCATAATCGGACGTGTAAATGGACAGCTGGTCCTCATTACTCCAGCAAGCATCGCTCACATTCTACAGATGCCAAGTGTGGGTCTGCTGACTCCACCCACCGTCACCTCTGTTGTACTTGCTGAGCTGGGCTATGTCAAGACCCATGCCAGCAAGAAGAGGAAGGACTTCCCAAGAAAAAAGGACTTTCTGATGGATATTCTACACAAGTCCTTGCTGTGTAGGTTCACCTCACAGGACGAGGCATCAGCAAGGGTTATCTCTATCGTCTCCGTGCTAAAATCTGGAGAGCCAATCAACTGGGCTCAAATATTTTTTGAAGTCCTTCTGAATCATTCTCCAGCAAGAGGAAGACGAAGATTCGTCATGGACGAACCATGTCCCTACTGATCAAGGGAATACTTGGAGCAAACTTCCCAGCAGGGACCTAGGCCAAGAAGCTGATCAGCAGCAAAGTGATCACTCCATCCCTGCTGAAAAATTATGGGCGCAACCCTGCTGCCCTAGCAAAAGCGGCTGCTGAAAGAAGAGCCAGGGGATCAGCAGAATCTCAGGGGCAAACATCATTAACCCCCAATGCTAGAAGTGACGAACGCGTCCCTGTTGTTCAACCCAGCAAAAAGAGGCGAGTAGCAAGTCCAATTCAAAGGCCCAAAAAGAAATCCAAGGCAACGCCTACTGAATTTAACCTCTCGACCGTGACTGAGGAGGAGAGGGAAATCTATGAGTTCTACATGGAGCTCTACAATGAAGATTCTGCTGCTGAAGCCATTGCTGCTGGAGGATGTGATGTGGAGCCTCCTTCTGAAGAAAATATCCCCACAGCCGTTCCTCTCACTCCCGAGTCAGTAGGGGATGAAATTTTTGATGAAATCAACAACTATATCCTTGCTGACTCGTACCCTACTCCTACTGATGATCAGAAGAGCTCCTCAACCGAACTCTTCGAGATAGATGAGATAACAGGGGTGGCGGCTACTGCTGATGAACCTATCCCTGTTGACACTTCAGCAGCAGAGCCTGCCACTCCTACTGAAGTCCTGGAGCTGACGGAGACGGAGTCTATTGATACTCCAGATTCTATCATAGGACCTGTTGAAGTGGAGATTGTAATCCACGCTGCAAATAAAGCCAATCCTCCTCCCGCTTACGACACTGCTGAAATTGATAGATCAGCAGTGTCCCCAAAGAAGCCACCAACAGAGACGACTCCAAAACCCTCTACTGCAAGGAGAATTGTCCTTCCCAGCTTCACTATTCGTTCCCCTGCTGACTCGACCCTTCCTCCCAGAAGAAAACATGCTGCTGTCAAGGGCAAAGGTAAGGGAAAGCAGATCCAAGTATCTAGCAGCAGCAGTGACAGTGACCCTGATGATGTTCCTACTAAACGAGCAAAGGAAAAACAATCAGAGGAACTCATCAAGGCACTGCTGATCGAAAATGCTCTTGCAGCTGGCTTGGATCCTAAGGCGTACCTTGCTGAGAACATCCACGAAGGCCCCAGCCACATCTCTCCAGCAAGGGTACTAACTGAGGGGGAGCCTACTTCTGCTGAATCGTCTGCTGAGATGCTCGCAATCGAGGGGGAGGACAAGGACACTCCTGCTGATAAAGAAGCACATTCTGAAGAACCTGCTGGATCCGACCCTCAACCTACTATCAGCAAGGTTTCTCCTACTTCATAGAAGGTTGCTAAACTCGAAGCCCAACTGGCACAAGTTTTAACAAGACTTCCTGCTGACACTACTGCTGGAGCCTCCTCTACTAATTCTGCCTTAGCCTCCAGACTGACCAAGATGGAGCAAAAACTTGAAAAACTTCAGCAGATGATGAATAAGCTGATTGACTTCCTCCCTATCATGGCTGATGATATCAAAAAGGGGGAGAGAGGTCATGAAGCACAGCAAGAAGTTCCTACTCCTGCTGAAGTACCTACTCCTGCTGATCTTCCTACTGAAATCACTCCTGCTGCTGCTCTAGTTGTTGTATCAAGAAGAAAAAGACTTCCCAACCATATTCCCGAGTCTGCTGTCCAGATTATGAATCCATCCCCGTACATGAGACTTCAGAAGGCCCTTGAAGAAGCTGACATCATATCAATGAAGTCAGGGTCTACTGAAAGTCTCAAGCTGATAGCAAGCATCAAGGAATCAGAATCAAGAATCAAGCAGTACGAGGTGGAAATGAAGCGACTCAGGGTACAGGAAATGCAGCTGGAGTATGACAGAAAGAAAGAAAGGATGCAGAGGAGGAAGGAAGAAAAGGAGGCAAGGAAAAGAGAGAAAGAGGCAGCAGAGGAAAGGTGAAGGCTAGACCTGCTGAAGTTTGGTAAAGGTAAAGATCAGCAAAGTTCGGAAGAACCTGCTAATGATATATAATTGTAATTTTATTTTTGTAATTTCATTTTATCTTGTAAACTTGAACAATCTGAAATAAAATGAAATTCTTTTTGGTTCTTGCTGTGGTGATCAAAATAACTCGTTTTGACATCATCAATTAGGGGGAGATTGTTGTTACACCCTTGCTTATATAATCTTTGCTTAAACGTTTATTCATTATTTAGTATATAAGAATTGATGATGTAATATAGTCCTTGCTTAAATATTATAAAAGGACTTAGAAAAATATCCAACTTGTTAGGTGGATATAATTTGTAATTAAGCAAGGAGTTTTGATCACCATTGAAGTCTGCTGATTTGATAAGCCTGCTATGAAGGATTCTGAAGACATGAAGAATTTTCCAAGTATAGTCCTGCTTAGAATGGAAATAAGCAAAAACTTAAGTAAGGAAGATCCTTTGCTTATCAAAGTCAAGATTGTCAGAAAAGTTATCTTAACCCCTGCTTAGTCAACTTCTAGGAAACTCTTCTAAAAGACACTAGAAGACAGAATAACGACTATCTTTTTGAACTAAGCAAGGACTGCTGAAAAGAACAAGTCACATCAAGGACAGTACACTCCAACGGATCTATTTCAAACTCCCAACGGATAGATTTTTTGGAAAAGTATAAATAGGAGTCATAAATTTTATTTATGACAAACAACAACTACCTCCAACTGAACAATCTCTGACATATTAAAGACTTCAGCAAGACATCATAAAGCTTGAACAAGTGTTATCAATCTACTCAACTAAGGAGCAATTTACTTGAAGATAGCAAGCAAGATTTTCTCAAATCTACTTAGAGTTTGTGTGACTAAATTGGACTAAGTGTCCTCCTGCTAAGTTGGTCTAAGTGACCTATTGTAAATTGGACTAAGTGTCCTCCTATTGATTGTTCTGTGTGAACAAAGTTCTAGTGATAGCCTTCTCAAGTAAAAGAGAAGAAGAGTGGAGTAGGCTTAGTTCGAACCACTATAAAAATTCTATCTCTACTCCTGCTTATCTTTCATATTGCTCACTTGCTTTATTTGTGCTTTGCTTTGGTCTTTGCTGAATTTTATTAGCAAAGACTTACTATCTTTACTACTTCTAGCCATTAACCTTTGCTACAAAAACTAAGGGGTACTTTGCTTAAACAAATTCCGCTGCTAAACTTTTCAAATCATAAGAAACTCTTTTATAAAGAAGAAGTGTTTAAAATTGCTAAATTTTATAAGCAAGACTTAATTTTTGAAAAACACTATTCAACCCTCCTTCTAGTATTTTTACCCTTAGGGACCTAACAAAATGAAACACAAGAAACTGGTGACATTAGTAAACCATCGGAGACTAATGTTTCACCAGAAACTAGAATCACTGATGCACAATCAATGACTATCTTAACACCAGGGACTATAGAGATAAACAACTCAGGGGGAGCTAATAATGAAGAAGTCAATGGTTTAGGCAGAGCAGTCTCTGATCATGAAGCTAGATTGGACAACATCAATCTAGAAAATGAAACCTCAACTTCAAGGTCAAATCTGCCACGTGCAATTCCATGGTTGAGAGACCACACACCAGATTTGATTATTGGAAATATAGAGGATGGAGTCAAGACTAGAAGTGTAACTCAAAATAAATGTTTATATCTCAGTTTTCTCTCAAAGATTGAGCCAAAGAAAATTGAGGAAGCACTTCAAGATCCTGATTGGATAATAGCCATGCAAGAGGAATTAAACCAATTCACAAGAAACAAAGTCTGGAGACTGGTACCCAAACCAAGGAATAGATCAATAATTGGTGCCAAGTGGGTCTTCAGAAATAAATTGGATGAAGTTGTTGCAATTACAAGGTATAAAGCAAGACTGGTTGCAAAAGGATATTCTCAAGAAGAAGGAATAGACTATGATGAAACTTTTGCACCAGTAGCAAGACTTGAAGCAATCAAAATCTTCTTGGCTTTTGCAGCCTACAAGAACTTCAAGGTGTACCAGATGGATGTCAAAAGTGCTTTCTTGAATGGAAAATTGGAAGAGGAAGTCTATGTTTGCCAACCCCTAGGTTTTGTGGACTCCAAACTTCCAAATCATGTCTACAGGTTAGACAAAGCACTTTATGGCTTAAAACAAGCATCAAGAGCCTGATATGATACTCTATCTCAATTTTTACTTGAAAATAAATTTGTTAGAGGTATCATAGATAAAACTTTATTTTATAGAAAGCAAGGCTCTGACATTATACTTGTGCAAATATATGTAGATGATATTATATTTGGTTCTACAAATGAAAAACTTTGTGAAAAATTTTTAAAACTAATGCAGTCTAGATATGAAATGAGTGTGATGGGAGAATTAACATTTTTCTTAGGATTGCAAATAAAACTATCAACTGATGGAATTTTTATCAGTCAGTCCAAGTATATCAAAGACTTATTGAGAAAATATGAGTTGGTTGATTGTGCATCTGCAAAAACACCCATGCCTACTGCCACTAAGCTAGATAAGGATTTAAAAGGAAATAAAGTTGATATTACTAGCTATAGAGGCATGATAGGCTCTCTTTTATATCTAACTGCAAGTAGACCTGATATAATGTTTGCTACATGTTTATGTGCTAGATTTCAAGTTGATCCTAGAGAGTCACATTTGATTGCTGTAAAAAGAATACTTAGATATCTAAAAGGTACCCCAAACCTTGGTTTATGGTATCCCAAAGAATCTGATTTTAAACTAATTGGTTATTCAGATGCTGACTATGTAGGTTGCAAGCTTGACAGGAAAAGAACAAGTGGAAGCTGCCAACTTCTTAGAGGCAGACTTGTTTCTTGGTTTAGCAAGAAACAAAATTCAGTTTCTACTTCAACAACAGAAGTTGAATACATTGCAGTTGGGAGTTGTTGTTCTCAAATCCTGTGGATCAAGAATCAACTCCTAGACTATGCTATGTCATTATCCAAAATTCCAATCTATTGTGATAATACAAGTGCCATAGCTATAACAGAAAATCCAGTGCAACATTCAAGAACAAAACACATAAATATTAGATATCACTTCATAAGAGAACATGTAAGTGAAGGAAATATTTAATTGCACTGGGTTACAACTGATAAACAACTTGCAGACATATTCACAAAACCTTTAGATGAATCTACATTTACTAGATTAGTCTATGAGTTAGGAATGTTGAATTATGTCTCTAAAAATTGATTAAAATCTGAGAAAACAAGTTGTTTAGTTGTGAGAAGCTAGAATTTAATTTCTAGTTTGAAGCTGTTCTTAATGGACAGAATTTTAGAAGCTAGAATTCAATTTCTAGATTGCAGTTGTTCTTGTGAACATAAATTTTTGTAGCTAGAATTTAATTTCTAGTTGAAGCTGTTTTAATAAAACAGAATTTTTGAAGCTAATAATCATTAACTTGATTGTTGGAAATGTTTTGAAAAACAAAATTGTAGCAGGGACTACATTTTCTTTGTCCCTGAAAGCTTAAGGGAAAGAGACTATCTTAGTCCCCGACAGTGTTTTTGATTAGTTCCTGACTAAATCAAAAATGAACTATCGGAGACTACCTTAGTCCCCAATAGTGTTTTTGATTAGTCCCTGACAAAATCAAAAATGAACTATCGAAGACTACCTTAGTCCCCGACAGTGTTTTTGATTAGTCTCTAACTCAATAAAAATGAACTATCAGACACTAATCGGGTCTAGTCTCTTATGAGTGAACATATCAGAGATTAGGGCAATCTCCGATCGAGGGTAATCTGGTAGTTACTCATACCCAAGATCAAAAACGGTTCACTATCTTTTGAATTGCAAACGTTTCTAACACTTTGATAAAAGTAAATTCAAACACCTTTGCAATCACAATCTCTCAAGCTTTGAAATTATTTTCTCTCTACAAACACTCTGCAATTTAACCTTTTTTCAAAAAATTTCTTCACAAGTTCACACAGATCTCTTCAATGGCAGCCAAAACAGTATACTTTAAGTTTGGAGACTTTGATATCATCAAGACTAACCATGCAAGGGTGGCTAACAAGCATGAATTTGAAGCACAGTACCACCCTTTTGTGGATTTTCTTCAAAACTCCACACTTTCCTATGCCATATACGAAGCTCCCACACAAGCCGCTGAAGTTATCATGACTATGTGGTCCACTGCTACTGTCCAGGATGAGGATGCTGACTCTCATGTGGTAAGTTTCAGGTATGATTATACTGTTTATAATATCGATCATACTGTTGTTAATAATGCTTTACATTTACCTGTGTATGAAAACTTTGACTCTCCTGCCTCTGATGAAGAAATTTTTGCTATGTTTAAAAATTTACATTACTCTTTAGAAATTGTTTATGTTGGGTCTATCACACGACCCCATCTACAGGAGTGGTCATTGTTCTTTGACATTATTACAAAAGCTTTTACTTCTAAATGTAGTGGCTATAATGCTATCACTACACTCACACAATAAATTGCTTTTAGTGTGTTGTATGATAAACATCTAAACATTGGGCTTTTAATTCTGCAAAATCTTTTGGTAAAACTTAAATCCGGTAATAAAAATAAAATTTATTATGCTAGGTTTTTGATGATGATTACATATTATCTAATCCCTAACCTTAATATTGTTGGGTTTCGTAGGATCAAACGCAGCGGAAAAATACGATTTAAAATAAAACAAAACGAAACCCAAACTCGAGGATCTATGTGAAACAATTTATTACAGATAGTTTAAGATTTTACCGATTAATTGTGCAAATCTGAAGCTTTGGTGAAGGTGTTGATCATCTCCAAATCTTTAACGCAATCCAACAGAACTACGTCTCTACTGTATCCACACGAACACCCACGAACCGTCTCACGATTCGAACGAGAAGAGTTACAGTACTAGCTGTACGACCTGTATCTCTCTTTTCTCTCTATATCTCTGAACTCTAGTTTCTCTCTTATGAGCAACTAGGGTTCTTAGAATACGTGAAAACGTTGGTTTGAGAGAATAGTTGATATATCATATATATAGCCTTTCATAGAATAAATCCAAAACCTAATCTAATTAGGAGACTTGAAATCCGAATTTTATATTTATTAGATATATATATATATTTAATCAAGTCTCACTTAATTAATATATATATGCACAAATAAATATATATTCGTATTTCCTTCCAAAGGACTCTATTTCATACAGATTACATATATTAATATATATGTATATAATTTAAAGCCATGATTTAATTAAATCAATCTTATTGATATATTAAAATCATTGACATTTAAATTATATCTCCTTGACGAATGTTCTTTGTGTGTCACCCTGTAGGTTATTATTACGTTGGCAATAATTTTAAATCATATTATAAAATTATAAACAGTGAGCGGCATCTAGTAATACATCACTGTTACCCAAGTAATAATAAAGTCATAGATTCGACGTTACCTTTCGTGACCAATGTTTCAATGTAACTTAATCCTTTTAACCATGATATCTAAGATTAAATTCAAGGCATGGATGTGTCATCCTCTTCATAATTTAATCTTAGTTTTCTTGATCAATGAGTAAACTATATGAAACAAATCTCTATTTGAGCATGGCCATGCATTTCATAGTTTCACTCAATCAAGAGGCCTATAGATATCACCCCTAATTTATAGGAGGGTTAAATTCCATCTACATCATTCCCAATTCTCACATAACTCATTATGCATCCAACAATTACCTTTATCGTCCACCCGGTTAAAGGTGACTTTTGATAATGTCAAAACGCATAACTCCTTATGTAGAAATGTCATGACTTCAGGTCGAAGGACCATTACATCATTGTCAATATGAGAATTACTTATGACACATAGCATAACGCTCCATGTAGAATTCTCATGGTGGGTCTGTCCAGTACTATGTTCTCTAACATGTACCTATGTATCAACTTAATATATCTCGTATATATTTATGACCAATGAGATATGGCCATCAGTTAATCACATACTAGTCTCAATGTATTATTGTTGTCCCGCTGACAATAATACTCGACTAGGGACATTTAAGAATAATGATACATTACATACTTATATGATCTCATATTCAAGTCACATACTTGAATACATATAATTAGTATCATTCTTCTAAGGACATTTATTATGTTAACATTTATATAACGCAGTAAATAAAACATAACAAATTATCATTAACCAAAAACATATCATAAATATAGTGTCACAATCATTAAATAATTGGCCACTAGGGCATACACTCTAACAAATATTACTGGCATGCAAGTTGTACCAACTGTTTTGCAGAGTAAAAGAATTTTTATTGATGTGAAGCATAAATCTGCAAATGTAAAGGTTCCTTTATTTGTTTCCTCCTGTCATGAGATTTACTCTCATGGATAGGCTTCCAAACCTTTATTCTTTGTTATTTTTTGAGGATACTGAAAACCAAAACCCTATTAATCCTCCAACCACTTCACAACAATAATCTATAGCCCCCTCCATAGTTTCCCAAAAAACTGTTGTTGCAAAGACTTAAAACAGTCATCACAAAGCTCCCAATAAAAAGAAAAATAATTGAGGGAGTAAGTGAGGATGAGGGAGATAAAGAAGCTGAGGCGGCACCTCAGAGAAAGAAGAGAGTTCTAACCCTAAGCCAAAAGGACTCCATTGCTTCCCAAAAGGCAATGGAGGATATAAGGAAAAACAGTGAACTGTCCATATCCTCCCAAAAGGATGTTGACATTGAAGAAAGTTCTCAACCAGGAACAATATGTACAGAGTCTGCACAACCTCTTGTTCACCAACAAGAGGAACTACAGAGAGAGAAAATACAAGAAAAGAGTGACACTAGGAGTGCACACACAGAGTTATCTATTGATGTTCCTCAATTTTCAATTTTTGAGGAATAGCCAACACTCCAAACTGTACATTCTTCTCTTTTTTCTCCCATTCTTGATTCTTTTGATACTACAAATTTACATCTTCTTGATTTTTCCCAAGAGGAGCCAATACTCGAGACAAGCTCTCAGACTTATTCCATGGAGAGATCCCTAGCCCCAGAAACACAAAGGGAACCCACTCTCCATGCAATCACAAATAATTCTCCTTTACCCCTCACTTCTTTAGGACAGAGTGTACATATCCATATGAGTGAGGATGTGAGAATAATAAGTGAGAGTCAGGCTCCTGACCTAGAAAAAGGAGAGGACATACGCATACAAGAGAGTCAAGCTTTAGACAGCTTGGAAAAAGAAGAAATAGAGAAGCTTGGTGTCCAACCCCAGGCAAAAGGAGAGGGTGTGAGCAAGGATGAGATCCTTGAAGAAAATAAAAGAGAGAAATTTTGAGCAGGTGCATTTTTAAAACCTGTTGAAACCATCACACTAGCAGCTCAAGTTTCTTCTGCTCCCTCCATTATAATCCAAATAGAAGAAGCTGAGACAAGCTCCGAAACAAGGGATGCAACATTACATGTATTATCAGAAATGTCCAATGCAGACTTTGAAATATTATATGGTCTTCAACAAACTCAAGACAATATTTCTGCATTGAAGACAAGGCTAGCAGATGAACCTGTTCTTGAAGAAATTGAAGAAGAGAATGTGGATGTTTGGCTTGATGCAAACTTCACAAATTCTTTTGAGGATGCAGCTGCCCAACCAAGTAGGACTATGTGACCAACATTGGGTCAAATGCAGCTGCACCATCCCTCAAGGATATACTAGAAGAAGTAACAAAGGTGGATAAGAAACATATAAAGTTTCACCACTTCTTGGTTACTGGAATAAATGGTGCAGTAAAAAGAATGGAGGAAAGTATGGAGTTGGAAACAGAAAAGATCAGGAGGTGCTATGAAGGACACTTGCCAAGGAGGACTATCACTTCAATTGATACAATCATCAAAGACAAGTCCGAGACTGACAGTAGAATTCAAGCCCTTGAATCCAATGTCCAACTTCTCCTTCAAAAACATGATCGAATGGAACAACTCTTACTACAGGCAATTCCATACTTGGCCACCTCCTCTCCACCTAACGATGTTGATGTCAAAAAGGGGGAGAGTGGTCATTCCAAACATGTTCCTGTACCAAAACCGCAATCAAAATTTGTTCCAGTCCTTGATGCAGAATTGCAGGCAACGATGGACAGAATTTTGAAGAAACATTCTGATCTTGAAGTAGCTACAAAATGAACAACAACAACACAACCACCACCACTACCAACAACAACAATACCAGCAGCAGCAACAACAGCTCCTCCTTCCACTGCAATAGCCCCAAGCACTCACAAAGATAAAGGCAAGGGAGTCATGGTTGAAGAACCAAAAAATAATTTTTTTCTCAACCAGGACAACCCAAGCTATTGGGGGATTCCATGAAGACTGCTCACTTTCCCACTCCAGTTGAATTGATAGTGGATGGGAAAGTAGAGTTAGTTTATCCTCAAGAGCTGAAACTAATTGAAGCTGATGTTTTACTAGCTCAGAAACTACAAGAGGAGGAGGACATGGCTACAACAAGGGAGGAGGAGGAGGACATGGCTACAACAAGGGAGGAGGAGGAGGACATGGCTGCAACAAGGGAGGAGGAGGAGGCAAAGAAAAAGAAAATCTCTGCAAGAAGATCAAGTGCACAGAAAGCAGTCATCACCAAAAAAGAAAAATAAGGAGATGGAAGAGGCAGAGAAGAAATCGAGAAGAAGATCTTTGGTCCAGGAATCTGCAAAGAAACCTGTGACTAAAGAATCTATCAAGAAGCTTGCATCTCAAGAATCTCCAAGGCTAACTGAGACTACCTAAGTGACTGTGAGTGGACCAACAAAGCCACAAATAGTTCCATCAAGGAAATCTTATAAGGTTGAGATGGAAATTATCAAAGCCCTGAAAAGGAGTACAAAGTATATAAACTTGATCAAGGGTAAAAATAACAAAGAACTGCTCCATGTCTTTTTAAAAGATGGAGAGTCTTTTTAAAAGATTGAGAGTCTTTAAAATTTGAGAGGCCAGCCTTGGAGGGACAAACTAAAGAAAATTTGGAGTGGTTGCTGACTGTAGTGCTTGAGACTTCTGATCTCAACAAGGATTTTAGAAGCCAAATTCAGAAGGTGATGAAGGTGAAACATAACTTGGACACAATGCCAGAAGTTGATCCTAAGCCTCTTAGATTATGGTATGAGACTTTCCATGGAGAGAAAGTTTTCTTCAACTATAACAGAGATATCAACAGTGTAACTGAGAGACATATTGAAGGATTTATCAGTCATCTCAAGAATGCAGAAGAAGAAACAAAGATTATTCTAAGGAAGCTGTTGATAGAAAGGCTGGAAGTGCTAAGGAAAAACAGGAAATAAAGTTGTTGTGTTGGAAGGTATGTTGATTGTTAAATAAGCTGTAATTTTTGTTTGAAACCAAACTTAAAGGATTTAAACCTGAGTCTTGGTGGAAGCTGAATGACAGATCAAAGATCTTAATTCAGATACATTTGTAGTTAGTAATTCTTTTTTCTTTTTCTAAGTAATACTTATAATTTTGAGTTTTGACATCATCATCAACCTTGAAATTATGTTTATCATTCTAATATTCATAATTAGGGGGAGATTGTTAGGTTTTATAACATTTGATGATGATTATCTTTAGATTACTTAGTTATACAAATGTATAGAAAGTGTTAATTAGTAATGTTGAAGTTCTGTAGCCAGTAGTTATCTCTTTGGTTGTAATTCATTTATTCTTTGTAAAGAGATAGATTTATTCTTTAATTGTAAGTAACTACTAGAAAGTGTATCAAAGCTTCAACAAGTCAAAATGTGTATTTGATCCGTTAGAGATTACAAAAAGGCTTATCGGAGACTAGGAAATATTGTCAAAGACTAAGGATTTTGCCTATCAGAGACTAAGTTTTGCCTATCAGAGACTAAGGCTTACATCATCAAAGACTAAGTCTAAAGCGTCGGAGACTAATGCTTATGTCATCGGAGACTAAATCTAAATCATCAGAGACTAAGCTGACGTCATCGGAGACTAAGCCTAAAAGCATCGGAGACTAATAACTCTATCGGAGACTATACAACCTGACGTCATCAGAGACTAAAAGACCAGAGACTAAATGATAACTTGATCAGGGACTAAAGCTGAAGCCGTCAGGGACTAATCGTGACTTATTCCTTGATGAGATACAAAGTTTGAATTGAATAAGAAATGTCTTCCACGTAGATCAAGATATTATTGAAGACGTAGTTGGTAAGGAAACAAGCCAGAAATCTGTTCTAATCAAAAAGGAAAGATTGTGTTTGATTCGAATAAGGAAGCTGAATCATTATTGATTTAGAATAGGAAACTGAGTTAAATGGTAATTCTGTTGAAGCTGTAATTAGGTTTACAGAGAATTGTAATTCGAAGATGTATAGGTTTTCATAGTTTTGTATCTTTACTATACAGAAAAGAAAAGAAGTTGATGATCATATTGTTATGATTGTTAGAATTTGTAATCAATTGTTAGAATTTGTAATCAATTGTTACAGCAATAAAAAGGAATTGTTTATAAATTAATTTATGTTCTTGTTCTTTATTTCCGCAAGTAATAATTGATTTCTTGAAGAACAAGCAATCGAAAAGAATTCAAAGAACTTGTATTCAACCCCCCTTCTACAAGTTCTCGACTATCTCACTGGGAAAACACTTTCTTTTGAGATTAAGCATTGGTCCCCTTTGAAAGTAATGATGTAACCTTTATCACATAGTTGACTTATGCTCAATAGATTGTGCTTCAGCCCATCAACGAGTGCTACATCTTCAAATGAGACATCCTCATTTGCTACCTTGCCATAACCAAGAGTCAGTCCTTTGCTGTTATCACAAAAAGAGATCACTGAACTAACCTTTTCTTGGAACTCTGTGAGTAGGGCTTTGTTTCCTGTCATGTGTCTTGAGCAGCCACTGTCTAGAAACCAGATTTGACTACCTTTGACTTTTCCTTGCACACAAAAAACATTTAATTTGTTTTTGGTACCCAAGTGGATTTGGGTCCTCTAGGTTTAGTCATAATTAGTGGTAATACAACTTTTTCATTATTTGTGACTTTTGGTTTTGGCAATATATACACTTTCTTCTTTTTAGGAGCTTCAACATACACTTTAGATTTATCAACAATTTTCTTAATTTTACCCTTATGGGTGCATACATGAGTAGTTGGTAAATCATCAGCATATAATATTGTGTCAGTTAAAATCTGTGGTTTTTTTCTTTACATTGAAAAGATAAATGATTATTGCTACCATAGTTCCAACACACTTTCCTAAGGGCTTCTTGAATAGGGGTGTAGTTACTAGCTTTGTTTACACCTAACTTGCCATTCCTATTCTTTTTATTATCCCCTGTTAAGCCTTTATCTCTTGAAGGGCTACAAAGGCCTGATGCACTCTTATCCCCTGATGACTGTGTGTCCACTGATGCACAGTCTAGTTCCTTCTTGATTGGGGGGGTTTGAGTGCTTTAGCAAGAACAGGTTTCTTGCCACTCCCACCACTTATGGAAGCTACACACATTAGGAAAATATTCCTTTTTTCTAACTTTGTTACAGCCTTTACAAACTTGATAGGTTGTATAGGCCTTTTTCCAAAGCTAGCTGCATTTTTAACCTCAACAGAAGTTAGCCTAAACCAAATTTGTGATCAGATTTTTATCTGCTTAATTGATCATCTAGTTTCTTGCTCGACTCATTCCATCTCTTAATGACCTCCCTTTCCTCTTTCAAAAGCTTGGAGGTCCATTCTTCTCTCTTTATGGCACAGTCAAGAAGATTTCTAGTCTTAGTGAGTTCTTTTTCAAGATTCTCAAGTCTAGAGAGTTTTGATTCTAATAGAGTATTTCTAATGGTCAAATGTTCATTGATTTTCTATACTCTCTCAGTCTCATCTACAACACTTCTTAAGGTGTCATAAAGGTATCTTATCTCACAAGTTATTTCCTTAACAGTTTTAACACAATCAATTTTAGACATGTTAGAGGAAATCTTGAGACTTACTTGTGAGTTATTACTATCAGTGAATGAGGCCATCAGGGCTAGGTTGATATATTCTTCAGTATCTTCTTCATTTGAGTCAGCCCAGTCCTTTCCCTCTTCAATATAAGCTTTTCCCTTCTTGTTGGCATTAAGAAGGTCAAAGTATTTCTTCTTGTAGTTCACGTCAGCTTCTTTTCCTTTGGATTCACCTTCCTTTGTGGCCTTATGACACTCATTTGCAAAGTGGCCCATCTCACTGCATTTGTAGCACTTTACTCTTGATTTGTTAATAAAGTTGTTTGTGTTACTAGGTTTCCTTGCTGAAAATCTTTTTGATCCACATGGTTTTTGATATTTCAACTTAGAAAACCTCTTTGCAAGAAAGGCCATGGTTTCATCCATTTCTTCTAACTCTTCAAGAGTGTACTCAGTCTCCTTGGAGTCAGCTTGATTGTCTCCTTCATTTTCAACATCTCCTGACTGCTGCTTCATCAAGACACTTGGTCTTGCTTCAACTTTATCCTTCTTGGCAGCCATCAGAGCTACAAATTTAAGCTTTCTGGTATCCTTAGACATTTCTGATCTTTGTTGAACCTCTAGTTCATATGTCTTCAGAGTACCATAGAGCGTATCCAAGTTTAGGAGATTCATGTCCTTGGATTCTTTGATGGTTGTCATCTTAGGATCCCATGATATGGGAAATGCCGTCATGAAATTTCTGTTCAAATCTTTGTTAGCATATGTCTTCCCATACATCCTCAGGTCATTTACCAACCTGTTGAATCTGTCAAACTTTTCAGTGAGTGTTTCATTATTTTTCATTGTGAACCATTCATACTGTTGTGTTAACAGCTGCAGTTTGTTTTCCCTCACATCTTCTGTACCATCACATAGGATATGAATAGTATCCCATATAGACTTAGACATTGTAAGATTCATGATACTATTTAGCATATCATCGTCTAGGCCATTATATAGAATGCCTGTTACTTTTAGATCCTTCTTCACATTCTCTCTTTCCTCTAGAGTCATTTCTTCAGTAGTCTTTGACACTAATCTTTCAGGGACATTGACTCAATTCACCACTTCTTGAGGAATGAGCTTCTTTGCTACGTGAGGGCCTTCTTCTAGAATCTGAAGGTATTCATCATCAATTGTTCTTAGATGAACTATCATTCGTTGTCTCCAAAAGAAGTACTTTCCCCTTTCCAACATGGGGACTTTACTATTTCCAGCTTTGTTGGCCATAAATCAAGATTTTTTAGCAAGTGTAATCTGTCAGTAGTCTTTGATACCAATTGTTAGAACAAAATAAGCTCAAGTGTTTTGAATACAAACACTACAAACTTTTTGCTCTTTATAAAAACTTGTTAAGTACGGCCGAAAATAGCTACAAGATCAGAAAACTATAATGAATTTAAAATGAACACACAAGCATTCAAGTTAAAATAGTTGTATTAAAACTTGGTGTTTTTCTGGAAATGTGTTTAATCAAAGATAATAGGATTGGTAATGTCTTTAACTAATAAGAAGGAGGTTTTAAGGGAGAAGGCAGAGTTAGGAATCTTGACATCAACATCTGAAATCTTGTAGTTGATTCCTAATTTCTTTCCGTTGGCAGCACGGAGTCCTTCAGTAGTTTTTTCAAAAAATTTTGTCGAGATAAGGCCTTCCTGTATGCAGTTGAGGTCTGCTCCAGTGTCAAGCAAGGCTGGGATTTCAAGGATAAAATCCTTAATCTGAAGGGTAAGTCTAACGTGCCATCTCTGGATGGACATCTTTGACATATAATTTAAAAAACTACTATCTTGGAGTTTGTTGGAGGGTTCCGGTGAGGAGACACGAGAAGGACTCGGTTTTTGGTC
>CM025784.1:9667091-9678140 GCA_014636745.2 Centella asiatica | reverse complement strand
TCCATTCCAGCAGTTACTTACAAATAAGAAATAATTATATCTCTTTACAAAGAATGAATGAATTACAAACAAAGAGATAACTGTTGGCTACAAAACTTCAGTGTTACTAATTAACACTTTCTATACATTTGTACTCTAAGTAATCTAAAGACAATCATCATCAAATGTTCTAAAACCTAACAATCTCCCCCTAATTATGAATATCAGAGTGATAAGCATAATTTCAAGGTTGATGAAGATGTCAAAACTCAACATTACAATTACTTAGAAAAGGAATAAAGAATTGCCAACTACAAATGTATTCTGAACTAAGATCTTTGATCTGTTGTTCAGCTTCCACTCCTATAAGTCAAAAAAAATACTTTTATAGCAAACAACATACCTTTAGCTCAACAACTTTTATCTTTCCTTCTGTTTTCCCTTAATTGTTCTAACCTTTCCATCAACAGCTTTTTGAGAACAACTTCAGTTGCTTCTTCTGCATTTTTGAGAAGTTTGATGAATCCTTTAATATAATTTTCACTCACTTTGTTGAAATCACTGTTGTAGTCAAAAAATACTTTATCACCATGGAAAGTCTCATACTACAATCCAAGAGGTATTGGCTTAAAAAGATTGGCTGGCACTTTGTCCACACTCTTTATCTCCTTTATTGCCTTCTTGATCTGGTTTCAAAATTCCATGTTGAGCTTTGAAGTTTCAAGTACTACAGACAGCAACCATTCCAAATCTTCTTTTGATTACCCCTCCAAGACTGGCTTAGCATACTTTATAGAATCTCCATCTTTGAAAGATATGAAGTGAATCTTTGTCGTTTACACCCTTGACCAGGTTAATATGCCTTGTATTCTTTTTCAGAGCCTTGATCATTTCATTTGTACTGGCCATCTCAACTTTATAAGGCTTCCTTGATGGAACTGTTCGTGGCTTTGTTGGTCCACTTACAGCCACCAAGGCAGTCTCAGTTGTCCTTGGAGATTCTTGATGTGTAGATTTTATTCTTGAAGTTCTTTTCTTGGTCATGGTTACCTTCCATGCACTTGTTTTCTTTGTTGAGTATTTCTTCTTTTTAGCCTCATCCTCCTTCTTTTCTTGTTCTGCAGCCATGTCTTCTTCTTGTTGAAGTTTCTGAGCAAGCATTGCATCAACATTTATCAATCTTGGATCTCGAGGATTAACTAACTCAACTTTCCCTCCTAATTCAAGTTCAATAGGGGTGGGGAAGTAAGCAGTCTTCATGGCATCCCCCAATAGCTTGGGTTGTCCTGGTTGAGTTAAAATTTGCTTCTTTGATTCCTTAACCATGATCCCCTTGCCTTTGTCTTTTTGGTGTGGGGCTTGTGCAGTGGAAGGAAGAGATGTTGTTGTTGTTGTTGTTGCTTTTGTTGTTGTTGTTGCTGCTTGAAGATCAGAATGTTTCCTCAATATCCTGTCCATCATTGCTTGTAGCTCATCAGAGCTTGGAAGTTTTGATGGAGCAGGTATTTGAACTAGAACAGATTAGCTTTGTTTTTGTACAGATACATGTTTGGAATGACCACTCTCCCCCTTTTTGACATCAGCATCCTTAGGTTGAGAGGAGGTGGCCAAATGTGGAATTGCCTGCATCAATAGCTGTTCCATTCTGTCTTGTTTGCTGATTAGGAGTTGGATATTAGCTTCTAGGGCTTGAAGGCGACTGTCAGTCTTAGATTTGTCCTTGAAAAGAGTATCAATAGCAGAGACAAGCCTCCTTGGCAAGTGTCCTTCATAGCTCCTTTGAATCTTATCAGTCTCAATATCCATTTGCTGCTTCATCTCCTTGACTGCTGCATTTATGCCAATAGCCAGAAAGTGGTGAAACTTGGTATGTTTCTTGTCCACTTTGGTTATTTCTTCAAGTAAGTCCTTGGGAGATGGGACAGCGGATGTTGACCCTATATTGGTCAGATAATCCTGCCTGAGCTGAGCGGCTGCATCCTCCAGAGTATTTGAGTATGTGGCATCAAGCCATTCATCAATATTTTCTTCTGTAGGTGGTTCAGACACAGGTTCATCTGCAAGCCTTGTCTTCAATGCAGAAATGTGGTCTTGTCTTTGTTGTATACCATATAACATTTCAAAGTTTGCATTGGACATATCAGATATCACATTTAATATTGCATCCCATGTGCTTGAAATGTTCCTAGTTTCTTCTGTTTGGATATTTGTGGAGGGAGCAGAAGAAACTTGAGCTTTTTGTGAGCTGATTTCAACAGGTTGTAAAAATTCACCTGCTGAAAATTTCTCTCTTTTATTTTGTTCAAGGATCTCATCCTTGCTCACATCCTTTCCTTTTGCCTGGGGTTGGGCACCCAGCTTCTCTTGCTCACCTTTTTCCAAGCTTTCTGAAGCTTGACTCTCTTGTATGTTTGTATTCTCTCCTTTTTCCAGGACAGGAGCCTGACTCTCACTATTTATTCTCACAACCTCACTCATTTGGATAGGTGCACTCTGTCCTACAGAAGTGGGGGTTTGAGAAGTACTTGTGACGGCATGGATAGGGAGTTCCCTTTTTATATCTTGGGCTAGGGAGCTATCCATGGAATATGTTTGAGAGCTTGTCTCGAGTATTGGCTCCTCTTGGGAAAATTCAAGAGAATTTAAATGTGTAATTTCAAAAGAATCAAGTATGGGAGAAGAAGGAGAAGAATGTACAGTGTGGAGTGTTGGCTGTTCCTTAGACATTAAAAATTGAGGAACATCAAATGATGACTCTGTGTGTGCACTCCTTGTGTCACTCTTTTCTTGTATTTGCTCTCTTTGGGTTTCCTCTTGTTGGTGAACAAGAGGTTGTGCAGACTCTGTACAGTGTGTTCCTGGCTGGGAACTTTCTTCAATGTCAACATCCTTTTGGGAGGATGGTGACAGTTCACTGTTTTTCCTTATAACCTCCATTGCTTGTTGGGAAGCAATGGATTGCTTTTGGCTAAAGGTTATTAATCTCTTCTTTCACTGAAGTGGAACTTTAGCTTCTTGTTCTCCCTCATCCTCACTTACTCCCTCAATTATTTTTCTTTTTATTGGGAGCTTCTCGGCTGTCTTTGTTTTTACAACCACGGTCTTTTGGGAAACTGTGGAGGGGGCTATGGATTGTTGTTGTGAAGTGGTTAGAGGATTAATGGGGTTTTGGCTTTCAAAATCCTCAAAGAATTGCAAAGAATAAAGATTTGGAAGCCTGTCAATGAGAATAGCTCTCATGACAGGAAGGAAAAATAAGGGAACCTTTACCTTTGCAGATTTATGCTTCACATCAGTAAAAATTCTTTTACTCTGCAAAACAGTTGGTACAACTTGCAATCCAGTAATATTAAGGTTAGGGATTAGATAATATGCAATCATCATCAAAAACCTAGCATAATAAATTTTATTTTTATTACCAAATTTCAGTTTTACCAAAAGATTTTGCAGAATTAAAAGCCCAATGTTTAGATGTCTATCATACAACACACTAAAAGCAATTTGTTGTGTGAGTGTAGTGATAGCATCATAGCCACTGCATTTTGAAGTAAATGCTCTAGTTATTATATCAAAGAACAGTGACCACTCTTGCCTTAGATGGGGTCGTGTAATAGACCCAACAGAACTAATTTCAGTAGAATAATGTAAGTTTTTAAACATAGAAAGAAGTTCTTCATCAGAGGCAGGGTAGTCAAAATTTTCATAGATTGGCAAGTGTAAAGCATTATTAACTACGGTATCATCTATATTATAAACAGAGTTTGCATACCTGAAACTTTCCACAGGAGAGTCAGTGTTCTCATCCTGGATGGTAGCAGTGGACCAGACAGCCGTGAGAACTTCAGCGGCTTGGACGGAAGCTTCATAAATGGCATATGATAGAGTGGAGTTTTGAAGGAAATCCACGAAGGGGTGATATTGGGCTCCAAATTCATGCTTATTAGCCACACCTGCATGGTTAGTCTTTATGAAATCGAAATCTCCAAACTGGAAACAGACTGTTTTAGCGGCCATTTGAAGAGCTCTGTGAACTTTGAAGAAACTTGAAATAGGGTTAGATTGCAGAGAATTTGCAGAGAAAAAATAATTTCAAAGCTTTAAGAGATTGTGATTGCAAATGTGTTTGATTTTACTTTTAGCAAAGTATTAGAAACGTTTGCAATTCTAAAGATAGTGAACCGTTTTTCGATCGTGGGTAGGATAACTACCAGATTACCCTCGATCGGAGATTGCCCTAATCTCTGATAAGGTCACTCATAAGAGACTAGACCCGATTAGTCTCCGATAGTTCATTTTTGATTGAGTCAGACACTAATCAAAAACGACGTCGGGGACTCATGTAGTCTCCGATAGTTCGATTTTTAATTGAGTCGGGGACTAATTAAAAACAACTATCGGGGACTAGTTAGTCTTCGATAGTTCAATTTTTTTATTTGAGTCAGGGACTAACTAAAAACAACTATCGGGGACTCTCCGATAGTTCAATTTTTTAATTGAGTCGGGGACTAATTAAAAACAACTGTCGGGCACTAAGGTAGTCTCCGATAGTTCAATTTTTAATTCAGTCGGGGACTAATTAAAAACAACTATCGGGGACTAGTTAGTCTCCGATAGTTCAATTTTTTAATTCAGTTGGGAACTAATTAAAAACACTATCAGGGACTAAGATAGTTTCTTTCTCCTAAGCTTTCAAAATATTTCCAACAATCAAGTTTAATGATTATTAGCTTCAAAAATTCTGTTATTTGATAACAGCTACATTCCAAAAATTAAATTCTAGCTTCTAAAATTCTGTTTAATTAAAAAACAACTTCAATCCAGAAATTTAATTCTAGCTACATACAACTAAACAACTTGTTTTCAAAAATTAATCAATTTTTAGATGCATAATTCAACATTCCTAATTCAGAAACTAATCTAGAAAAAGTAGATTCATCTAAAGGCTTTGTGAATATGTCTGCAAGTTGTTTATCAGTTGTAACCCAGTGCAATTCCATATTTCCTTCACTTACATGTTCTCTTATGAAGTGATATCTAATATCTATGTGTTTTATTCTTGAATGTTGCACTGGATTTTCTGTTATTGCTATGGCACTAGTATTATTACAAAAGATAGGAATTTTGGATAATGACATACCATAGTCTAGGAGTTGATTCTTGATCCATAGGATTTGAGCACAACAACTCCCAGCTGCGATGTATTCAAGTTCTGCTGTTGAAGTAGAAACTGAATTTTGTTTCTTGCTGAACCAAGAAACAAGTCTGCCTCCAAGAAGTTGGTAGCTTCCACTTGTGCTTTTCCTATCAAGCTTGCAACCTGTATAGTCAGCATCTGAATAACCAATTAGTTTGAAATCAGATTCTTTGGGATACCATAAACCAAGGTTTGGGGTACCCTTTAGATATCTGAGTATTCTTTTTACAGCAATCAAATGTGACTTTTTAGGGTCAGCTTGAAATCTAGGACATAGACATGTAGCAAACATTATATTAGGTCTACTTGCAGTTAGATATAAAAGAGAGCCTATCATGCCTCTATAGCTAGTAATATCAATTTTCTTTCCTTTTAAATCTTTATCTAGCTTAGTGGCAGTGGACATGGGTGTTTTTGCAGATGCACAATCAACCAAGTCATATTTTCTCAATAAGTCTTTGATGAACTTGGACTGACTGATAAATATTCCATCAGTTGATTGTTTTATTTGCAAACCTAAGAAAAATGTTAATTCTCCCATCATACTCATTTCATATCTAGACTGCATTAGTTTTGAAAATTTTTCACAAAGTTTCTCATTTGTAGACCCAAATATAATATCATGTACATATATTTGCACCAATATAACGTCAGAGCCTTGCTTTCTATAAAATAATGTTTTATCTATGATACCTCTAACAAATTTATTTTCAAGTAAAAATTCAGATAAAGTATCGTACCAGGCTCTTGGTGCTTGTTTGAAGCCATAAAGTGCTTTGTCTAACCTGTAGACATGATTTGGAAATTTGGAGTCGACAAAACCTGGGGGTTGGCAAACATAGACTTCTTCTTCTAATTTTCCATTCAAGAAAGCACTTTTGACATCCATCTGGTACACCTTGAAGTTCTTGTAGGCTGCAAAAGCCAAGAAGATTCTGATTGCTTCAAGTCTTGCTACTAGTGCAAAAGTTTCATCATAATCTATTCCTTCTTCTTGAGAATATCCTTTTGCAACCAGTCTTGCTTTATTTCTTATAATTGTACCAGTTTCATCCAATTTATTTCTGAAGACCCACGTGGCACCAATTATTGATCTATTCCTTGGTTTGGGTACCAGTCTCCAGACTTTGTTTCGAGTGAATTGGTTTAATTCCTCTTGCATGGCTATTATCCAGTCAGGATCTTGAAGTGCTTCCTCAATTTTTCTTTGGCTCAATCTTTGAGAGAAAACTAAGATATAAACATTCATTTTGAGTTACACTTCTAGTCTTGACTCCATCCTCTAGACTTCTAATTATCAAATCTGGTGTGTGGTCTCTCAACCATGGAATTGCACGAGGCAGATTTGACCTTGAAGTGGAGGCTTCATTTTCTAGATTGATGTTATCCAATCTAGCTTCATGATCAAAGACTGCTCCCCCTAAACCATTGACTTCTTCATTATTAGCTCCCCCTGAGCTGTTTATCTCAATAGTCTCTGGTGTCAAAATAGTCTCTGATTGTGCATCTGTGACTCTAGTATCTGGTGAACCATTAGTCTCCGATGGAATACTAATGTCACCAGTCTCTTGAGTTTCATCTAATACTCTAGTCTCTGATAGATTATTAGTTCTTGGTACTTCATGCACAACAGTTAACTCCCCCTCAATTATGTAGGGATCATTGCTATCTTGGGGTTTTTCAGTGGACTTCGATTCTTGAACAATCCACATCACTTCTGCTTCTATTGTAATAAAAGATTCCCTTTTTATGTGGAAAAGGCCCGTATCAATAATTCTGATTTTACGTATGGACAATTCCTCAATATCTTGTTCATTCACAACAAAATTTTTTCTTTGTGCATCGGTAAAAAAAAACATGCTTTTGGGGGGAGAGATTGTAGTTCAATTGGTCAGAGCACCGCCCTCTCTGATGGATATTCCCATGCATCCAATTCATTCTCAAAACTGAGAGGTTCATGCAATCCTTGTCCAATCATTCCTGGAATCTTTTTGTCATCAAATACAACTTGAATTGATTCCACAATGACCTTTGTTTTTAGATTATATACTCTGTATGCCTTACTTGACAGAGAATAACCTAAGAAGATTGCTTCATAAGACTTGTTATCAAATTTTCCTCTTGTCTCTGATAAATCTCTCGGTACAAAGCATTTACAACCAAACACATGTAAAAACTTGAGAGTTGGTTTTCTCCCAGTCATCAATTCATAAGGTGTTTTGTTGTATGCTTTGTTTATCAACGATCTATTCTGTGCAAAGCAAGCAGTGCTTATAGCTTCCTCCCAAAAATATGTGGGAAGCTTAGCCTTTTGTAACATAGTCCTTGTTGCTTCAATAAGGGTTCTATTTTTCCTCTCAACAACTCCATTTTGTTGAGGGGTTCTTGGAGCTGAGAATTGATGAGTTATTCCTTTTTTAGTGCAGAATTCAGTAACTTGGGAATTCTTGAATTTTGTTCCTCTATCACTCCTTATCACCCTTACTGTTTTTCCTGACTCAGTTTCTATCTTCTTAATATGATCAATTATCAACTAAGCAGTTTCATCTTTTGTATGGAGGTATTTTACCCAAGTATACCTCGTGTGATCATCCACAATAACCAAAGCATATCCATTTCTTAAGATTGACATCACATTCACTTGACCAAATAAATCCATGTGTAACAACTGTAAAGGGTCAGTGATTGATGTTGCTGGTTTGCTTTTGAATGACACACTTCTTTGTTTCCCTTTCTGGCATGAATCACACAATCCATCTTGTGTAAATTCCAATTGTGGAATGCCAGCTACCAGTCCTTTCCTCACAAGCTTGTTGATGTTCTTGAAATTCAAGTGGGAAAGCTTCTTATGCCAAAGCCAATTTTCATCAGTTGAAGCTTTGCTATAGAGACATGTGATTTGATCAATAAAAGAAATAAGATTTGCAACATACAAATTTCCTTTTCTTTTTCTTGTCAAAATCACATTATCAGATTCTTTGTCACACACCAAGCATTGATCTTCTTTTGAAGGTGACATTGAATCCCTTATCATATAGTTGACTCACACTCAGTAAATTGTGCTTTAAGCCATCAACTAGTGCTACTTCAGTGAAGATGACATCTCCATGTTCAACACTGCCATATCCCTCCGTATGGTCTTTGCTGTCATCTCCAAGAGTGACTTTTGGGCCACTTTTCTCTTCATATTGTTTTAGCAGGGACTTATCTCCAGTCATGTGCCTTGAACAGCCATTGTCCAAGTACCATGTTTTCTTCTTTTTGCCTTGCATAGTAGAGAGTAACTAGTTTGAGATTTTTGGAACCCAGACTTTCTTGGGTCCTTTCTCACTAGTTGTAGACTCAAGACTTGACTCAGATTGAGTTGATTGTCTTTTAGAAGTTTTGACTTTAATTGGACAATCATTAGTCTTGCTACTTGTTTATGAGAGACTGCCAAGCTTAGAGTTTTCATTGTTAATGCAAAGATTATTTAACCTTTTTACAGGTGATTTATCTTTTATTCTCTTTGAAGATGCAGTCTCATTTATAGGAATTTTATTTTTGCTCCTACAGTTAACAGCTATGTGGTTGGGGTTACCACATACATGACATGTCTTTCTAGGAGCATCAGACATTCTACATAATTTGTATATTTATTAATGCTAATTTTTCCATTCCTATTTTTCTTATTTCTGCTCAACTCCACTACTGTTTCAGCCTTTTTATCTGGAAGATTTTCCAATTTTTTACTTAATTGTGTCTTTGTCATGAACCCAATATTTAATCTTTTATTTTTACTCTTATCAACAACATTTACTATCTTTTGATCAAATTTTGATATTGCAGTTACTTGTTGATATTGAGTGTTGATAATTTTGGGTTCAATAATAGGAGAGACAAAATTAATTCTTTTTAAAATATCTGTCTTACTAGTTGAGGAGTTTGCAGCTTCAAGTAGATCATCTAAATCTGAACTCTTATCTAGATTTTCATCATAACCTAGTCCTTATAACCTAGTCCAGATTTTTGACCTATTGTTTGACACCCTACCAAATCTGTCAACTTTTTAGAGGAAGTATTCCATTGTTTAATCTTAGCTTGAGCATTTTCAAGTTGCTCTACTAAGTAATATTCCCTCTTTTTCAAAGCATCAATCATATGATGAGCTTTGTTTAAGTCAGATTTGATGGTGTCAAACTGTGTCAATCTATCTTCAAGAAATTTATTTCTTTTCAAGAAACTGTCACGTGATTCTTTCACATTGGTATATTCGATAGTTAAAGATCTAAAACTAACATGCAAATCAGACATATCTTTTTGTATGCTTTCAATGCTAGATGTGTCAAGTAAATCAAGCACATTAAAATTCTGAGTTGCATCACATACCTTTGTAGAATCACTTGACTTGTCACTTCGAGCCATTAGAGCAAAGTTGACAACTTCTTCATCAGAGTCGCTATCAATCCAATCTTTACCCTCTGTAATCAAGGCTTTGTTCTTTGATTTAGCTTTCTTGTCACCAAAGTCTTTCCTTGATTTTTCATCCTTAGATCTATCACCAGATCTATGCTTCCTACACTCATTGGCAAAGTGCCCTAACCCATCACAATTATAACATCTTATTTTCTTTAAGTCGAAGGTGACTTTTTGACCTTCACGTTTAGGGTTAGGCTTCCTTGATGATTTTCTTCCTTTCCTGCTGGCCCTAAATTTCTTGAACTGTTTGACCATGAATGCCATGAATTCCTCCATGTCATCATCAGAATCCAGTTCCTCTTCCTGATCAGTTGAGCTAGCATTGGAAGACTCCTCATCAAGCTTCTCTTGAGACTTGCTTGTCTCAACCATCAACGCAACTCCTTTGTCCCTGCCATGCATGCGTTGTCGTTGCTCTTCTTCGAGTTCATAAGTCTTTAAGTTCCCGTAGAGCCTGTCCTGTGTGAGTATATCCAAGTCATGAGCCTCTCTTATAGCTGTTGTTTTTGGATCCCAACTTGGAGGGAAAGATCTCATGAACTTGGTATTGACATCCTCATTGTCATAGGACTTTCCAAGTATTTTCAAATCGTTGAGCAAAGTGTTGAACCTATCATAAACTGACGTTATTGGTTCACCAGGCTTTGCTTGAAAGAACTCGTATTGTTGTGTCAACAATGACCTTTTGTTCTTTCGGACTTGGTCAGTTCCTTCACATAGGACTTTGATGGTGTCCCAGATTTGGTTAGATGTTGTGCAATTTATGATGCTTGTGAACATATTTTTATCAATTCCATTATAGAGTATGTTCATCACCTTAGCATCCTTCAACACTTGCAACTTGTCTTCGTTTGTATAATCACATTCTGGAGCAAGTTCAAAGTGTTCCGTCACAACAGATCCATCGACGGTTTTAGCAGGAACAAATTTCCTGGGTAGATAGGGACCCTTCTCAATCCTATCAATATAATTTGGATCTGTTGCTCTTAAGTGCATGTACATCTTTTGCTTCTACATCGGATATTCTTCTCTTTTAAGAATTGGAATTCTGGTACCACCATCACGACTTCCCGGATACGCCGTTACAAATTCTAACAATCATAATAAATATGATCACCAGCTTCTTTTCTATTCTGTATAGGAAAAGATACAAACTATGAAAAACCTATACAGCTTCGAATTACAATTCTTTCTATAAAACTAATTACAGCTTCTCTCGAAAACTAATCTTTCAGTTTTCCTATTCTAAATCAATATTGATTCAGCTTCCTTATTCGAATCAAATACAATCTTTCCTTTTTGATAGGAATAGATTTCTGGTTAGTTACCTTACCAGCTACATCTTCTATAATATCTTGAACTACGTGGAAGACATTCCTTTTTAATTCGAACTCTGTATCTTTCAGGAAATAAATCAC
>CM025784.1:9653700-9666991 GCA_014636745.2 Centella asiatica | reverse complement strand
CATTCGGCAGATTAAGGCTCGTCAAGAAATTGATCAACTTGTCCTTCTGGTTGTGATTAAACAGCTACAAGTTCTGTACCGAGTTACAACTTCTCTGTAATAAAATTACAACTTCATTTTCTACACTCACTAGCTTCTATTTTCTTTGAATAAATCTCTTTATAGATCTATTACAAAGCTTCCTTGTAGTGTTTGTTGTATGGCTTTATATTTCTTCGCTTCGTTTTCCATGTAACAACTCTTCCCGTATATATAGCAGATTAGTTGGTGAAACCATGTGCTGGTCATGCTTCAAGTTTCAACATAGCCATAATTTTGTCACATCAACGTCCTTTAGGAGTGATGTGTCAGACTGTTGTTTGCTTTTGTTGCTTCTTTTTCATTCCCTGATGTGCATGTAATTAATGCTTGAGAGTTGTTATTGGTTAACCAAACTTCAAGGAATATCTTTCTAGTTATACCCCTTGCTTCCGTGCCAAGTATCAATGATTTGCATGTCAGTCTTGATGACGTGTGAATTAGGTCATAAAAATCCACTGATGTCAAGCCCTGATGTCGACTTGGTCAGTGCTTCTGGATCCGCTGATGTTATGACCTGCTTGATATCCACCGAAGGGTTCCACTGATGAGTGATCTTTTGTCATCGCCAAACCTGTAGCGCAATTTTAGTCATCGCCAAACTCGTCGTCAGTGGATAAACGTGATTGTCGCCAAAGTCAGTATTAACCATCGCCAAACTCTTTGTCAGTGGATAAAAATGACTTTCACCAAACTCATTATGAGATAAACTATCGCGAAAGTCATATTCAACCATTGCCAAACTCATCGGGAGGTATGTTGTCGCCAAAGTCTGGACATGAGAGTGTTACCCCTAATAGGTTCCCCTGACGGGTTCCCCTGATGAGGTCATTGCTTGATGGGTTTCCCCTGATGAAGTCATCCCCTAACGGGATTCCCTTAACGAAGTCATCCCCTGATGGCTTCTTCTTACTGATGCCTCTTAAAAATATATATACTTTTGTTCATCGATACTTTGTTAGCTTTTCTTGGAATGTCTGTTGTGCAAAATATTTATCTTTTTAAGTAACAACAATCATTCCTTAACACTTTCGAGTCCATTCAAGTAAACAGTGATGACTCGCCCAATGCAGTGCAGTTCATCCCCTGATGACTAAGTCGACCATCAGTGGATGCAAAACTTGTGCAGATATACTAAGGTTTATAGAACACCTTGAGTATTTACAGTTGCACATTTTATTCTCTAAACATCATCATCATCAGTTACATCTAACATCAGAACTAGGCTAGGGATTATACATCAGAACTCAGGTTAGAACAGAACTTAATTACCATAAGATTTTAACTTCATCATCACAGTGATAATAATGCTTTTGGCAACATAGGGTGCTTGTTTGGCTCTTCACTCATGCTTGCTGGAATTTCTTCCCATCCAAAGAGCATAGATGGCATTCCCATTGTTAGTCTAAAGATATTGACACGAAGCTTGTCGCCTTAAATATTAGTTACGTCAAACTCACGTACCTAGGGTTAGAGTTGTAAACTCCCTATGTTTTGATGAGCTTTGACTACGAATTAAATACCTTTTGTCAACCTGCAAGAGATATGTTTCAAGAACCATGGGGTTCAACCCTTTGGAAGATCCTCTAGTATGTCTTTTAGTAAAAATTTGAGTTGAAATACGCCAATATAGTATAACGGAATTATGAACCTAATAACGTATCATTTATCCTATATTTATGTACACCTGGGACAAATGAGTTTGCTTTGGAAAAGAGTTCTCTTGGGATTAAGATGTGGAGTCCTCCTCAGATTAGGATGTGATCTGGGAGGTTACCCCCTCTCTCTATTATCCTTTTGATAGAGATCTTATTTACTTGACCTCTATCTACTTATTATCTCAGCTCTATCTTAGGTTTATCGAATGTAGACCCATAAGTAATTATGGGTCTTTTTGATGCCATTACAACGGTCCATTAATGCCCAACTAGCATTTATTAGATTCAGGGCTATTTCTCTGGCCCATATCACATCCCCCTAATTTTTGCTATGAATACTTGAAGCCAAAAATTACCAGTATCTTAATTTAAACATGAACATTTTTTTTATTTTTGTTGGGAGCCTTGGTTTCCCCATTAACTTTGGCGTACCTTCAAAGTTAACAATGACAAAAGATGCATACCCCAACAAGTTTTTCCCTGTTAAGTTGTAAAAGTTAACGGGGAAAACATGTAACTACCTCGGTAAGTTATATCCTGTTAACTTATTCTAGTTAGCGGGGCAAACTTAAGCTTATTTCGTTAATTCCTACCCCGTTAACTTATGCAAGTTAGCAGGGCAAATATGCAATTGACTCGTTAGGTCTTACCCCGTTAACTTTAATAAGTTAGCAGGGCAAATGGGTAGGTTTTATCCTGTTAACTTCGGTAACTTAGCGGGGAAATAGACGATTGTCTCGTTAGGGTAAAATGCACCTAAGTTTTACAAGAACTACCCTTCTTTTTTAACCTTTTCATGGGCTTTTTATCTTCATGACTCATTCATGGGCTTTTGAATACTAACGGTTGGCTTGTCACCTTCGCTAGATCAACTAGATCATGACTATTGGATTTCTTTCATTTTTGGCTATATAGTTCTCTGGAAAGGTAAGTAATTTTTTACTTTTACTCAGAGAATTCCTCTAGCATAATTTACTACATACTCTCCTTCTTTTGGCGATTTTCGACGAGCGTTTGCCACCACAAGGCGATTTCTGGCAAAGGATTCCCACCACAAGGCGATTTCTGACAAGCCTTTGCTACCTTCATTCAAGTGATGTTCTTCATGTTCTTCACCTCGTTCATCATAACCTAATTGTTTTCAATCAACATGGATTTAGGTAATTTCACTAAATCTATTTATTCACCAATTTCTACTTCTGATATTCCATTTGTTTACCCATTAGACACGATTCCCCCTACTCGGGTCTTAGAAGGCCCATCTCCAACCCACTCTCGAGCTCCAAGCCCTGGGTCTAAGGCCCAAGAGGAAGAGGAAACACATGTGAGGCCCATTGGACCTGGTATTGACCATGTTATTAATACAGAACATCATGGGTCCACCCAGGATGTTTCTGACACTGCTAGGGATGAGATTCCAAGAAATCACAATTTTTGATGCCTATAAAACATTTCTTCCATTATTTCTGAATCCAAACTCCATAAGTATGCCCTTCGCCACTGTATATGTGCCCCATATTCTCTTCAATTAGCTATCGAGGCCGACAGGGCTCGCAATGTTGGCATAAACTTGTGCATTTTTTATGATTGTATGGAAGCAGGGCTTAGATTCCCCCTCCATGAGTTTATTCCCCGCCTACTTAGGAGTTACCCTATCCACTTGAGTCAAGTTACCCCCAACGGATGGCAGGTGATATATGCCTTTTTGTTTAGGTGTGTTCAAATGAATAAAACTCCATCAGTTCAGGTGTTCTGATATATGTTCCAGTTGAGGCACACCGGGTGTAATAATGTTGGTTGGGTGTATTTTCAACACCACAACCTAATTTTTAAGCTCTACGATACATCTACCTTGAAAGAATTTATACCTAGCTAGAAGACCAAATTTTACATTCTCCACTAGGATGGGGAGAATTGGAGTGATATTCTTCCCCCAAAGTGGAACATTTTGTACAGTGATAAAATAAATTGGGCTGTGTCGAATGTGGAGAAAGAAACGGCCAAAGAGTTGGCAGTGGACGGGGCCGACGAGGATGATGTGGAAGATCTCCTCTTGGAGAAGAACCTCATTAAATGGGGTCTCAACCATGCAAAAGGGCTAAGTATTTTCTCAATCTTGATTTGACATTACCATTATTTATTTCATATATTTATTTTACCATCAAAACTTAATCAATCCTTTTGTTTTTCTCAGGTTTGGAGCGAGCCAAGGTTGTATCTTCAAGGAAAGTGAAGAGTAGGAAATCTGCTCACAAGAGGCACAGGAGTGAGTACTGTACCCCTTCTTCTGATTAACAAGGGGGTACAATTCTTCGCTTCCAACCCATTAGCGTCGACTTAGAGACAGAGGGCTCCCCCTCTCTGATCCCACATTTGATCATCCACCTTTCCTAAAGAAATCAAAAGGGAGTTATTGCTGGCCCCAGTAGGGAGGTTCCCATTTTCACTAATCCTTAGGATCCCTTTCTACCGGGAAGACCCCTTACTCGGAGTGACGTTATCATTGGCGAGCACAGTCCTGCTAAGGAATTTCTCGTGGAGTCGGTACCCCCGATGGACAAGGAGATCTCCAAGGAAGCTTCATTTCTGAACCTTATCTCCAACTTCGCTTATACTAACACTATGGTAAGTGCTTCCCTTTTTGAATTTGACCCATCATTAGTTTTACTATCACTAACTTTCAAATACTTCTTTTGCATGACAACATTATATATACGCCGCTAAGCTTACCACATGTGCTAAAAAAAAGTAAGAGAAGTTTGGTAAGCTAGAAGGCGACCTTGCAGAGAAAGAGCGTCAGCTAAAGATTGCTCAAGAAGATATGCGCTCCTACTACTACATGAAGGAAGGACTTGAGAAAGAGATTAAAAGTTCTAAGGAACTTAATGATACTCTTATTGCTAAGAACCTCTTTCTCAAGTCCCAAGTTCGTGGGATAAAGGACGAGCTTGAGAGGTCCCTTGTTGATGCGATCAAAGAGTACAAAGCCTCGGCCCAGTTCAAGATGCCTATTTTGATTTTGAGTACAAAATATTGTTGGGCGGCTATCACTTGTGCATTGAAAAGGTGCTCTCCCTCTATCCACACATAGACCGCGAGGCTATAATGGAGGATTAGGAGAAGAAGATGTTGTTGGCACGTCGTCGTCATGCAGAGAGGCTTAGGCAAGTTCCCTTAAAGGTCACCGACAGCGAGGATGACGAGGAGGAAGAAAGGAAGGACACTCACAGGGATGACCAGGAGCAACAAGCTCCTTAGTTAATTTTTATTTTGTATAAGTTGTATGCATTATTATGTAAAACTTTATTGGCCATTGTTCTAATTTATAGTATTCAGCTTTCTCGAACACTTATATTATTTTTCTTGCACATTTATCACTGTTCCAACAAATTTAAAAGCAAACTTTTTTTTTTCAATTTATGTTGACTAAACTAAAGTGGGAAATTCCGTTACAAAGAAAGAACTAAGAATCAAAAATCACTAATAATAGATCTTAAGGTTGCTTATATGCCATGACCTTGGTGTTTTCTCGTCTTCTAAAGTCTCAAGCTAGTATGATCCTGACCTTAGCACCTTCTTGACTCGGTAGGGTCCCTCCCAATTAGGAGTTAATTTGTCAGCGACAACTCTTGGCTTTGATACTTCCATTTTCTTGAGCTTTAGGCCCCCTACTTGAAGGCCCTTCCTTTCACCCTTAGATTGTAGAATTTGGCCACCACTTTCTTATGTTCCTCAATCTTCTGTTGAGCTTTATCTTTGACCTGCTCCACCAAGTCCAATCCGGACCATAGACCTTCACTATTTTCTGGCTCATTGAATCCCATAATCCATATTGAAGGTAAATGGTGTCTCACCTGTTGCGACCTTACAAGTGGTCCGATAAGCCCATAGGACAGTATGCAACTCCTTCACCCAAGCTCCCTTAGCTTCTTTGAGCCTCTTCTTTATTCCATCAATGATGATCCATTTTGTTACCTGTACTTGACCATTAGCTTGTGGGTGTCCAATAGAAGTAAACATCTACTCAATTTTTAGGTTATGGCAGAAGGCCTTCAATCTTTTTTCTTCGAATTATGTTCCATTGTCTTTGACAATAACCTGTGGTAAACTGAGTCAGCATATGATTGACTCCTAAAAAAATTTCTCTGCCTTTTGGGCAGTTTGGGTTGCTAGAGCCTTAGCCTCAACTCACTTCTACAAGTAGTGATGGCCACTATTAAGTATTTTCCTTGGCATGTCCCAACGGGGAGTGGTCCAACGAAGTTAATTCCCCACATCGCAAAAAGAATGGGGGCATTGATTGAAGAAAGGAACAGGGGCACTGGTCCAACAACTCAATTGCCTCTTGTTGCATTTCTAGCCAATAATATCCCTATCTCATTATTTTATAAGTCGAAGTTCTTTCACCTAAATGTTGCCCACATATCCCAAAGTGCACTTCCTGAAGCGCTGACAAGGCTTATGGTGGTGTGAAGCACCTAAGATATGCTAGAACGAATGATCATTTATATAGCATATCATTGATCAGGGTTTACCGAGCTAATCTTATACAAACTTTACTTACCTTAGTGGGGTGTTCTGATAAGACGCCTTCTTTAATATATTAAAGGATGAAGGTCATCCAACAAATATCATGTTCGATCGACGCAACCAACTTTACGTCTATGATAGGTGCCTTTACCTCTTCTACATAAACCCCATTTACATATTCTTCTAGATTCCCACTAGCCAATTTTGATAGGGCATCTTCCTTTTCATTTTGTTCCCTCAAATCATGGTGGATACCACATTTTTTGAATGTGGTTATCATAGCTCTTACCAAGGTTAAATATTTTGACATCTTCACATCTTTAGCTTCATACTCCCCCTTCACATATTTAACCACTAACTGAGAATCAGTATATACCTATATATGTTGTACCTCCAGAGCCTTTGCCAAGTTCAAACCGGCTATCAAAGCTTCATATTTTGCTTCATTATTAGTAGCACAAAACCTAAAAGAGATAGCATACTTCACTTCAAAACCTTCAGGGCTAATAAGGATTAGCCCTACTCCGCTGCCGTTTCCATTAGAGGCTCAATCTACATACAATCACCATTCTTTTTGTTGTTCCCTTTTGCCTCTTTCTGTTCCTTCCTCTTTATCTGCTAGAAGAGTACACACTCAACAATAAAGTCTGCTAGTGTCTAGGCTTTAATGGTCAGATGTGGCTTATAAGTAATATCGAACTTTCGCAGTTCAACAACCCAATTAATCATTATACCACTTGCCTGGGGACCATACATTAGTTTTCTCAAGGGTTGGTCTGTGAGTACAACTATCGGGTGAGACTGAAAGTAGGGCCTCAATTTGTGAGCGGCCGTTATCAAGACCAACACAAATTTTTCCACCCTATGATACTGGGTTTTGGCCCGAAGCAAGACCTTACTTATATAGTATACGGGTCTTTGAACAACTTCATTTTCACTAATTAGTACCTGTTTATCTCGTGGAATAATTGTAGAATACAATTTTTAACTTTTCTTTGAATTAAACTGTTTAGCACAGTTTAAAACTTAAGAACAGTTATAACAACTTTACTAAAAAGACTTAACAAGTGAAACAGTAAAACAAATTGCAAAATATAAGTATCAATCAACAATATGAATTTGTATTGTTAATTTGTTTAAATCTTTACATTTTTCTCTGGTAATGATTACCAGCTGTAAATACATCTGTTGAAAAATAACAACTACACTCTAGAAAAATGATTTCTAGCTACTCAAGTTCTAAAAACTTGTTACTCTCAAGTTATGAAAAACTTGTTTCTCTCAAATTATGAAAAACTTGATTCTCTCTGAGATAATAAGAATACTTGTGTTTTTGTGTATCTCAGTGTGTTATGTTATATCCTACTTATCTCAGCTGTTCCATGTCTCTATTTATAGATATAGCTCCCTTGTCCTCCAAGCTTCCGCAGTGAGTTGCCTCCAAAAATATCTTTGATATTATTTGGTAATTGTAGTTCTGTCACATAACTTCTCCTTTTTGCATGACCTTTCTTGCATGCCAACCTGTTATGTAACATCTCTGGTATCAGCACGCCAACTTCTTGAATTTCCCCTTGGAGTTCCCATGTTATCTCTGCATTGAATAACTTATCTATATGAGTTTCCTGGTTTTTGATTGGACCAACTTCTATATTTTACTTTTCAAGTTTCTATAAGCTATAGCTAAAGTTTTCATACTTGCAGTTTGTTGATGCACCCCTGCTTATATTACTTCTGCTTAAAGAATTACATTTATTTAATATAAGAATTGATGATGTAATATAGTCCTTGCTTATATAATGTAAAAGGACTTAGAAAAATATCTAACTTGTTAGTATATTCTGCTAGTTAAGCAAGGATTTTGAACACTAATGGAGACTCTACTCATCGATCAAGAAGGATGTTGAAGATGTAAAGAAAATTTCAAGGACAGTCCTGCTTAGAATGGAAATAAGCAAGGACTGATATAGCAAGATCTCCTACCTTGATCCGAGAAAATTTGTCAGAAAAAGACTATCTTATGTCCTGTTTCGTCAACTCCTAGAGGGCTTTTTCAAAAATTACTAGAAGACAAAATAACGACTATCTTTCTAAACTAAGCAAGAAACAGCTGAAAAAGTACAAGTCACTGTCAAGCAGTACAACTCCCAACGGACCTATTCAAAATTCTCAACGGATAAATTTTTGGAGTAGTATAAATAGGAGTCATAAATTTCATTTTTGAAAACTAAACAACCAAGAATTGCTCTGACAATCTGACATTAAAAGAATTCAGCAAGTCACAACAACAAGCTTGAACAAGTGCTATCTAATCTGCTTAACAAGGAGCTTTCTGCTTAGAGATAACAAGCAAGAAACAACATTTGCTATTAGTCTGTGTGACTACCTGGTCTAAGTGACCTACTATAATTTTGGACTAAATGTCCTACTGCTTATTGTTTTGTGTGAACATTTTAGTGAGTGACTTCTCAAGTAAAGAGAAGAAGAGTGGAGTAGGCTTTGACCGAACCACTATAAAAATTCTTCTCCCTACTTTTCTTTGTTGCTTATCTTTTACATAGCTTATTTCTTTTATCCTTGCTTTGCTTAGTCTCTGCTAAACTCATTTAGCAAAGACTTGCTGACATTGCTGCTTTAAGCCATTGGTTTAAAAACTAAAGGGTTCTTTGCTATAAATTTCGTTGCTAACTTTTTTCTAAATGTAAGAAAGTTCTTTTTGTAAGCAAGAAGTGACTTAAAATTGTAAAGTTTATAAGTAAGACTTAAATTTTGAAAAACACTATTCATCCCCCCTTTTAGTATTTTTCCCTTTGGGACCTAACAAGTGGTATCAGAGTTTAACACTCTTTGCTAAGCCCTACAGCTTGAGAGGATCCTAATTTTAATGGCTTTAAGAAGTGATTTCGGTGGCAAACCCCCTATGTGTACCAGAGATAGATTTGCTAATCGGAAATTGAGAATACAGGTGTACATGGATGCAATTGATGAAGAATTGTTTTAATCAATAAAAGTTGGGCCTTACATACCAGAGAAGATAAACCCTGCTGATCTCAACAAGCTTTTACCTAAGTAGAGAAAGGAATGGACGGATGAAGAAAAGAAATTAGTAGGATTCAATAAGAAGGCAATGAACATTCTCTTCATGGCTCTTGAGGAAGAAGTGTTTGAAAGTGTTTCGAACTGCACCTGCTAAAGAAGTATGGGATGCCTTGCTAGTTCTCAATGAAGGAACAACAGAAGTCAGAGAAAATAAGCAATCCTTGCTTATACAGCAATATGAAATGTTCAGTATGCAGCAAGGAGAAAACCTTACTGCTATGTATGAAAGATTCACTATCCTGCTCAACAATCTGCGTGCTCTAGGGAAAACCTATGACACCAAGGACATCAATCTCAAGTTTATGAGATCTTTACCAAGACAGTAGGATCCTAAAACCACTGCAGTAAAAGAATTGAGGAACTTACATGCTATTGATCTTCAACAACTATATGGAAACCTGCTCACCTATGAAATGGAACTAGCTCAAATAGATGCTACTACTGAACCTAGAAGGAAAGACAGAGTAGTGACTTTAAAGGCTGCTGAGCCTAAGCATGTAGCAGACTCAGACTCAGAATTTGGAGACAGCGATGAAGACGTGGCCATGCTAGCAAGGAAATTCAAAAGATTATTGAGGAAAGATAGAGGAAACTTCAGAAGAAATGGAAGTAACAATAAGAGAGACTCTTCAAAAGATCTCTACTACAACTGCAAGAAACCAGGACACTATGCTGTTGATTGCCGAAGCACAACAAGGGAGGAGAAGAAATACCCTACTAATGATAAGAGCAAGGAAAAAGAGTACTACAAAAAATATCAACAAAAGAATAGCACCTCCAAGAAAGACAAGGGACTTCTTGCTGAAAAATCTTGGAGTGACAGTGAGAGTGAATCAGAAGATTCAGGACCAGAAATTGTCAATCTCTGCTTAATGTCTAAAGAATTGAAACCCAACAAGGAAGTAGATCTCACTGAGGTATTTGATTTTGACTCTGCTGATATTATTGAAGTTGAGTTGCGTTCCTTGCTTAAGGAGGTTGCATCTCAATGGCATCGATATAGAAGATTGGTGAGAACTGCTTCAGCCGAGTTTGATTAACTAAGGAGCAAGAACTCTGAAATCCTGCTTACACTTGAAAAAGTGTGAGCTGATAATTTGGAGTTAGTTGCTGCTGATGATGAAAGGACCCTGCTTAGACAACATCTCAGAGACTCTCAAGAGAGGGAGTCTAAGTTAATCTCCTAGGTTGAGGAATTAACAACAACAATCTCCACATGGAACAAGTCATCCTCTAAGGCTTGTGCTTTGCTGAAAAGCCAAAGAAGCTTGCTAGATAGAGGAGGAATTAGATCTGGAACATGCGAAGTTCCTGCTGAAGAAAGTGGAGAAAGTGAAGTTGAATCTATCAGCAGAACAATCTCCATTTAATGAGCAGAGTGTGAACCTACTAAAATTAAGGGTAACAGAAATGTTACCTTGCTAAAGCACAAATTCCCTGCTAATCGTAACCATAAGCAAGAACATGGTGCTAAATGGACCAAAGGTGGAAAGTTTAGCAAGAACTATATTCTCCCTGCTCATCGTTACAACCAAGTGAGGAATTTGGAATTTAGCAAAGGTTGGGTTAGGAGCAAACACTGGAAACAACCTCAACTAAAGAGAAGAGGTAAACAACACACACAACACTACATGATGCATTTAAGATGTTATTGCTGCCATAGGTTTGGTCACATTACTTCTCTTTGCCTTGCGGATCCTTACTATACTGTTGGGTCTCTAAGACCAAAAATGAAACAAGTATGGGTTTGTTAGAGTGTATGCCCTAGTGGCCAATTATGTAATGATTGTGACACTATATTTATGTTATGTTTTGGTTAAATGATAATTTGTTTTATTATGTTTTATTTACTGCGTTATATAAATGTTAACATAATAAATGTCCTTAGAAGAATGATACTAATTATATGGATTCAAGTATGTGACTTGAATATGAGATCATATAAGTATGTAATGTATCATTATTCTTAAATGTCCCTAGTCGAGTATCATTGTCAGTGCGACAACAATAATACATTGAGACTAGTATGTGAATTAACTGATGGCCATATCTCATTGGTCATAAATATATACGAGATATATTAAGTTGATACATAGGTACATGTTAGAGAACATTGTACTGGACAAACTCACCATGAGAATTCTACATGGAGCGTTATGCTATGTGTCATAAGTAATTCTCTTAGTGACAATGATGTAATGGTCCTTAGACTTGAAGTCATGACATTTCTACATAAGGAGTTATGCGTTTTGACATTATCAAAAGTCACCTTTAACCGGGTGGACGATAAAGGTGATTGTTGGATGCATAATGAGTTATGTGAGAAATGGGAATGATGTAGATGGAATTTAACCCTCCTATAAATTAGGGGTGATATCTATAGGCCTCTTGATTGAGTGAGACTATGAAATGCATGGCCATGCTCAAATAGATATTTGTTTCATATAGTTTACTCATTGATCAAGAAAATTGAGATTAAATTATGAAGAGGATGACACATCCATACCTTGAATTTAATCTTAGATATCATGGTTAAAAGGATTGAGTTACATTGAAACATTGGTCATGAAAGGTAACGTCGAATCTATGACTTTATTATTACTTGGGTAACAGTGATGTATTACTAAATGCCACTCACTGTTTATAATTTTATAATATGATTTAAAATTATTGCCAATGTAATAATAACCTACAGGGTCACACACAAAGAACATTCGTCAAGGAGATATAATTTAAATGTCAATGATTTTAATATATCTATAAGATTGATTTAATTAAATCATGGCTTTAAATTATATATATATATATATATATATATATATATATGTAATCTGTATGAAGTAGAGTCCTTTGGAAGGAAATACGAATATATATTTATTTGTACATATATATATTAATTAAGTGAGACTTGATTAAATATATATCTAATAAATATAAAATTTAGATTTTAATTCTCCTAATTAGATTAGGTTTTGGAATTACTCTATAAAAGGCTATATATATATATATATATATATATATATATATATATATATATGATATATCAGTTATTCTCTCTAACTAACGCTTCACGTATTCTAAGAACCCTAGCCGCTCATAAGAGAGAGACCAAAGTTAAGAGAGATAGAGGGAAAAAGAGAGATACAGATCATACAGCTAGTACTGTAACTTTCTTTGTTCGGATCGTAAGATGGTTCGTGGGTGTTCATGTGGATACCGTAGAGACGTTGTCCAATTGGATTACGTTAAACATTTGGAGACGATCAACAACTTCACCAAAGCTTCAGATTTGCACTTTTAATCGGTAAAATCTTAAACTATCTGTATTAAATTGTTTCGCATAGATCCTCGGGTTTGGGTTTCGTTTTTTTTTTAATCGTATTTTTCTGCTGCATTTTATCCTACGAAACACAACAGGGTTCTCAAGGGTACTAACCTAAATGGACCCAAGTCTTGTTTGGTGCCAAAGTGACTCTGCTTATGAATTGTAGGAGGTGAGCAAGGAACAAATTTGGTACTTGGACAGTGGATGTTTAAGACACATGACAGGAGATAAAGCCTTGCTCACCAATTTTAAAGAGAAACATGGTCCTCAAGTAATTTTTAGGGATAACAATTCTAGAAAAACTAAGGGATATGGTTCAGCAGGAAATGGAATAGTCTGATTCAACAAGGTTGCTTGTGTGGAAGGACTCAAGCACAACTTGCTTAGTATAAGTCAGTTGTGTGACAAAGGGCATAAGGTCACCTTCTTAGACAATCAATGTCAAGTAAGAGATCTTCAAACAAATTCTCTAAAGCTTTTCAGTTCAAGAAATGGTAATGTTTATGTAGTAGACTTGGCTAAGATAAGTCCTGCTGAAACAACCTGTTTTCTTGCTAAAGCTTCAGCGGATGCTAGTTGGTTATGACATAAGAGACTTTCA
>CM025784.1:9630548-9653690 GCA_014636745.2 Centella asiatica | reverse complement strand
AAACTCTATGCCTCTTCAACTATTACATCTTGATTTTTTTGGCCCTATATCAACTAGTATTGGTGGAATGAAATATGCATTCACTATTGTGGATGATTTCACAAGATATACATGGGCATTATTTCTTGCTCACAAGAATGATGCACTAGCAGAGTTTGAGAAGTTCAGCAGACAAGTGCAAAATGAGAAGGAACTCAAAATTAAGTTAGTAAGGAGTGATCATGGGAAGGAATTCGACTTTGGAGGCTTTACTGAATTTTGTGGTAAGCAAGGAATAACTCACAACTTCTCAGCACCAAGAACTCCACAGCAAAATGGAATGGTTGAAAGGAAAAATAGAACTTTGGAAGAAGTAGGAAGAACATTGCTTGTTGATGCTAGACTCCTTGAGTATTTCTGGGTAGAAACAGTAAATACTGCTTGCTATACTCAAAATCATTCTCTCATACATCCAACACTAAGCAAGACTCCATACGAGCTATGGAAAGGAAGAAAACCCAACCTCAGCTATTTCCACATCTTTGGATGTCCTTGCTATGTCCACAACAATGGTAAGGAGTAATTAACTAAATTTCAAGCAAAATCCGATGAAGGTATTTTCTTAGGATATTCTACTCATAACAAGGCTTTTCGTATTTTTAATAAAAGAATTCTAACAGTAGAAGAATCTATTCATGTAATATTTGATGAATCTAACCATGAGGAACCAAGTAGTTCACTCCCTCTTATAGTTGAGCAGGAACTTGATGAAAGTCAACAGACTCCAAAAACTAAGGAAGACCCTGCTGAAGAACCCTCAGAAGGCATTATTCCAAGAGAAAACACCCCTGTTGTAGCAAAAAATGATGAACCCAACTTAGAGGAACTAAAGCAGCAAGACATTCAGACAGATTTACCAAGGAGAATGAAGTGGACCAAATCTCACTCAGAAGATTTAATAATTGGCAATCCCACAAGTTTAGTAAAGACTAGAAGATCTACTCAAAACGAAAATAGTTTTCGAAGTTTCCTATCTCAAATGGAACCAAAGAAAATTGAGGATGCTCTTGTTGATGTTGATTGGATCCTTCCTATGCAAGAGGAACTAAACCACTTCAGCAAAAACAAAGTTTAGAATTTAGTTCCTAGGCCAAGAAATCATACAGTAATAGGCACCAAGTGGGTATTCTGAAACAAGATGGATGAAGATGGAATCATCACAAGGAACAAAGCAAGACTTGTGGCTAAGGGCTACTCAAAGGAGGAAGGGATTAATTATGATGAAACCTTTGCTCCAGTAGCAAGGTTCGAAGCCATAAGAATCTTTCTTGCTTATGCTACTTATCAAGGCTTCAAGGTGTTTCAAATGGATGTCAAAACTGTCTTTCTGAATAGGCAACTTTAGGAAGAAGTGTACGTTGAGCAACCTCCAGTCTTTGCTGATCATTCTCATCCTAACCATGTATACAGGCTTGAAAAAGCCTTATATGGTCTTAACCAAGCACCACGGGCATGGTATAACACTCTATCTTCTTTTTTAGTAAATGAAGGTTTTAGTAGAGGTAAAGTTGACACTACCTTATTTATTAAAAAGCATAAAAATAAAACATTGCTAGTACAAATTTATGTAGATGATATAATATTTGGTTCTGCTGATGAAAAACTTTGTGCAAGATTTGTTAAGTTTATGTAAAGCAAATTTGAGATGAGCATGATGGGAGAGTTGAATTTCTTCCTTGGATTTCAAATTAAGCATAGCAGTGATGGAATTTTCATCAACCAATCCAAGTATACTAAAGATCTGCTTAAAAAGTTTGGATTGGAATCAGCAAGTCCAATGAAAACTCTCATGTCATCAGCAACAAAGTTAAATAAAGATGAGCAAGGTAAATCCGTAGATATAACGAGCTATCGAGGTATGATCGGATCCTTGCTTTACTTAACTGGAAGCAGACCTGATATTATGTTTGTTACATGTATTTGCACACGGTTTCAATCTAAACCCAAGGAATCACACTTAGCTTCTGTTAAGAGAATTTTCAGATATCTCAGAGGAACTCCCAATTTAGGAATATGGTATCCAAAAGATTCGAACTTCGACCTTGCTGGAAACTCAGATGCGGACTTTGCTGGGTGTAAAATTGACAGGAAAAGCACAAGTGGTACATGCCAATTCCTTGGAAGAAGACTTGTTTCGTGGTTCAGCAAGAAGCAAAACTTTGTGTCAACATCCACTACTGAAGCTGAATACATATAAACAAGAAGTTGCGTTGCACAAATTTTGTGGATGAAAAATCAACTTGTTGACTACGGGTTTGATTTCAAGTCTATTCCTATATTCTGTGATAATACTAGTGCTGTAGCCATTGCTTATAATCCTGTTTGACACTCTAGGACTAAACATATAGATATAAGACATCATTTCATTAAAGATCACGTTCAACAAGGTACTATAGAGATAAATTATATTCCTACTGAAAATCAATTAGCTGACGTTTTTACAAAACCCTTGGATGAAAATCGTTTTAACAAGCTAATAAGTGAATTAGGCATGCTAAATTTAGAGTAGGAATCTGTTGTACTAGCATTTTTCTCTTAAGCAAGGACTTATGTTCTAGCAATACAAAGAACTCTTTACTTAGGAGAAGAAAAAGATTCTGCTGATGATTAAGCAGGCTCTTTATTCATGCTGAACAACACATTTCATGCTACTGAAATGTACCAAGATGCCGCTGATCGAATCCCTGCTGATTAAAAGTCTTTGTTGTCTCAATCAATAAAGACCCTGCTAAAACGTCAAAGATGCTGCTGATAGAGATTGCCTACTGACATGATGCAACATTCAACAATGCTGCTGCCAATCTACATCAACCCTGCTGAGAATATAAAGAAAAGGGGAGACCTCTCAACTAAAGTGATATTTCAAGAAACCAAGTTCAAGATCTTACTTATGCAATAAGCAAAGGATGGTGATCCTTACTGCCTTCACAAATAAGGACTTGAAAGAACTGTGCTGAAAACTCTTCAACTTCTACCGCCGTAAAAATAACTCATCATGACTTTAGCCGTTTATTTTCTCTCTCTTTGTTTAATATCACTCTTCCCCATGATCTTTTACGGCTGCTGTCTTTTCAGTAATTAATTCTCACCACTACCCACAAATTTTTCTCCCACTAACTCTTCCACTACTCATCCTTGTAACGGCTCTAAACCTCTTCAACTTCTTTTTACCCTCTATATATACCATTTCAACCCCCTCACTATTTCTTTTACTTTTCAAAATCTCAAATCGCTCTGATCCCTCTCTAGAATTCTCTCTCTCTAGAAATCTTACCGAACTCCCATCGATCAACACCACCACCTTTTTTCGATAAACTCCCCAACAAAGATATGGCCAACTAGTTGGATAGAATTCAATTTGAGTCTATCATAGACTTAGATTCCTTCACTGAAGATCAGCAGGATGCTGAAACTATGGAGATAATTAATCTGCTAAGGAACAGCGGGATCCGCTATGTGATCACTGTTGATAGTCTCATTTATGAAGAAATGCTAAGAGAATTTTGTTCCACTGTACAAGTCCGGGACAGCAGCATCTCCGGTCAAGTCAATGGACACCAGGTACTCATTACGCCAGCAAACATCTGAGATATCCTTTAAATGACAAGTCAAGGCTTGCTGACCCCACCTACAATTGTTCCAGTAGTCCTTGCTGACCTTGGGTATGTCAAGACCCACAACAACAAGAAAAGGAAGGACTTCCCAAGGAAATGAGACTTTCTGATGGACATACTATACAAGACCTTGCTGTGCAAATTCACCTCTCAAGATGAGGCATCAGCAAAGGTTATCTTACTGGTATCCCTACTGAAATTTGAGCAAGAAATTAATTGAGCTCAAATCTTCTTCGAGCTACTCTCAGAAGTTTTCACCAGCAAGAAGAAAACTAAGATCCGCCATGGATGGACTCTATCCCTCCTACTCAAGGGGATACTTGAAGATAACTTCCCAGCAGGGACAAGAGCAAAGAAGTTGATGAAAAGCAAGGTAATCACTCCCTCCATTCTAAAAAATTATGGGAGGAATCTTGCTGCTCTCGCACGTGTTGCTGCTGAGAAGAGGACCAAGAAGTCAGTAGAGCTTACTGAAAGCCCTACTGAGGAACAGCAGGCACAACCATCTAAAACTGCCCCTGCAGTCTAACCCAGCAGGAAGAGAAAAGCTGCTACTCAGAAACAACAGCCCAAAAAGAAATCGAAGGCCATTGCTGTTGAATTTGATCCCTCCACCTTGAACGATGAAAAAAGGGAGGTCTATGATTTCTTCATCGAGCTCTATGATGAAGATGTTGTTCAAGCGATCACTACTAGAGGATTGGATATAGAGCCTCCTTCTGAAGATGATCAGCAGGACATTCCTATGGTTGTCCCTTTTTTAACCACTACAGCAGAGGATGAGCTCTTCAAAGAAATATATGACTATCATCCTACTGCCCTTTCATCAATTCTTACTGATCTCCAGAAAAGTTCATCTGACAAAATCTTCTGAGACATTGATGCCGTCACAAGGGAAATCATTGTTGCTGATCAACCAACTCCCACTACTAAACTACCATTAGCAAGTGATGCTGCCACACTAACCGAAGTTATCATCCCAACAGAAGTCCTAGAGTTTGCTGACACTCCAAATAGTATCACAGGTCCAGGGAAGGGTGATGTTGCTGATGTGGAGATAACTGGAGAGTTGTTGCTTACCAACTTACTCCTTGCTAATATGGTCAAGCTTGAGCCGATCACTGAAGAAGTTGCACTTGATCAATCAGCAGAGGTCCCAGCTCCAACAACAAAACCTCCTGCTGCCCCGAGATTGGTTCTACAAGGCGTTGTTATACGCGACTCTGCTCTCCCTCCAAAAAGAAAACACATTGCTATGAAAGGGAAGGCCAAAACCAAACTCCAGAAGTCAGGTAGCAGTGACTCATATAGTGGCTCTGATGAAGTTCCTACTAAGAGGAAAATGGAACAACAATCTGAAGAACTCATCAGAGCCCTATTGATCCAAGATGCAGAGGATGCTGGTTTAGATCCAGTGGCATACCTTGCTGAACAAATCCAAGAAGGTCCAAGTCATTTCTCACCAGCAAGGGTATCTGCCGAGGGGGAGCCAAATGAAGAAGCTGCGAAAGGAACTGAAGAAGTTGACATCCTTCTTGCTGACGAGGAGCTTGCTGTTGATGTGGAGCAAGAAGAAACAGTGGCCGAGAAAATGGCTAAGGTACATGTTGTTGCCGCCAGGATGGTTAAACAGGATCTTATTGAAGACCACAACATGTTGCTTGAAAATGACTATTGCTTGCTGGATCTTAGTCTTGACCTCACAATAAGGCATTATCGAAGGATTCTGCTGAAGCGGCTAAAGGAACTTGGCTTTGATGCACCAGTCAGACATTCTTCCTTCTACGAACGTGCTGAAAAAGAGAATGTGGTACTTCAAGACTTGCTGAAAAGTCTAAGGACTTCTCTGCTGAAAACATCAGCAACATCTACGGTACCTCAAGATGATAACTTGAGGAAGAGATCATCCCTTCTGAAGTTTCAGTAGGGAGTAGATGACTTTGGTTGGGTCTTTTTGATGACTTCTTTTCCTACATGCTTCCTACTGACTTCATTATATTCCTACCCCTCCTCCATGCATACTGGAGCGGAATGGGCATGCGTGCCATTTCGGATTCATTCAGACAGGTGCCAAACTTCACCGTGCTCATTGAAAATCCTTAGAGGGCGGCCTAGAATATGATCAACTCCTCTCTTGCTGCCGAGGACACTGCCGCTGCCGCTGCCTTTGCCAAACGACTCAGAATGGACATGCGCAGACATAAATTACCAATCATGCCTGTTACTAACATTCCTGCTGTTGATGGATATCTTCCTCCTGCTGATCCTTCTTTGGAAAATCCTTCATGTACACGCCACCAAGTATACATCCGCTCACACTCTACTGTTCTAGTTAGACTCGAAGACTCTCATCCTTTTAAGGCTCCTCCTGCTGCCTCTAAGCAATCAAAGTCGACTCACTCGCATTCCTCCAAGTCAACAAAGAAGAAGCTTGTTGAACTTGATTCTAAAATGGATAAGGTTTTAGCAAGTCTCAATGCCCAGCCTACTAAGTCTGCACAGAGCTCCAAGGCACCTCCTACTGCCTCTGATCTTGAAGACCGGATAAATAAAATGGAACATAAGCAAGATCAAATCTTGTTCACTCTCAACAAGCTGATTGACTTTCTCCCTTTAATGGCTGATGATATCAAAAAGGGGGAGAGAGATCATGATGCAGCACAGCAGCAATAAGATCAAATGGCTTTAACTCCTACTCCTGCTCCTACTGGTACTCCTACTGCTGTGGCCAGAAGAAGAGTTCCCAAACATATCCCTTACTTTGCTGTACAAATCATTAATCCTTCTCCATACATGAGACTGCAGAAGGCTCTTGAAGAAGTGGATGTAATGACAAAGAAGTCAGGCCCTGCTAGAAGTCTCAAACTACTTGCAAGCATCAAAGCTTCTAAATCCAAAATCAAGCAGTATGAGCTGGAAATGAAGAGACTAAGGGACTAGCAGAATGAGAGGGAGTACAATCATAAGAAGGAAATGATGGAGATGAGGAAGCAAGAAAAGGAAGCTATAAGAAGAGAGAAGGAGGAAGCCGAAGAAAGGAGAAGACTAGAATTAATGAAGTTCAGAGAAGAAGATCAACAAGGATATGAAGGATCTGTTGGTAGTGAAGATTAACAAAAATTTTGTTTCTTTATTTTATTTTCATTCATCATTCATGTACTTAACAATATTTTTATGAAATGAAATGAATCTTCTTGCTTGTTGTGGTGATCAAAATAACTCGTTTTGACATCATCAATTAGGGGGAGATTGTTGATGCACCCCTGCTTATATTTCTTCTGCTTAAAGAATTACATTTATTTAATATAAGAATTGATGATGTAATATAGTCCTTTCTTATATGCAACCTGCAAGAGAAAATCTTTCAAGAATTGTGAGGTTTAGCCCTTTGGAAGATTCTCGGGTGTGTCTGTTAGTAAAAGTTTGAGCTAAAATATGCCAATATAGTATAATGGAATTGCGTACCTGATAATGTGTCATTTATCCTATATTTATGCACACCTGGGATAAAGGAGTCCTATTTGGAAAGGAGTTCTCATCAGATTAGGATGTGGAGTCACTAGTACAAAAACTGTCTTATGTGTCGCCTTATTTGCGTCGGTTCTTTAATAGAACTGTCGCATATAATAGAACGGTGGCATTATGGTAAATAAAACAAACGGTATTTGCGTCGGTTCTTTTAAAGAACCGACGCAACAACTATAAAAATAATTAAAAAATAAATTAATAACACATTTGCATCACTTGTCTAAAGAACCGACGCAAATAGTATTGAGTATTTGCGTCGGGTCTTTTAAAGGACCGACGCAAACACTATAAAAATAATTAAAAAAATAAATAACTAAAAATAATTATTTTTTAATTAAATAATTAAATAATATTGTTTGAGTATTTGTGTCGGGTCTTTTAAAGGATCGACGCAAACACTATAAAAATAATTAAAAAAATAAATAACTAAAAATAATTATTTTTTAATTAAATAATTAAATAATATTGTTTGAGTATTTGCATCGGGTCTTTTAAAGGACCGATGCAAACACTATAAAAATAATTAAAAAAATAAATAACTGAAAATAATTATTTTTTAACTAAATAATTAAAAAATATTGTTTGAGTATTTGCGTCGGTTCTTTAAAAGAACCAACACAAATACTCAAACAATAATTAAAAAAAATAAATAACTAAAAATAATTATTTTTTAATTAAATAATTAAAAAATATTGTTTGAAAAAAAGAACCGACGCAAATACTTAAACAATAATTAAAAAAATAAATAACTAAAAATAATTATTTTTTAATTAAATAATTAAAAAAATATTGTTTGAGTATTTGTGTCGGTTCTTTTAAATAACCGACGCAAATAATTATTTTTTAATTAAATAATTAAAAAATATTGTTTGAGTATTTGCATCAGGTCTTTGAAAGAACCAACGCAAAAATTATAAAAATAATTAAAAAAATAAATTAATAACACATTTGGGTCGCTTATTTTAAAGAACTGACGCAAATAGTTGTACGATTAATTACGAGTATGCCACCGTATGGAAAAAAATACATTAATATATTTACCGCCTTTGCATTTTCAAATCGCGGCATACATTTTCATTTTACTGATTTTTGAAGACGAACCACATTCTCTTTAAATCTTTTTCATTTCCATTACGCGGAATACATTTTCATTTTCATTTTACAGGCTCATGTCTATTTGCAAGCTCTCCTCAAGAAATTCCTGATTTTTGGGCTCACCTCCATCTTTTGATATCAGTGAAAGTGAGTATTCTTTCATATCAATCTTTTAAATTACACTATATTTCTTGAGTAGCAAATATATTTATATATGATATTCTTTTATCTAAACATAAAAATAATCCTAATTTTGCTACTTTTCTTCTTGTATCTGCAATATACTTTACTTTACTATTCCTCATTACTATATTTTTTCTTTTTAATTCATATCCACTTATTTCTATTTCGTTAGATGATGATGATATACAAGAAGTTTCGTCTCAAGCTCACGAAGAAATTGTCAAATCTCATCGACTTAAATGAATCTCCACATAGCGATAGCATTAATTTGGCATATTAGTGTGCACGAATAAATTTTTCTTTCTTAAAACTTATGTTTGTATACAAGTGAAGAAGATGGCACACAAGAAGTACAAGCAACCAGTCCCAAAATGTTGCAAGGGCAGTAGGAGAACCACAAGTGGACTTCCAGTTTTCTGTCTTTCTATATCTGTATGTGTGTGTATATATATGTAATGTAAATGTATATGCATCAGATTAATTTGAGAACAGAATGTAGTAAATCTAGTGTTGTTGTATGCTATCTCTCTTTTTTGTTATGAACTTTAATTTAGTGATTATTTCTACTTATGTTTTTGATGGATCCTTGATGGAAACTCAACTCATTTTGTGTAAGGTAAAAAAATTTCTTGAATAATTAAAAAAATAAGTAACTAAAAATAATTATTTTTTAATTAAATAATTAAAAAAATATTGTTGAGTATTTGCGTCGGGTCTTTAAAAGACCCGACACAAAAACTATAAAAATAATTAAAAAAATAAATAACTAAAAATAATTATCATTTGCGTCGGTTCTTTTAAAAGTCCGACGCAAATGACCATATCATTTGCGTCGGTCGTATTAAAGGTACAACGCAAATTATAATATTTTGTGTCATCTCTTTAACCGACGCAAAATAATCAAGTTTTTGCGTCTCCGCCATATGCGTCTCCTGTTAACCGACGCAAAATAATTAATTTAACCGACGTATATGATCAATTTTGTACTAGTGAGTCCTCATCGGATTAGGATGTGGTCTGAGAGGTTACCTCATGTCTCTATTATCCTTTAGATAGAGATCCTATTTACTTGACCTCTATCTACTTATTACCTTAGTTTTATCTTAGTTCATCGAATGTAGACCCATAAGTAATTATGGGCCTTTTGATACCATTACAATGGTCCATTAATGACCAACTAACATTTATTAGATTCGGGGCTATTTCCCTTGCCCATATCAGAAGAAAATCAGTCCATTGGTTAGGGAGAAGACGTCGGCCCCCATGACCATGAGGAAATTGGGAAGAAAACCTGCAAGAAAAGAGAATCTAAGTGGCAGACTCGCAATCCTCATGGCATAGGTAGCATCGAGAAGGTCCCAGAACTTGCATTCGTTAAAGGGTGTGTTGTTCATCAGGAGCCAAAGGAGGAAAGCATGCCTAGGAATTTGAAGTTTATGCTAGAGCCAATTCACCTCCATTCTGCTCCTTATCATCTCTGAGATGTATTTAGTTTTGGTTTCCCTGAGCTGATAGCCTTCCCACTCAATTCTGTCCGGGTAGTTGGTAAGAAACACAAAAGTCAATCTCCTCCGCAGATGGGTAGCATGGTGGTAGGAATTGGTTGAAAGAGAAAGAAGGCCTCCCCTTATGTTAGAAAATGAAGGGATACCGGTCGAATAGATACCGCCAGCTAGAGAATTTATGGCCACATCAAAGTGCCAAGGGTCAAACCAGAAGGAAAATTTTTTCTCATCTCCAAGAACATATTTTAGATGGCTGAGAGCAAGGGGTCTTAATTTCAGGACTTGTTTCTAGATCCAAGAACAATCCATAGGAATTTTATAGGACCACAATTTTTTTTTAACTAAAAACAAGTTTCTCAAACTTAAATTCTTTAACTAATAACTTTGCTAAGCTCGACAATTAGCATCCGCTCATCCTTAAATTCTTTGAATTACGTTGCTTTCAAAACTTAAAATCAAGTTTGTGGTATAATCACTCAATGTCTAATCTTGCCTATATATATCACACCATTCTAGTTCATTTCTTCTGTTTATACATATATACATATATAAACTCACTTTATATATATATATATACACGCGCACTTGTAATGAAGGCCCATTTGTAACGACGCTCGGGTTTGAATGTAATAGTTATATTCAAATTTAATTTTATTATTGCACCCTAGGTTTGACCTTTTGGTTCACTTGATGGCTCAAGTGAACCAAACTAGAATAAAGTCCATAATCATCTGAGTAGAATAAAGTATTCTATAAATGCATGGTTATACTATATATATAATTATATATTATTTATACATATGATGTATGTTTAATATGGAGCGTATTATATATATTTGCATGCGCGCTTAAACAAGATGAGACCATAATAAGAAAACCCCTCAAGATAATAATATTAAGTAGTAACGGCCAATGACATTATTAAAGTGTCGATCGTGGTCTTCCGGCATGACAAAGCACAGAGTATCTTTTGCTTATTATGGGTTTGTTGAGCACACTCATGACTTGTTTTATGTATTAGAGATGTTGTTTTGTTACATTTGATGTTTATGATGGAATCGAACATTATATGTTTTGTTGAGCACACTCAAGGACTGTAGTTTTCTTTTTCACATATAGAAATGTTGGGTTATACTTAACTTAGACTATTTAAGTTTGTTGTGCACACATAAGACTTTTATGGTATAAGAGGCAAAAATGAAAAGGAATAACATGAGATGTAATTGACAAGAGTTGTCTCCCTAATGAAATAATATATGGTTTGTTGTGCACACACAAGGCTGTATGTTATTAAATAGGATCCTTATTCTCACTAGCAAATTTCAATTTATAAATTTGCCGAATTATATACAAAGAGGGTTATATAATTTGAAGAAATAGTGGGAGACACCATTTTAATAAAGACCTAATTAATTTGGTGATTAATTAAATGAATAAATGCTAATGTTGTTTATAAATTTCATTTACAGATATTTTACTATGTCTTCTGCACTATCACTGCGTAGCATACTTGATGTTAACAAGTTGACCGGTCCGAATTACGTGGATTGGTTAAGGAATGTGAGAATTGTTCTTACATATGAAAAGATTGCTTATGTCTTAGATTCGCCAGTTCCTCAAAATCTTCCAGAGGGCGCTTCTGACGAAGAGCGAACCACTTTTGATAAGTGGAAGAATGATGCTATTCTTGCAAAATGCATCATGCTTGCTTCCATGAGTAACGAGTTGCAACGTCAACACAAGAAAATGGAAGTAGATTCTATTTTGCTCCACCTACAAGAGTTGTATGGTGAACAAAGTAGATGTGCTAGATATGAGATATCTAAAGAGCTCTTTCGATGCAAGATGACTGTAGGCACTTCGGTTAATGACCATTGTCTTAAGATGATCAATTTGATTGAACGTCTTGAACAACTGGGTTTTGTAATGGATGGAGAGTTGAGTCAAGACTTAGTCTTGCAGTCACTCCCTGAGAGTTTTTCGCAGTTTGTTATGAACTTTCACATGAATAAGTTGGATGTTAGCTTGCCTGAACTCCATAACATGCTAAAAACTGTGGAAAGTAACTTTCCATCTCAGAAGGGCCAAGTTTTTCTAATGGGTGAAACTTCCAAGTAAAGGAAGCTAACCAAGGGTTCTTTTGAAAAGAAGAAAAAGAAAAAGACTGGAGGAAAGGCAAAATCAAATGACAAAAAGAAAACTGATCCTGAAAGCAAAGGTGCTTGCTTCCACTGTAATAAGGAAGGGCATTGGAAGAGAAACTGTAAGAAGTATCTTGCAGTAGCACAGAAGAAGAAGATTAATGAATCTTCAACTTCAGATGCAGGTTTGTTCATGATTGAAATAAATCTATCTGTAAGTCAATCTTCTACTTGGGTATTAGATACCGCCTGTGGTTCTCATATATGTAATTCTATGCAAGGCCTACAGGGAAGTAGAATGCTAAACAAAGGAGAAGTAGTCCTACTAGTGGGAAATAGAGCAAGAGTTGCTGCATTAGCCGTAGGAACTTATTGTTTAGCTTTACCTTCTGGCAAGTCTATCATTTTAGAAAATTGTTACTATGTTCCAGTTCTTTTAAGAAATATTGTTTCTATTCCTTTGTTAGATGAGGATGGATTTGACTTTGCAATAAAGAAAAACCGTTTTTCTATTTACAAAGATGATGTGTTGTATGAAACTGGTAAATTACATGATAGACTTTACATTCTTGACTTACAAAGTAGTGTATTTCATATTGAACAAACCGGAAAAAGGAAAAGAGATGATTTTAATTATACCTACCTATGGCACTGTAGACTTGGTCATATTAATGAAACAAGACTAAACGAGTTACACAAGGATGGGTTACTAGAACCTTTTGATTATGAATCATATCCAACTTGTGAGTCTTGTCTCATGGGAAAGATGACAAAATCTCCATTTAGCGGACATGGAGACAGAGCTGCAGAGTTGTTAGAGTTGGTACACACAGATGTATGTGGACCTATGACAACACATGCTAGAGGAGGGTATTCATACTTCATTACATTCACTGATGATCATTCGAGATACGGATATGTGTATTTGATGAAATACAAATCTGAGACGTTTGATAAATTCAAGGAATTTAAGAATGAAGTAGAGAAACAAACTGGCAAGAGTATTAAGATTCTTAGATCAGATCGAGGAGGAGAATACTTAAGTAGTGAGTTTCTCGATTATCTCAAAGATAATGGTATTCTTTCACAATGGACTCCTCCAGGAACACCCCAGTTAAATGGAGTTTCTGAAAGGAGAAATCGAACTTTATTGGACATGGTTCGATCCATGATGAGCTATATCGATCTTCCAATTTCCTTTTGGGGTTATGCCTTACTAACAGCGACCTATCTACTAAATAAGGTACCTTCAAAATCTGTTCCTAAAACTCCACATGAGATGTGGACAGGGAAGAGACCTAATCTTAAACATCTTAAGATTTGGGGTTGTCCAGCTTATGTCAAGAAAGTTGACCACGATAAGTTGGAGGCTAGATCTGAAAAGTACAGATTTGTGGGTTATCCTAAAGAGAGTTTAGGATATTACTTCTATCATCCCACTGACCAAAAGGTGTTAGTTTCCAAACACGCAACCTTCTTGGAAAAGGAGTTTATCCTTGAAGGAAACAATGGGAGCAAGATAGATCTTGAAGAAGTTCAAGAACCGCAAATCACTACAGATCAAATGAAGGAACCTATGCAAGTAGAACAATCATCTGTACAATAGCCTATTCGTAAATCTGGAAGGATACCAATACCAAATAAAAGGTATTTTGGACTCATCATTGAGAATGATGATGAGGTATCTGTTATAGAGGATGACGATCCAGTATCTTACAATGAGGCAATGAGTAGTAGAGACTCAGAGAAATGGCGAACCGCCATGAAATCTGAAATGGACTCCATGTATGAAAACCAAGTGTGGACTTTGGTTGAACCACCTGAAGGCATAACGCCTATAGGGTGTAAATAGGTCTTTAAAAGAAAGATTGGAGAAGATGGCAAGGTGGAAACCTATAAGGCTAGACTGGTTACAAAAGGTTTCAAACAAAGACAAGGAATTGACTATGATGAAACCTTCTCACCAGTAGCTATGCTCAAGTCTATTCGGATTTTGCTTGCAAATGCAGCTTACTATGACTATGAGATCTGGCAAATGGACGTGAAAACGGCCTTCCTCAATGGGAAACTTGAGAAGGATGTGTATATGACACAGCCAGAGGGATTTGCCTTTAAGAGTAGAGTAACTCAAGTCTGTAAGCTGCAGCGGTCTATTTATGGATTGAAGCAAGCTTCTCGAAGATGGAACATCCGTTTTGATGAGACAATCAAAGAGTTTGATTTTATCAAAAATGTGGATGAACCATGTGTGTACAAGAAGGTTAGTAGGAGCGCTGTGACATTCCTAGTACTATATGTTGATGATATATTACTGATAGGGAATGACATACCTATGCTCCAATCAGTTAAAATTTGGTTGTCAAAGAACTTCTCCATGAAGGACTTGGGAGAAGCATCCTACATCTTGGGGATAAAGATCTATAGAGATAGATCTAAGAGGATGCTAGGTTTGACCCAAGGAACGTACATTAATTCAATGCTAAAGAGGTTTAGCATGGAAAACTCCAAAAGAGGACTCATACCGATGAGTCATGGAGTTCATCTCTCTAAGAAAATGTCTCCAAAGACAACTGAAGAGAGAGATTACATGAGTAAGATACCATATGCTTCGGCTATTGGATCTATCATGTATGGAATGATATGTACGAGGCCTGATGTTGCTTACGCACTTAGTGTAACAAGCAGATATCAAGCCGATCCTGGAGAGGAAAACTGGAAGGCAGTGAAAAACATCCTAAAGTACTTGAGAAGAACTAAGGATGTATTTCTTGTCTATGGTGGGTCAGATTTGAAACTAGAGGGCTTTACAGACTCAAGTTTTCAAACTGATCAAGATGACTATAAATCCGTGTCAGGGTATGTATTTACCTTAAACGGTGGTGCAATGAGTTGGAAGAGTTCCAAACAGCAAACGGTTGCTGACTCAACGACAGAGGCAGAGTACATAGCTGCGAGTGAAGCTGCAAAGGAGGCTGTTTGGATGAAGAAGTTCATTACAGAACTTGGTGTGGTTCCTAGCATTGAAGGACCAGTGCCTTTATATTGTGATAACACTGGAGCTGTTGCACAAGCCAAGGAACCTAGGTCTTATCAGAAATCCAAACATGTGTTGCGGCGCTTTCATTTGATTAGAGAAATCATTGAGAGAGGAGACGTCACCGTTGAGCGTGTGGACTCTAAGAACAACATTGCAGATCCATTTACTAAAGCATTATCTCAGCAGCAATTTGATCGCCACTTAGAGAAGATGGGTATTAAATACCAGGGCGAATGGCTTTAGTGCAAGTGGGAGATTGAAAGTAATATGCCCTCAAGCCAATCACGTTAGACGTGATGGAGCATTTATTTTGTAATCTTATTCATTTATTAATAAAAAAATTATTTATTCAAAGGCGTTTATTTATATGTTTAAACTGTTAAATATATTAACCCATAGTTTAGAGTTATATTTTAGGATCATGATGAGATCATGCTAATGAGATCTAAAATATGTTAACTCGAAACTAAAAATGTTCCTAATCGTAAGATCACTAATAAGGGTGTTAGTGAATCTGGAAAGATTAGTACATACTGTGCTTGCTCTTAACAAGAGGATGATTGATATCATAATCATTTGTGTGACGACATTAAAGCAAGTATGTAGGTGCTTATTAGATAATAAGTTCACTGAATGTGACTCGCTTAAATGAACACCTAATGGAGTTTTACCTGCTTGTCAATAGGAATTCATCTAGTGATAGTTGTACAAGTGATCCTTAGACTTGAGATCGTTGCGGTTATCTTGTGTACACTAAATTATACTTTGTCATATATCTTAACTCAAGTAGTGTATATAAGTGTATGTTCGGAAATAATAAAGTGTACATGGAGATAAGTGAATGATCAACAAAGGATCTACCGCTTCTAGTAAAGGGAGAGAATGTCCTATGCGATTCCATTAGTGACAACTCGGGAATCTCTGGCCAGAGTGAAATGATAATTAGAATGTGTTTCTAATTGACATTATATTGAGTTGTGAATCTATGAATCGGAATGCATATGATCAAATAAAATAAGACTTGATAGTAATTCCATGTCTTATATTTAATCGGGACATTGTGTGGTAGAAGGATTGAATTGTACGGTAACTATTCACTGAATAGGTTCTTTGTGATTAAACGTTGATTTCATATTATCCGGATAGTCATGATATGCTGAGAGATATCCCTCATGATGTAGAATAAGTATAATTAATATAATTAATTATATTTAATGAATTAAAGTGTTTAATTCGTATAAATAAAATTAGAATAGTTCTAATTTAATTTATTTATACAAACCGGCTTAATATTGAACCTAAAGGGTCACACCATAAAAGGGAAATAATAAATTATGAAGATATTGGGAAATAATAATAATTAAGTAATTTAATTTATACCATGGTGGAATAAATTAAATGGCTTAATATTTATAATTTAGTATTTTAGAAATACTAATTATAAATAAATAAGAATTATTCTTATATTATTATTATTATTTAATAAATAATCCAATTCCTAAGTAGTCTAGGAATTAGATTAGAAAGTGGTGTTATTATTTAATAATAAAGAATCCAATTTCTAAATGGTTTAGGAATTAGATAATGGAGTTTTATTATTATTTAATAAATAACCAATTCCTAAATGGTTTAGGAATTAGTTTAGGGGTTGTCTATATAAGGAGACTTATAATAGATTAAACCCCAACTGAAACAATAATTGGTAGCCTCCATAATATTTGTCACCAAAATATTGTGAGGAAAAATCCAATAATCTTCATAATCAAAATTCTCTGGTGGATCACCTTTAGAGTACTACACACTTGAGTAGTAAACGTTGGATCCAGTGGAACAATCAAGAACGTGGAATAAATTGCAAGACGGATCAAGGGGATCGACTGGAGCGTGAAGGATAAAGATTGCGGTGATAATTCGTGCGTAAAAATTCTACATCAACGTCGTCCAATTTACAACGGTATGATTTTAATCCTTCCTCTATTAATAATATTGTATAAGGTGATTCCTGGGATTGCAGAAAAAATTTTAAATTGCTATTTTTATGCTTCCGCTTCGTTGTCTATAATTTTCTGCACTAACAGTGCATTCTTAATTATTCTCAAATCTGATGCGGTTCCTTCCCATCCGGGAAACACGTAAGTAAACCTTAAGTCAAATATTCAAGCAGCAATAACGTTGTGTCGGATAACCTTTACGACCACGATAACTACTAACATCTTCTCTAGAAACTTTGAGGCGCATGTGACATGAGTCGAAGAAATAGTCCTGAATCTAATAAATGTTAGTTGGACATTAATGGATTTTTGTAATAGTTTTAAAAAGACCCATAATTACTTAAGGATCTGCATTCAATGAATCTAAAATAAGGCTGAGATAACGAGTATATAGAGGTCAAGTAGAAATCTCTATCTAAATAGAACTCCACATCTTAATTGAAGGACTCCACAACTTAATCCGAGAAGGACTCCTATGTCCCAGGTGTGAGAAGAATTTCACATCTTAATCGAAGGAGGACTCCACATCTTAATATGAGGACTCCTATGTCCCAGGTGTGTATAAATACAAGGTAGATGACACAAGGTGTGTAGAAATACAGGGTAGATAACACAATACCAGGTATGTAATTTTAAGATACAATATTCACATATCATAGCTAAACCTTTTGTTAACAGACACACCCGAGGTCTTCCAAAGGTTGAACCTCGTGGTCCTTGAAATATTTTCTTTTGCATTTTGATAAGAGGCATTCAATTCGTGGTCAAAATTCGTCAAAATCTAGGGAGCTCGTAACCCTAACCCTAGGTACATGAACTTGACGTATCAGATTGGTGCCGTCTGTGGGAAACGAAATGAAAAGCCATGGTGATGTGTATAATTTCTGCAAGTGAACAGATCCTTGTAGTATCAATGCTTGTACAGGTCGATCCACAGAAATTAGAAAATTCTAATATTCTTGATATTTAACTCAGGCGAAATAGAGACGCAATGATTGAGGAGATTGTGTAATTAATCCTAATATAAATAAAACAATAAATATGATATGAATATTTTAAATGAAATATTTTAAACTAATTTAAACATAAAAATATTATAATTAGGAGAGACAATAATAACGAAGTAGAAAATCATTGTGACGTATATTGAAATATAAAGCTATAATGAAAGATGTAATCACGAAAAATAAAATATTATTGACTTCGTAATCAAGTGTCTACAAAGACAAAATAATTAGTAATTGAATAGAAGCAATAAGAAAAATAATGTATAGACGACTGAACGAAGAAAGTAGAAAAACGAATGAAAAAGTGTAAACTTGAACAAGAAAACTCAAAACTAAAAAAAACACTCTTTAGCCTCTAATTATACAAGTATTTATAGGCCTAACTAGATACATTCCTATAATATCAAAACTCTCAATTTTATTACTTGGAATGTATTTAGTTTCTTCCAACTTCATCTCTTGAACTCTTTTGATATCATCCAATCTCTATCACTTTATCACTTCAAGTAGTGGAGATTTTTTCAACTTGCTAGGTTCATTCTTGAAAGAGTTTTCAATTCTTCAAATTGTATCTTGACAAGTTCTATTTTCACATAACTCTTTTATTAATTTATTTTCCAACAAAATAAAATAAAAACAATAAATAATCTAGTAATAATAATAAATTAAGCATAATTAAGATGGTAAAAATAGATAAATTATGGACTTATCACATGGTAGACACTCGATCGACTGCACATGAGAGAGAAGGAGTACCGCTACTAGAAAGACAGTTGGGTATACCACCCTTTCAAGAGCAAGGGGTAGTTAAACCCAAGTATTGAGGGATTCAACCCTCACCTAGTACATGAAGAAGGAGAACATCAAGGAAGGTCTCTAAGGGGGGTGCAAATGACCTATAGTGGCCCTTATGATGCCGATTCAGAATCTGAAGCCAACGAGCAAAGAAACCCTCGGGATCTAGGCCATAATCTTGAAAGAAAGTGATCAACGAACCAGGTCCCTAACCCTTGCGAAGACCAAAGGAGTAGGCTCTGAAGAAGGGAATGACATAGAAGCCAACCACTCCCAGGAAGATATGAAGATCTTCGGGCAAGTTTCATGCAGTTGCAGAGTAGACTAGAAGAATATGAGAAGAATATGGAAAAAGAACCCTCTGTAAACTCTCGATCTCGACAAGGCAATGATGTCGAGGATGTCATAGAAAGAGAGGTTCAACGACTGTTAGAACAAAGAATGACGAACTCGGATAACGCGAACCGGTGATGGTTCCCAAGGTAGGTCTCTTCGTTAATCCCACGACAGAGTCTATAGTAATTTATAGGGCATTCAGCCCACCTTTTACAAAGTTCATTATGGACGAACCACTCCTGGATGACTTTAAGATGTCCATTGTAGAGAAATATGACAATATGGGGGATCTCACTAGTCATGTGCAATAATTCGAGGTGACATTTTTACCCATGAATCCATATGATGCCATCAAGTTTAAAGTGTTTCCACAAACCTTGAAGGGCCCAACCCAAGAATGGTATAGGTAGCTTCCCCTCAGCATCGATTGGTTCGTTTGCGCAAATCGCTCAGTTATTCATCAACCAATTTATCGGGGGAAAGATGCATGCCAAGAGCTCAGTCTCGTTGATGAATGTTTGTCAAAGAGAAGGTAAAAGCTTCAGGGACTACAGCGGTTTACTTAGGAGGCCTTGAAAGTCCCTAGTCTAGATTGACAAACGAGACGACTAATGAACACTTGAAAATAAGTTTTGCTAAGAAGCCCCCCACTTAGATGAATGAGCTACATGGCTGAGTTGGTAAGTATATGGTGGTGGAAGAGTCGCTTTTCAAAGAGATTAGAAAAAAGGAGGATAAGAAACCAAGACTAGAGGAGTTAAAGGCCCCTGAATTGGGGAAAAAGACTAAGGGGGAAACTCCCTTTCCTAAGAAAACCCTAAGCCAAAGGTTCAATGAGTATATCATGTTGACCCAGCCAAGAGGCCAAATATTGATAAAAATTGCTTTAGAACAATATGTCTGATGACTGAAGCCACTAAGGACTGATCCCTTAAAAAGGGACACTTCTCAATATTGTCAATTTCAAAAGGATCATGGTCATGACACTAAAGATTGTAAGTAGTTGATGAAAGAAATTAAATTTCTGATGAGAAGGGGCCAATTAGCCCAGTATGTACAAAGTGAACATCCTAAACCTTGAAGAGAAAGGCAAGAATGCCCAGAAAATCAGGAGCACAGTAATCAACCCCGACGAGGAGTGATTAATGTAATTTCAGGTGGGCCAACAGTCGAAGGAAGTTCAATATCATCAAAGAAAGCTTATGCCCGGGAGGTATTGGTTTTTGAAACTACCCCAAAGAAAGCCAAGATGGACATGTCAATAACGTTCGATGACGAAGACCTTGAAGGGGTAAAATTGCCACATGATGACCCACTGGTCATTGAAGTAATGGTTGAAAATTTTCTTGTGAGAAAAGTCCTAATAGATAATGGTAGTAGTGTTGATGTACTATATTATCAGGCTTTTAAAGATATGGGGTATGATGAAGCCCAACTCATTCCATCGCCAACCCCATTATACGGCTTCACTAGGGTTGAAATGAAAATAGAATGTACTATCTTACTGTGTGTCACCATGGGGGAAGAACCTAAACACGTCACAATGATGGTGAACTTTCTGGTGGTAAAGGCGCCATCTTCATATAACGTTATCCTTGGAAGGCGATGCTAAACTAGTTTAAAGCCATCCCATCTACTTTCCATTTAAAGGTGCAATTTTGAACCCCAAGCGGGGTGACAGTGGTCAAGGAAGATCAAAAGGAAGCCCACGCATGTTATTTGATGGCGCTAAAATTTGGCGGGGATGAGAGATAGGTAATGCCCACAGAATCCCTTAACTCAAGAGATAAGATGCAGGAGCAAATGTCGAGCCTGTGGAAGAGCTAGAGGTAGTATCACTCAATGATACTGACCCCAAAAAAGTGACCTACATCGGTTCTCAACTAAATTCGAAGATAAAAAGGAGACTTATTTCCTTCTTAAGGGAAAACATAGATGTTTTTGCGTGGTCAACAGTTGACATGCCCAGAATAGACCTAGAAGTTAGCACCTAAAAGTTAAATGTAGACCCCCGTAGGAAGCCTATCAAACAAAAAAAATGACATTTGCCCCGGAAAGACAAGAAAAGCTGCTGAAGGCAAAGTTTATAGTGGAGATCTTATATCCCGAATGGCTTGCCAACCCAGTGATGGTCAAAAAGGCTAACGAAAGGTGGAGGATCTCAATGATGCATGCCCAAAGGACTGTTATCCACTTCCATGTATTGATCTTTTGATAGACACTATAGTAGGACACGAGTTACTCAACGCTTCCTTTGATGTTGAAAAATACATGCCCTAATGCCCAAAAATATCGTATGACGCTGAGAAATGCATCTCCTGATGCCCCTATTACAGTCTTGCTTTGCTCCACATCTCTTAACATCTCGTCCACTTTTAAAGTCACCATAGCTCTTGTCGCACTTCCCAATCAATGCTTGGTATAAGCATTACTACAAGATAAGCTTGAGGACACTTTTCTCTTCACCAAGCTCAAACACCTCGGCAAGATCCTCGGATGTGTAGATTTTGATTCAAGCTATCTTGGCATTTTTTGCCTACATCTCTATTCCTGGTCCATCAGAGACTGAGGTTATGAACTCAATTCCCTTCAAATAGGACAAACTATCAACCCTGCACTTAACACAAAATTAAATCCAACAAGCCTCATTCCATATTTTTATTACATCAAGGAAAAATATAAATAAAATAAGAAAACCAAAAATTGAGGTGTCTACAAAATATAGATGGTGGTCCAATAAGGAGAGATTAACTACCAAAGAAGCTTTAAGAAGATAAGTTATACACTACAACTGTGAACACTAATTAAGTAAAATATGGAGATAAATCATACTTATACACTAGCATGCATATATAGCTGCTGGTGTGAAAACTGCAGAGATAACTTATAGAAACTTGAAAAAGAAAAATTTGTAAGCTAGTCCAATCAAAAACCAGGAAGCTCATAGAGATAAGTTATTCACTGCAGAGATAACTTATCATGGGAACTCCAAGAGGAAAATAAGGAAGCTGGTGTGCTGATACACCTGAGATGTTACATAACAGGTTGGCGTGCAAGGAAGGTCATACAAAAAGAAGTTTTGTGACAGAGCTGCAATTACAAAAGAATATCAGAGATATTTTTGGAGGCAACTCACTGAAGAAGCTTTGAGAACAAGGAAGTTATGTCTATAAATAGAGACATGAAGTAGCTGAGAAAAAACACATCAAGATAACAACAAGAATATATCTTATCTCATATCATATTGCAGCTTTAATAAACTTACAAAGAAAGAGAAGTAAGTTTTTGTTAGGTTTTAGAACATTTGATGATGATTGTCTTTAGATTACTTAGAGTACAAATGTATAGAAAGTGTTACTTAGTAACACTGAAGTTTTGTAGCCATCAGTTATCTCTTTGTTTGTAGTTCATTCATTCTTTGTAAAGAGATATAATTCTTTCTTATTTGTAAGTAATTGCTGGAATGGAGTATCAAAGCTTCAGCAAGTCAAAATGTGTATTTGATCCGTTGGAGTTTACAAAAAGGCTTGTCGGAGACTAGGAAAACTTGTCAGAGACTAAGGAGTTTTTATCTATCAGAGACTAGTTTTACCTGTCGGAGACTAAGGCTTACGTCATCAGAGACTAAGTCTAAAGGAGTCGGAGACTAAAGCTTACGTCATCGGAGACTAAAGTTAAAAGCATCAGAGACTAAGCTGACGTCATCGGAGACTAAGCCTTAAAGCATCGGAGACTACACAATCTGACGTCATCAGGGACTAAAAGAACCAGAGACTAATTGATGACGTCACCAGAGACTAAAGATGAAGCATTAAGGACAAATCGTGATTTATTTCCTGAAAGATACAGAGTTCGAATTAAAAAGGAATGT
>CM025784.1:9600675-9630538 GCA_014636745.2 Centella asiatica | reverse complement strand
TAAAGAGATATAATTATTTCTTATTTGTAAGTAACTGCTGGAATGGACTATCAAAGCTTCAGCAAGTCAAAATGTGTATTTGATCCGTTGGAGTTTACAAAAAGGCTTGTCGGAGACTAGGAAAACTTGTCAGAGACTAAGGAGTTTTTATCTATCAGAGACTAGTTTTGCCTGTCGAAGACTAAGGCTTACGTCATCAGAGACTAAGTCTAAAGGAGTCGGAGACTAAAGCTTACGTCATCGGAGACTAAAGTTAAAAGCATCAGAGACTAAGCTGACGTCATCGGAGACTAAGCCTTAAAGCATCGGAGACTAAATAACTCTATCGGAGACTACACAATCTGACGTCATCAGGGACTAAAAGCACCAGAGACTAATTGATGACGTCACCAGAGACTAAAGATGAAGCATCAGGGACTAATTGTGATTTATTTCCTGAAAGATACAGAGTTCGAATTAAAAAGGAATGTCTTCCACGTAGTTCAAGATATTATTGAAGACGTAGCTAGTAAGGTAACTAACCAGAAATCTATTCCTATCAAAAAGGAAAGATTGTATTTGATTCGAATAAGGAAGCTGAATCAATATTGATTTAGAATAGGAAAACTGAAAGATTAGTTTTCGAGAGAAGCTGTAATTAGTTTTACAGAAAGAATTGTAATTCAAAGGTGTATAGGTTTTTCATAGTTTGTATCTTTTCCTATACATAATAGAAAAGAAGCTGATGATCATATTTATTATGATTGTTAGAATTTATAATCAGTTGTGAAATCAATATAGCAATTGTTTATAAATTGTTTTGAGTTCTTGTTCTTTGTATTCTGCAAGAAAATTTAATTTCTTGAAGAACAAGTAATCGAAAAGATTTCAAAGAACTTGTATTCACCCCCCCCCCCCCCCTCTACAAGTTCTCGGCATCTCACTGGGAAAACAGTTTTCATAACTTGAGAGAAGCTAGAATTCATATTCTATAGTGCAACTGTTATTTTCAATAGAGTTGTTAGAAGCTAGTCATTCACACCAATGAGCTTTTGTAATCTTTCATTGACTTATGTGACAGAGCTACAATTACCAAAGAATATTAGAGATATTTTTGGAGAAAACTCACTTTGGAAGCTGGGAGAACAAGGAAGCTATGTCTATAAATAGAGACATGGAGCAACTGAGATAACTTACTTGAGAGAGAGATAACAAGATATCACTAAGATACACAAAAACACTAGTATACCTATTATCTCGAATCATATTGCAGCTGTAATAAACTTACAGAGAGAGAGAAGCAAGTTTTCATAACTTGAGAGAAGTTAGAAATCATATTCTAGAGTGCAACTGTTATTTTCAACAGAGTTGTTAGAAGCTGGTCATTCACACCAGTGAACTTTTGTAATATTTCATTGATTTATAAAAGTTTTGTAACTCTTGTGAAATATTGTATTCTTTTAATTTCACAACTTTTAATTTAGTATATTCACTAAACTCACAAAAGTTTGAAAGAATTTTGTGGTTTGTATTCAATCCCCCTTCTACAAACCATCTTGTGGGACAAACAATTACTATCAGAGCCTATTGATTAAAACATCAATCAATAGATCAAAAGATGGGTCAGAAGGATGGAAATGTCAAAATTCCAATGGTTAAGAGGGAAGAGTACTTCTTGTGGAAGAAGATAATGTTTTTGCATTTGGAATCAACTGATTCTCAATATGCTGACATCCTCAAGGATGGACCTGTTATTCCCACAAAAGTTGTGCCACAAGGTATTGTTGATGGCATTCGAACCCCATAGACATTTGTACCTAAAAAGCCAAATGAGCTCTCCAAAGAAGAAAAAGAGGAAGTCCTAAAAGACAGAAAAATCATGAACATCCTCTACAATTGGTTGGACAATGATATGTTCAACAGTGTCATCAACTGCCAAAGTTCCAAGGAGATATGGGAAACTATTCAAATATTATGTGAAGGAATTGAAGAAGTACGAACCAACAAAAGGTCATTACTTATTCAACAATATGAGTATTTCATTGCCAGACCTGGAGAATCTATTACTCAACTATATGATAGATTCAACAGACTCATCAATGATCTTAGATTGCATGGGAAAGTTTATGAGAATATAGACACAAATATTAAATTCATAAGGTCACTTCCACAGTCATGGGATGCCAAGACAACTGCTGTAAGGGAAGCTAAAGACATGAATACCTTGTCCTTGGACAAACTTTATGGTAATCTCAAAACTTATAAGCTTGAAGTGCAACAAAGAAGCATGCTAAATCCTAACTTCAAGAAAGAGAAGTCTGTTGCATTTACAGCAGAGACAAGTAATATGAAGCTTGATGGGAAAGGATTTCTCATTAAGGAATCAGATTCTAATCAAGAATTTGATAAAGAAGCTAAAGATGCAGAGATAGAGGAAGAACTCTGCACACTTGAAGATTTAGAAGACATTGATGAATTTTTAGCTCTAATAGCTAGAAAATTCAAAAAGCTTAAATTTTCTAGGGGAAAGCTTGGATTCAACAATGTCTTTTCATCAAAGAAAGAAATTCAATCTAGCAAGGTTGACAGATCTAAGTTTAGGTGCTTCAACTGTGACACTCTTGGACATTTGCTAGTGCGTGCAGGAAGCCCATGTCTGACAAAAAGACAAGGGAGCTCAGGGATGCTACAAGATATAAGGATTACTATAAAAAGAAATACTATGATCTCCTCAACGACAACAAGGGCAAGGGAAAGGCACTGATCACAATAGGCAAGGATTGTGCTGATTCAGAATCAAAGGATGAAGAATATGTCAACATGGCACTGATGACCTACTCCTCGGATAGCAGTAACACTTTTGGAAGTCCAAATTCCAAGAACTCCCAAGTAACTGACTTGACTATTTCTTTTACTATGTCATTATCTGATTGCCAAGAAAGCTTAACTGACATGTGTAAAGAAATGTACCATTTAAAAGGAACACTTAGATGCTCTGTAAAAGAAAATGCTAGACTCATTAAAACCATTGAACTATTAAAGAACAAAATTTCTTTCTTAGAGTCTGAGCTAGGTGTTCTTGAACAAGTCAAGAAAGAGTGCAAAAAGGCACTAGTTGATCTTGTTTGTGCTAAACAAATAGAAGAATGGCTAAGAGCACAACTTAAAGAAAGAGCAGGACATCATAAAAGAATGCACCAACTCCTCTAAAATAGTTAAGGAGACAATAGAAAAATATAGCACCAGTCAAAATGAAGGGCTAGACTATAATAACAAGGTCCATGGAAAGCAGCCAGTGATTGAGGAATTGCTAATCACTGGAACTAGTGAAACTAGCACAATTAAAAGTACTCTAGTAGCTATTGCTTCTACCTTTAAAAAGATAAAATTTGTTAAGCCAGGAGCTATTGAAGAAAAATCTAAGGAGACTATGCTAGAACAAAGAGTTAGTGAGCTAGAAAAGAAATTAAATGACTTTAGAGCCAAAAGCTCTAATCCAAAGTCCACTAACTCATCAGAGGTTAAGCTGAAAAATAATAAGAATGGTAAGGAGAGAATTAACAAATATACTAATTATACTCCTGTTATTAATGCACCTAGGAAACATTGCTGGAAGTGTGGAAATCCCAACCACCTTGCTTATAAGTATAAAAATATCCCTAGGAACATGCATGCTAGAAACTTACTTTCTGATAAAAGGAAAAAGTTAACTGTTAAGAACCACTCAAATGTTCAAAAGGTTAAAAACAGTCATCTGAAATGTCCTCTAAAGTTAAGGCAAAAATCTAATGCACTTAAGGCTAAGAAGAACGTTATTTCTTCTAAGTAGTGGGTGATAAAGAAAGATAAATTAAAAAACCCTTAACAACTGCTAAATTAAACATTAAAAATGTCAATGGACCCAAGCAAGATTGGGTTCCTAAATTAACTTAGTTGTTTGCTGTGTGCAGGGTACAAAGAAACAGATTTGGTTCTTGGATAATGGCTGTTCAAGACACATGACAAGACCCTGCTAACACAATTTGAGGAGAAAATTGACCCAAGTGTTTCTTTTGGAGATGACAACATCTTCTTTTCTTCTTCTTCCTTCTCCTTTGCCATTTCCCTTTCTTCCTCCTCTTGAAGTTGATGTGCATATAGTGCATCAACTTCCACAAGCTTCTTGTCTTGAGAGAAGACAAGCTCCACTTTCCCATCAATTACTGCTTCGACGGGTGTTGGAAAGTGGGCTGTCTTCATGGCATCTCCAAGTAACTTAGGCCCTGATTGAGTATTTGATTTCTTCTTTGGTTCATCAATCAGGATGCCTTTGCCCTTATCCTTGGGATTTGGAGTAGGAGCAATCACATCCCCTGATGGTTGAGCATTTAAGGGCTTCTATGCAACATCCCCTAACGATGGCCCTAAAGATTTCTCCCCCTTTTTGACAGCATCATCAGTGGAATTTGAGAGTTGAGATGTGACTTGAAGAACCTTTTGAAGATTGTCAGCCATTGACAATTGCAGAGTTTCCATGCTGTTTATTTTGGTGGAGAAGGTTGAGAGTTGTTTGTCAACATTGTCAGCAAGTTTCTTCATCTAGAGCAAGGTTTGGCTAGTCATAAGGGAGTCCACAACTTCCTGTACACTATTTATTTTGTTTATAAAGTGTGTATAGAGCTTCTTATTTTCTATATCCACAGATTGCCCAATCATAATTTGTGATTTGAGTACCTTTGACAAAATTGGGTCTGTGGTTCTTGAAAGCTCCTGTTTAAGTAACTGTATAGTATCAGCCATTTGATTTTGTTGAAAGTATAAATCAACTCCAATGAACTGGGAAAAATCATCTGCTGAAGTGTCATCTTCATCACTTTCAGAGGAACTGGTTTTATGTTCGATATTTACAAGTTCAGTATCAAGATTTTCTCTCTTTTTTTTATTTACAAGGATCTCATCCTTATCTCCCTCAATCTCTCCTTTTTCTTTGCCTTCTAAGGCATCTTTCAAAGACTCTCCTTTTTCTTTGCCTTCTAAGGCAGTACTCTCATCCTTTCCTTTTGCCAAAGTCTTCCCAGGGGATTGACTTTGCCTCTTTTCACTATGTATTCTCACATTCTCACTCAAAATTGTCTTAGAAGGGCTCCTATGGGCTGTGAGATCAACTACTGTGGTCAGTTCAAGTAAATTATGTACAGTTACTAGTTCCACAAAAGTGATAAGTGAGGGAGTGGATGAAATTTGTGTATGTATAATTGGAGAAGTGTATGTTTCTATAGAAGATGTATTATAGGTAGGGGAACATAAAGACTTATTGTCGTAGTATATACAAATGAATTTATGTCCACTGTCTGATCATCAGTGATTGTATCAAGTAAAAATGAGTCAACCATTTGAGTGTGTTGACTATCAATCACTGTGTCAGGGAGTGTTGACTCCTCAATGAATTGAGAAATTGGAGAATCTGATCTTATGACACTCAATGTTTGTGTCATAATATTTGAAGAAATTTGAGGGTTAGTAAGAGAAAGAAGAGGTGTAGAAAGGAATGTTGGCTGGATCACTGAATGGGGAGGTGATCTATCAAAGAAAGTTGTGTGAGCACTCACTGTGTCAAATATCTGTAAGTGGCTCTCAGAGACCCTGATGTTAGTTTCATCAGGGGCTATGGTCAGTGTATGTGCCTCACTCAACTGTATCCCTGGTTGGGGACTATTTTCAATAACTAATTCCTTTTGAGAGGAACTAGTTAGAAATGTGTTTAATTCCTTATCAAAAGCAGTATCCTTTTGAGAGGATACTGTCTGGTCTGGCTATTGGGTAACACTCTTGGCCACCTTCTTCTTCTTCAATCTCCTATAGGAAATCACTCTCTCTCCTTGCTCCCCCTCACTTGTTGCGGTTACTTCATTGGGTTTTCTTTTGGTACCTTTGGTCTTTTGAGAGACTAAGGGTTGGGCTAATGATAGAGGTTGTGTTGAAACTGGGGTAGGTAGAGAAGTGGTTGTGATCTCTGCCATAGTAGTTGAAGGAGAAGAAGTAATAGGTTGAAAAGTAGAAGGGAGAGTTCGAGATACCTGATCCATATGCGATGGGAGTGCAAATGGCTTTGTGGTATACGATTTTTTTATTATTTCTACAAACAACTTCTTTGTTTGTTTGTAAGTCTATACAAAAATATCATTCTCAAAAGAAAGATTAGTTATTTCATCTTTGATCATTGACAAAAATCTAGCATAGTAAATCTCTTATTTTCTAGAGTTAAAACTACCTAGTTTATTTACAAGATCATCAAAAATTAGTTTTCCTATATTTATATGTACATTTTTAATCATTGCATAAGTTATCTTTAAAGTTAATGATGTTATAACCTCAAAGTTAAAAGACTTACCTGAGAACACCTTTGTGATGGTGTCAAAGAGATAAGAAATCTCTCATTTCACATTGACCCTCTTGAGGTCCTTGAACCTTAACATTGTGTTGGGAGCAGAGTTGTAGCTCAGTTTCCTCAAGAAGTTGAGCAGATCAGCATTACTGGGCACTTCCACAAAGTCTTGTGCAGGCAGCCCCAGTGTTGTGTTGATTCTAGAAGGGGTTATTTTCCCCTTCTCAGAAGAGATCTTGAATGAGATCCCCTTCATGGCCTCTGGTCTTGTACACGAGTTCATGAACTTAGCACTTGACCAGAGTTGTGAAAGTGCTTCCCTAGACATTTCTTCATCGGTAAAAATTGCTCGACTATACTCAGAGTTGAGTAAATAGTTCATCATAGGCTGGAAGCAATCATTTATCTCATTAATGTCAAAGAAACCCACATAGTTTGTGGGTGGAACCATCAGACTTCTTGGCAGTTTGTTGAACATTGCTAGGTGCCATTGATGCTGTTTGGGATCTGAATTCTAGGGTTTCTGTGAATATGAGAGAGAGAAGAAAAAAAACTCGAGCGAATATTAGAGTTAGATTAAATGTTTTGAGGTATTTTAGAAAGAAGGAGAAAGAGAGAGAGTATAAATACCTGCCTTTTGACATTTGAAAATCGCTCCTGAAAACACGCTATCAGGGTGTCGTATCAATTCTATGGTGACACATCATCAGGGACAAAAGAATTCCCTAATGAATTATTATCACAGATTCAACACAATCCCCTGACGCAGTCAAAAGTCGTTTACCTGACCCTGATGTTCATTGTATATACATACCCTGACCCTGATGCTTTGAGTCAAATACCCTGACCCTAATGCGTAAGTCAGATACCCTGACCCTGATGCTTCTCGATAGAGATCCTGATCTTGATGCATCAGACAAAAACAAACAAACACAAGCAAAACAATCGAAAATATATGTACATATCTACATTTTTAACATACATAGTCACATATCAACTAATTTCATCAGGAATTCATGGGATGAGTTAGGAGTACCAGAACTTAGGCATTTGATAGTTTTTGTTGCTCCAACAACCTTTTTGACAAGTTTTAGCAAGAGAATTGAATTCATTTTGCATAATTCACCATAACCAACTCTCCCACAAGATTGGAAAAAGTGGCTTCATCAAGAGACTTGGTGAATATGTCTGCTAGCTGCTTGTTTGTTGGTACAAATTGTAGTTCAATGGTTCCATTCATAACATGTTCCCTGATAAAGTGATATCTGATTTCTATATGTTTGGTTCTAGAATGTTGCACCAGATTTTCAGCAATGACAATTGCACTAGTGTTATCACACCTTATTGGTATTTTGTTGAAGTTCAGTCCATATTCTATTAATTGATGTTTCATCCATAGGATTTGTGCACAGCAACTTCCAGCTGCAATATATTTAACTTCAGCAGTTGATGTTGAAATTGAGTGTTGTTTTTTGCTGAACCAAGATACAAGCCTTCCTCCCATAAATTGACAGCTTCTTGTTGTGCTTTTTCTGTCAATTTTGCATCCTCCAAAGTCAGCATCAAAATATCCCAGTAATTCAAATCCAGACTCCTTTAGATACCAAAGTCCCAACTCTGTAGTGCCCTTGATATATCTCAAGATCCTTTTCACTGCAATGAGATGAGACTCCCTTGGATCAGCTTGATATCTTGCACAAAGACATGTTGCGAACATAATGCCAGGCCTACTTGCTGTTAGATACAACAATGATCCGATCATTCCCCTATAAGTCTTCAGTTCAACTCTCTTTCCATTCTTATCAGGGTCGATCTTGGTTGCTATGGCCATTGGTGTCTTTGCTACTTTTGAGTCCTCCACGTCAAATTTCTTTAGAAGTTCTTTGGCATATTTTGTTTGATGAATATAAATTCCATCAGTGACCTATTTGATCTGCAATCCCAAGAAATAAGACAATTCACCCATCAAACTCATTTCATACTTGTTTTGCATGAGCTTGGAGAACTTTTCACAAAATCTAGTGTTAGTGGATCCAAAAATAATATCATCAACATATATTTGAACCAGGATCAGATGACCTTAGTGTTGTCTAAAGAACAATGTCTTGTCAATGATACCTCTTGTGAACTTGTTTTCCACCAGAAACTTAGACAGAGTGTCATACCAAGCTCTATGAGCTTGTTTCAATCCATAAAGTGTTTTCTCTAATTTGTAGATATGATTTGGGAATTTTGAATTTTCAAACCCCGGAGGTTGTTGGACATACACCTCCTGCTCCAATTTCCCATTGAGAAAAACACTTTTCACATCCATTTGATAAACTTTAAAGTTTAAATGTGTTGCATATGCTAAGAAGATTCTTATAGCCTCAAGTCTAGCTACTGGTGCAAAAGTTTCATCAAAGTCAATCCCGTCCTCTTGAAGATAACCCTTTGCTACCAGTCTTGCTTTGTTTCTAATAACAATGCCAGCTTCATCCATCTTGTTTCTAAATACCCACTTGGTACCTATTATAATTCTATCTTTGGGTTTAGGCACCAACTTCCATACTTGATTTCTTTCAAATTAATTCAGCTTTTTTTGCATAGCCATTATCCAATCTGCATCTTAAATGACTTCTTCAAATTTCTTTGGCTCTAATTGTGAAAGAAAACAAGCATATAGGCATTCATTAGATGTTGTTTTTCTGGTTTGCTCTTTCTTGTTTGGATCACCAATAATTAAATCTGTTGTGTGACTCCTAGACCATTTGGGATAAGAGATGTATCTTGATGAGCTTGCTTGATTATCATCTCCTCCCCCTAAGTCTGTGCTCCCAGCTTCTGAGAAAACTCCCCCTGAGTTGATGCTTAAATCAAGGTTAAAGTTATCCCCTGATGGTGCATGCCTTGATGGATGATCCCCTGATAGAGTATTCTTTGACCTGTTGTCCAGGATATTAACTCTATCTATTGAAGGGGCTTCAATGGTGTTTGGATTAACATCAGGGATGGTTAAATTCTCTATTTGTCTGCACTCATCACCTTCATACTCTTGATAAACAGAATCATCTTCATTTTCAAATCTGAGCTCCTCATGAAAACCAGGGTTTTCAAGTCCAGAAATCTCTTGATCATCAAAAGCTACATTTATAGACTTCATCACTACCTGGAGTCTCTTGTTGTTAACCCTGAAGTCTCCCCTCACATAGGACTTTGATGATGTCCCAGATCTATTTTGATGTTGTGCAGTTGATGATGCTTGTGAACATATTTTTATCCAATCCATTGTAAAGTATGTTCATCACTTTAGCATCCTTCAACACTTGTAACTTGTCTTCATTGGTATAGTCACTTTCTGTAGCAAGTTCAAAGTGTTCAGGAATAATTGTTCCTTCCACAGTTTTTGAAGAAACAAATTTCCTTGGTTGATAGGGACCCTTCTCAATCCTATCAATATATTCAGGATTGGTTGCCCTCAAGTGCATATACATCTTTTGTTTCCAGATTGGATATTCTTCTCTTTTTAAAGCTAGAATTCTGGTTCCACCATCACGACTTCCTGCATATGTCATTATATTGGAGCTACTTCCTTCATCATTGGCCATCTCGGGATCTTGTTAATTGAAATATATCAATTAATATGCTCTGATACCAATTATTGTCCCAGTGAAATAGCCTATAACTTGTAGAATGGGGGGGGGGGGGGGGGGGGGGGGTTGAATACATGTTATTGAAATCTTTTTCAATTTCTGTTCTTCAAAGTATATTTACTTGCGGAAATTAAAGAACAAAAACAAGAATAAATTTATAAACAATTGCTTTTATTGATGAACAATTGATTACAAATTCTAACAATCACAAACTGATTGTCAGCTTCAAAATCTTGTACTCTTTATATAAATCTTTATAAACATACAGTTTCTATTACAACTCTGTAAAAATAATTACAGCTTCCAAATCTGAATTGTAATTCAACTTCTAATCCTATTCAACATATGTTTTCTATGTACCATTGGAATAGCTATCTCTCTAGTTAGTTTTCTAACCAGCTTCGTCTTCAATATATCTTCAATGTCTATGTCGAAGATGACTTCTAATTCAAATAGAACTTTACACTGTATCAGAGAGTAATGTCACATTAGTCTCTGCCTACTTAAACTTTAGTATCTTAATAACTTTAGTCTCTGACCAACTGTTTAGTCTCCGATAGCCTAAGCTTAGTCTCCAATGCCTTAATCTTAGTCTCTGATGCCTTATGCTTAGTCTTTGATGACTTAAGATTAGTCTTCGATACTTTAAACTGTAGTCTCTGATGAACACTTACTTTAGTCTCTGATAAACTAAACACAGTCTCTGACTTGTTGAATTCTCTGTTACAATTCTGATAGTCTCTTACAATACAAATTAACTTACTCTCATATAATAATAAATTACATGAATCAGAGAGTAAACTATCAGCTACAAAACTTTAAATGCTATAAACTAGCACTAACTGTACATTTGTATATCTAAGTATTCTAATTACAATCATCATCAAATGTTATAAAACCTAGCACTCATCTCATTGCAGTGAAAAGAATCTTGAGATATATCAAGGGAACTACAGAGTTGGGACTTTGGTATCCAAAGGAGTCTGGATTTGAATTACTAGGATATTCTGATGCTGACTTTGGAGGTTGCAGAATTGACAGAAAAAGTACAACAGGAAGCTGTCAGTTTCTAGGAGGAAGGCTTGTATCTTGGTTCAGCAAAAAATAGCACTCAATTTCAACATCAACTGCTGAAGCTGAATATACTGTAGCTGGAAGTTACTGTGTACAAATTCTATGGATGAAAAATTAGTTAATGGATTATGGCCTGAACTTCAACAAAATTCCAATCAAATGTGATAACACAAGTGCCATTGTCATTGCTGAAAATCCTATGCAACATTGCAGAACCAAACATATAGAAATCAGATATCATTTCATCAGAGAACATGTTATGAATGGAACCATTGAACTACAGTTTGTACCAACACACAAGCAGCTGGCAGACATATTCACCAAAGCTCTTGATGAAGCCACGTTTTCCAATCTTGTGACAGAGCTAGGAATGGTGAATTATACAAAATGAAAAGTCAATAAACTAGCTAAAAGTATTGTTAGAAAAGTTGTTGAAACAACACAGACTATCAAATGCCTAAGTTCTGGTACTCCTAACTCATTTCATAAATTCCTGATGAAATCAATTAATATATGATTATATATGTTATTACTGTAAATATGTATACTTGTAGAGTCTATGTTTTTGTTTGTTTTTTTTTGTTTTTGACTGATGCATCAGGGTTAGAGTCTTTGTCAAGGCGCATCAGGGTCAGGGTATCCGGCTCGCGCATCAGGGTCAGGGTATCCGGCTCGCGCATCAGCGTCAGTACATCCGACTTATGCATCAGGATTAGGGTATGTATATACAAAGAGCGTCAGGATAAGGTAAAATGTTTTTAACCGCATCAGGGGATTACGGTCAGTTAAGTGATGACAACTCATCAGGTGTTCTTCTCTCACTGATGACATGTCATCACAGAACTGAAATGACTCCCTGATTGCGTGTTTTCAGGAGCAGTTTTCAAACGTCAACAGGCGGGTATTTATACTCTATCTCTCCTACTTTCTAAAACACCTTAAAACATTTAATCTTTCTCTAATATTTGCTCAAGTTTTCTCTCTCTCTCTCTCTCTCTCTCTCTCTCTCTCTCTCTCGTTTTCACAGAAACCCTAGAACTTCAAACCTTTAACAGCATAAATGGCACCCAGCAACGCTCAACAAATTTCATGGAATCTGGTGGTTCCACCCACAAACTATGTGGGTTTCTCCAACATTGACGAGGTGAGTGATTACTTAAAGCCAATAATGAACTATCTACTTAAATTTGGGTATAGTCGTGCAATCTTCACTGATGAAGAAATGTTCGGAGAAGCACTTTCACAGCTCTGGTCAAGTGCTAAATTTATGAACTCTTCGACAAGACCAGATGCTGTGAAAGGGATCTCATTCAAGATTTCTTCTGAGAAAGGAAAAATAACCCCTTCCAGAATCAACTCTACGCTGGGGTTACCTACACAGGACTTCGTGGAAGTACCTAATGATGCTGAGTTGTTGAACTTCTTGAGGGAACTGGGCTATAATGCTGCTCCTAGCACGGTGTTAAATTTCAAGGACCTAAAGAGGGTTAATGTGAAATGGGAGATCTCATATATACTAAGGTGTTCTCAGGTAAGTCCTCTAACTTTGAGGTAATTACCTCCTTAACTTTAAAAATAGCATATGCAATAATTAGAAATTTAAATATAAATATAGGAAAATTAAATTTTGATGACCTTGTAAATAAAATGGGTAGTTTTAACTATAGGAAATCTGAAGTTTACTATGCTAGATTTTTGTATATGATTATTAAAGATCAAATAACTAACCTTTCTTTTGAGAATGATATTACTGTACAGACTTACAAGCAAACAAAGAAGTTGTTTGCAAAAATAATAAAGAAGTCGTACACTGCAGAACCATTTGCTCTTCCAATGCATATGGAACAGGTAGTGCGTACTTCTCCATCTACTTCTCAACCTGTAAATTCTTCACCTTTATCTACTATGGCAGAGATCACAACCACCTCTCTGCCTTCCCAAGTAGAACAACAAATTTCCACACAACCACTCTCTATAGCCCAACCTATAGTCTCCCAAAAGACTATAGGGAATAAAAGAAAACCCAGTGAAGTCACCACATCAACTGAGGGGGAGCAAGGGGAGAGAGTGATTAGCTATAGGCGAATAAAGAAGAAGAAGGGAGCCACGAGTGTTACCCAACAACTTGACCAGGCAGTATCCTCTCAAAAGGATACTGCTTTTGATAAGGAATTAAACATATTTCTAACTAGTTCCTCTCAAAAGGAATTAGTTATTAAAAATAGTCCCCAACCAGGGACACAGTTGAGTGAGACACATACACTGACCATAGTCCCTGATGAAACTAACATCAGGGTCTCTGAGAGCCACTTGCAGATAACTGACACAGTGAGTGCACACACAAATTCTTTTGATGGATCGCCTCCTCATTCAGTGATCCAGCCAACACTCCCTTCTACACCACTTCCTTCTTTCTCTGTTCCTCAAATTTCTTCAGATATTATGACACAAACATTAAGTGTCATAAGATCAGATTCTCCATTTTTTTCAATTCATGGAGGAGCCAACACTCCCTGACACGGTGATTGATAGTCAACACACTCAAATGGTTGACTCATTTTTACTTGATACAATCACTGTTGATCAGACAGGGGACATAAATTATAATGTATATACTACTGCAATAAGTCTTTATGTTCCCCCAATTGTAAATACTTCTTCTATAGAAACATTTACATCTCCAATTGTACATACACAAATAACTTCCACTCCTTCTCCTATCACTTCTGTGGAACCAGTAACTGTACGAAATTTACTTGAACTGGCCACAGTTGTTGATTTCATAGCCCATAGGAGCCCTTCTAGGACAATTTTAAGTGAGGCTGAGAGAATACTTAGTGAAGAGAGGTAAAGTCAAACTCTTGAGAGGACTTTGGCAAAAGGAGAGGTTGAGAGTACTGCCTTAGTAGGCAAAGAAAAAGGAAAGTATACGAGTGATGCCTTAGAAGGCACAGCAAAAGGAGAGCCTGAGAGAGATGAGGATGAGATCCTTGTAAATAAAGAAAATAGAGAAAATACAGATACTGTAAATAATACAAGCTCTGAAAGTGATGAAGATAATTCTCCAATATATGATTTTTCCCAGTTCATTGGAGTTGATTTGTACTTTCAGCAAAATCAAATGGTGGACACTGTACAATTACTGAAGCAAGAGCTCGCAAGGACCACTGATCCAATCTTGATAAAAGTGATAAAATCACAAATCATGATTGGTCAGTCTATAGATATTGAGAACAAGAAGCTCTATACACACTTTACAAATAAAATCAATAATGTACAAGTTGTCTACTCCCTAGTGACCAGCCAGACCCTTCTCCGGATGAAGAAACAAGCTGACAATGTGGACAAAAAGCTTGCTGATCTTACCACTCAACTGTCCAGCATGGAAACTCTGCAACAATCCATGGCTGACACTCTAAAGCAAGTTCTCCAAGTCACATCCCAACTCTCAACTTCCACTGATGATGCTGTCAAAAAGGGGGAGAAATCTACCAAGCCATTGTCAGGGGATGTTGCTGAGAGACTCAAATTCAACCATCAGGGGATGTGACCACTTATGTTCCTGCTCCAAAACCTAAGGACAAAGGCAAAGGCATCCTAATTGAGGAACCAACGAAGAAATCATACACTCAATCAGGGCCCAAGCTACTTGGAGATGCCATGAAGACAACCCACTTTCCAACACTTGTTGAACCTGTAATTGACGGGAAAGTGGAGCTGGTCTACCCTCAAGACAAGAAGCTCGTGGAAGCTGATGCACTCTATGCACAACAACTTCAAGAAGAAGAAGAGAGGGAAAGGGAAAAGGAACAGAAGGAAGAACAAAAGAAGAAGAGTGTCAGGCCTAGATCCTCCAGGAAACCTCAGCCAAAAAGATCTCAAAATCCCAAGGGTGCATCAGGGGATAAACTTGAAAGGTTTTAGAACATTTGATGATGATTGTCTTTAGATTACTTAGAGTACAAATGTATAGAAAGTGTTAATTAGTAACACTGAAGTTTTGTAGCCAGTAGTTATCTCTTTGTTTGTAATTCATTCATTCTTTGTAAAGAGATATAATTATTTCTTATTTGTAACTAACTACTGGAATGGAGCATTAAAGCTTCAGCAAGTCGAAATGTGTATTTGATCCGTTGGAGTTTACAAAAAGGCTTGTCGGAGGCAAGGAAAACTTGTCAGAGACTAAGGATTTTTTTATCTATCAGAGACTAGTTTTGCCTATCGGAGACTAAGGCTTACATCATCAGAGACTAAGTGTAAAAGAGTCGGAGACTAAAGCTTACGTCATCGGAGACTAAAGTTAAAAGCATTAGAGACTAAGCTTACGTCATCGGAGACTAAGCCTTAAAGCATTAGAGACTAAATAACTATATCGGAGACTACACAATCTGACGTCATCAGGGACTAAAAGCACCAGAGACTAATTGATGACGTCACTAGATAGTAAAGATGAAGCACCAGGGACTAATCGTGATTTATTTCCTGAGAGATACAGAGTTTGAATTAAAAGGAATGTCTTCCACGTAGTTCAAGATATTATTGAAGACGTAGCTGGTAAGGAAACTAACCAGAAATCTCTTCCTATTCAAAAAGGAAAGATTGTATTTGATTTGAATAAGGAAGCTGAATCAATATTGATTTAGAATAGAAAAACTGAAGAATCAGTTTTTAGAGAAGCTGTAATTAGTTTTACAGAATAGTGATTCGAAGCTGTATAGGTTTTTCATAGTTTGTATCTTTTCCTATACAGAATAGAAAAGAAGCTGACGATCATATTATTGTGATTGTTAGAATTTGTATTCAATTGTTAAAATCAATACAAGCAATTGTTTATAAATTGATTCATGTTCTTGTTCTTTATTTCCGCAAGTAATCATTAATTTCTTGAAGAACACGTAATCAAAAAAGATTTCAAAGAACTTGTATTCAACCCCCCCCCCCCCTCTACAAGTTCTCGGCTATCTCACTGGAAAAACAATTGGTATCAGAGCCTTTCATTGAATTTACTCAATTAACACGTTCCAAGAGATGGCCAACGATGAAGCAAGCAGCTCTAGCATAATGACGTATGCAGGAAGTCGTAATGGTGGTACTAGAATTCCTATTCTTAAAAGAGAAAAATATCCGATGTGGAAGCAAAAGATGTATATGCACTTAAGAGCAACAGATCCAGATTATATTGATAGGATTGAGAAGGGTCCCTATCTACCCAGGAAATTTATTCCTGCTAAAACCGTCGATGGATCTATTGTGGCGGAACACTTTGAACTTGCTCCAGAATGTGATTATACAAACGAAGACAAGTTGCAAGTGTTGAAGGATGCTAAGGTGATGAACATACTCTATAATGGAATTGAAAAAAATATGTTCACAAGCATCATAAATTGCACAACATCTAACCAAATCTGGGACACCATCAAAGTCCTATGTGAAGGAACTGACCAAGTCCGAAAGAACAAAAGGTCATTGTTGACACAACAATACGAGTTCTTTCAAGCAAAGCCTGGTGAACCAATAACGTCAGTTTATGATAGGTTCAACACTTTGCTCAACGATTTGAAAATACTTGGAAAGTCCTATGACAATGAGGATGTCAACACCAAGTTCATGAGATCTCTCCCTCCAAGTTGGGATCCAAAAACAATAGCTATAAGAGAGGCTCATGACTTGGACATACTCACACTGCATAGGCTCTACGGGAACTTAAAGACTTATGAACTCGAAGTAGAGCAACGACAACGCATGCATGGTAGGGACAAAGGAGCTGCGTTAGGAATCTTCCAATGCTAGCTCGACTAATCAGGAAGATGAACTGGACACTGATAATGACATGGAGGAATTCATGGCATTCATGGTTAAACAGTTCAAGAAATTTAGGGCTAGCAGGAAAGGAAGAAAATCATCAAGGAAGCCTAACCCTAAACGTGAAGGTCAAAAAGTCACCTTCGACTTAAAGAAGATAAGATGTTACAATTGTGACGGGTTAGGGCACTTTGCCAATGAGTGCAGGAAGCCGAGATCTAGTGATAGATCTAAGGATGAAAAATCAAGGAAAGGGAATGACTTTGCTGATAAGAAAGCTAAATCAAAGAGCAAAGTCTTGATTACTGAGAGTAAAGATTGGATTGACAGCGACTCTGATGAAGAAGTTGTCAACTTTGCCCTGATGGCTCGAAGTGACGAGTCAAGTGATTCTACAAAGGTATGTGATGCAAATCAGAATTTTAATGTGCTTGATTTACTTGACACATCCAGCATTGAAAGCATACAAAAAGATATGTCTGATTTGCATGTTAGTTTTAGATCTTTAACTATCGAATATACCAATGTGAAAGAATCACGTGACAGTCTCTTGAAAAGAAATAAGTTTCTTGAAGACAGATTGGCATAGTTTGACGCCATCAAATCTTACTTAAACAAAGCTCATCATATGATTGATGCTTTGAAAAAGAGGGAATATTACTTAGTAAAGCAGCTTGAAAATGCTCAAGCTAAGATTAAACAATGGAATACTTCCTCTAAAAAGTTGACAGACTTGGTAGAGTGTCAAACAATAGGTCAAAAATCTAGACTAGGTTATGATGAAAATCTAGACAAGAGTTCAGATCTAGATGATCTATTTGAAGCTGCAAACTCCTCAACTAGTAAGCTAGATATTTTAAAAAGAATTAATTTTGTCTCTCCTGTTATTGAACCTAAAATTATCAACACTCAATATCAACAAGTCACTGCAATATCAAAAATTGATCAAAAGACAGTAAATGTTGTTGATAAGAGTAAAAATAAAAGATTAAATATTGGGTTCATGACAAAGACACAGTTAAGTAAAAAATTAGAAAATCTTCCAGATAAAAAGGCTAAAACAGTAGTGGAGTTAAGCAGAAATAAGAAAAATAGGAATGGAAAAATTGGCATTAATAAATATACAAATTATGCTAGAATGCCTGATGCTCCTAGAAAGACATGTCATGTATGTGGTAACCCCAACCACATAGTTGTTAACTGTAGGAGTAAAAATAAAATTCCTATAATTGAGACTGCACCTTCAAAGAGAATAAAAGATAAATCACCTGTAAAAAGGTTAAATTATCTTTGCATTAACAATGAGAATTCTAAGTTTGGCAGTCTCTCACAAACAAGTAGCAAGACTAATGATTGTCCAATTAAAGTCTAAATTGCTAAAAGACAATCAACTCAATCTGAGTCAAGTCTTGAGTCTACAACTAGTGAGAAAGGACCCAAGAAAGTCTGGTTTACAAAAATCTCAATCCAGTTACACTCTACTGTGCAGAGCAAAAAGAAGAAAACATGGTACTTGGACAGTGGCTGTTCAAGGCACATGATAGGAGATAAGACCCTGCTAAAATAGTATGAAGAGAAAAGTGGCCCAAAAGTCACTTTTGCAGATGACAACAAAGGCCATAAGAGGGGATATGACAGTGCTGAACATGGAGATGTCATGTTCATTGAAGTAGCACTAGTTGATGGTTTAAAGCACAATTTACTAAGTGTGACTCAACTATGTGATAAGGGATTCAATGTCACCTTCAAAGAAGATCAATGCTTGGTGAGTGACAAAGAATCTGATAATGTGATTTTGACAGGGAAAAGAAAAGGAAATTTGTATGTTGCAAATCTTATTTCTTTTACTGATCAAATCACATGTCTCTATAGCAAAGCTTCAACTGATGAAAGTTGGCTTTGGCATAAGAAGCTTTCCCACTTGAATTTCAAGAACATCAACAAGCTTGTGAGGAAAGGATTGGTAGCTGGCATTCCATAATTGGAATTTACACAAGATGGATTGTGTGATTCATGCCAGAAAGGGAAACAAAGAAGTGTGTCATTCAAAAGCAAACCAGCAACATCAATCACTGACCCTTTACAGTTGCACATAGATTTATTTGGTCAAGTGAATTTGATGTCAATCTTAAGAAATAGATATGCTTTGGTTATTGTGGATGATCACATGAGGTATACTTGGGTAAAATACCTCCATACAAAAGATGAAGCTGCTCAGTTGATAGTTGATCATATCAAGAAGATAGAAACTGAGTCAGGAAAAACAGTAAGGGTGATAAAAAGTGATAGAGGAACAGAATTTAAGAATTCCCAAGTTACTGAATTCTGCACTGAAAAAGGAATAACTCATCAATTCTCAGCTCCAAGAACCCCTCAACAAAATGGAGTTGTTGAGAGGAAAAATAGAACCCTTATTGAAGCAGCAAGGACTATGTTACAAGAGGCTATGCTTCCGACATATTTTTGGGAGGAAGCTATAAGCACTGCTTGCTTTACATAGAATAGATCCTTGATAAACAAAGCATACAACAAAACACCTTATGAATTAATGACTGGGAGAAAAACCAACTCTCAAGTTTCTACATGTGTTTGGTTGTAAGTGCTTTGTACTGAGAGACACATCAGAGACAGGAGGAAAATTTGATAACAAGTCTGATGAGGCAATCTTCTTAGGTTATTCTCTGTCAAGAAAAGCATACAGAGTATATAATCTAAGAACAAAGGTCATTGTGGAATCAATTCAAGTTGTATTTGATGATAAAAAGATTCCAAGAATGATTGGACAAGGATTGCATGAACCTCTCAGTTTTGAGAATGAATTGGATGCATGGGAATATCCATCAAAGATTACTGAAAAACCCCAAGATAACAATGATCCCTACATAATTGAGGGGGAGTTAATTGTTGTGCATGAAGTACCAAGAACTAATACTCTATCAAAGACTAGAGTATTAGATGAAACTCAAGAGACTGGTGAAATTAGTATTCCATCGGAGACTAATGGTTCACCAGAGACTAGAGTCACTGATGCACAATCAGAGACTATATTGACACCAGAGACTACAAAGATAAACAGCTCAAGGGGACCTAATAATGAAAAAGTCAATAGTTTAGGGGGAGCAGTCTCTGATCATAAAGCTAGATTGGATAACATCAATCTAGAAAATGAAGCCTCCACTTCAAGGTCAAATCTGCCACGTGCAATTCCATGGTTGAGAGACCACACACCAGATTTGATAATTGGAAGTCTAGAGGATGGAGTCAAGACTAGAAGTGCAACTCAAAATGAATGTTTATATCTCAGTTTTCTCTCAATGATTGAGCCAAAGAAAATTGAGGAAGCACTTCAAGATCCTGACTGGATAATAGCCATGCAAGAGGAATTAAACCAATTCACTCGAAACAAAGTCTGGAGACTGGTACCCAAACCAAGGAATAGATCAATAATTGGTGCCACGTGGGTCTTCAGAAATAAATTGGATGAAACTGGTACAATTATAAGAAATAAAGCAAGACTGGTTGGAAAAGGATATTCTCAAGAAGAAGGAATAGATTATGATGAAACTTTTGCACTAGTAGCAAGACTTGAAGCAATCAGAATCTTCTTGGCTTTTGCAGCCTACAAGAACTTCAAGGTGTACCAGATGGATGTCAAAAGTGCTTTCTTGAATGGAAAATTGGAAGAAGAAGTCTATGTTTGCCAACCCCCAGGTTTTGTCGACTCCAAATTTCCAAATCATGTCTACAAGTTAGACAAAGCACTTTATGGCTTCAAACAAGCACCAAGAGCCTGGTACGATACTTTATCTGAATTTTTACTTGAAAATAAATTTGTTAGAGGTATCATAGATAAAACATTATTTTATAGAAAGCAAGGCTCTGACATTATATTGGTGCAAATATATGTACATGATATTATATTTGGGTCTACAAATGAGAAACTTTGTGAAAAATTTTCAAAACTAATGCAGTCTAGATATGAAATGAGTATGATGGGAGAATTAACGTTTTTCTTAGGTTTGCAAATAAAACAATCAACTGATGGAATATTTATCAGTCAGTCCAAGTTCATCAAAGACTTATTGAGAAAATATGACTTGGTTGATTGTGCATCTGCAAAAACACCCATGCCGACTGCCACTAAGCTAGATAAAGATTTAAAAGGAAAGAAAATTTATATTACTAGCTATAGAGTCATGATAGGCTCTCTTTTATATCTAACTGCAAGTAGACCTGATATAATGTTTGCTACATGTTTATGTGCTAGATTTCAAACTGACCCTAGAGAGTCACATTTGATTACTATAAAAAGAATACTTAGATATCTAAAGGGTACCCCAAACCTTGGTTTATGGTATCCCAAAGAATCTGATTTTAAACTAATTGGTTATTCAGATGCTGACTATGCATGTTGCAAGCTTGATAGGAAAAGCACAAGTGGAAGCTGCCAACTTCTTGGAGGCAGACTTGTTTCTTGGTTCAGCAAGAAACAAAATTCAGTTTCTACTACAACAGCAGAAGCTGAATACATCGCAGTTGGGAGTTGTTGTGCTCAAATCCTATGGATCAAGAATCAACTCCTAGACTATGGTATGTCATTATCCAAAATTCCTATCTTTTGTGATAGTACTAGTGCCATAGCAATAATAGAAAATCCAGTGCAACATTCAAGAACAAAACACATAGATATTAGATATCACTTTCATAAGAGAACATGAAAGTGAAGGTAATATCGAATTACATTGGGTAACAACTGATAAACAACTTGCAAACATATTCACAAAACCTTTAGATGAATCTACTTTTTCTAGATTAGTTTCTGAATTAGGAATGTTGAATTATGGCTCTAAAAATTGATTAAATTTTGAAAACAAGTTGTTTAGCTGTGAGAATCTAGAAATTTTATTTCTGGAATTGAACAGAATTTTAGAAGCTAGAATTAAATTTCTGGAATGTAGCTGTTTTTTTAATTAAACAGAATTTTAGAAGCTAGAATTTAATTTCTAGAATGTAGCTGTTATCAAATAACAAAATTTTTGAAGCTAATAATCATTAAACTTGATTGTTGGAAATATTTTGAAAGCTTAAGAAAAAGAGACTATCTTAGTCCCTGATAGTGTTTTTAATTAGTCCCCGACTGAATTAAAAATTGAACTATCGGAGACTAACTAGTCCCCGACAATTGTTTTTTATTAGTCCCCGACAGTTGTTTTTAATTAGTCCCCGACTGAATTAAAAATTGAACTGTCAGAGACTAACTAGTCCCCGACTGAATTAAAAATTGAACTCTCGGAGACTAACTAGTCCCCGACAGTTGTTTTTAATTAGTCCTTGACTGGATTAAAAAAATTGAACTATTGAAGACTACCTTAGTCCCCGACGTCGTTTTTGGTTAGTCTCAAACTCAATCAAAATGAACTATCGGAGACTAATTGGGTCTAGTCTCTTATGAGTAAACTTATCAGAGATTAGGGCAATATCTGATCGAGGGTAATCTGGTAGTTATCCTACCCACGATCAAAAATGGTTCACTATCTTTGGAATTGCAAACGTTTCTAATACTTTGCTAAAAGTAAAATCAAACACATCTGCAATCACAATCTCTCAAAGCTTTGAAATTATTTTCTCTCTGCAAATTCTCTACAATTTAACCCCTTTTTCAAAGTTTCTTCAAAGTTCACAGATCTCTTCCAATGGCCGCTAAAATAGTCTGTTTCCAGTTTGGAGATTTCGATTTCATTAAGACTAACCATGCAGGGGTGGCTAACAAGCATGAATTTGGAGCCCAGTATCACCCTTTGGTGGATTTTCTTCAAAACTCCACACTAACCTATGCCATTTATGAAGCTCCCGTCCAAGCCGCTAAAGTCATCTCGGCTATGTGGACCACTGCAACCATCTAGGATAAGAATACTGACTCTCCTGTGGTAAGTTTCAAGTATGATAATATTGTTTTTAATATCGACCATATCGTTGTTAATAATACTTTACACTTACCTGTGTATGAAAACTTTGACTCCACTGCCTCTGATGAAGAACTTCTTTCTATGTTTAAAAACATACATTATTCTGCTGAAATTGGTTCTGTTGGGTCTATTACACGACCCCATCTAAGGCAAGAGTGGTCATTGTTCTTTGATATAATAACTAAAGCATTTACTTCAAAATGCAGTGGCTATGATGTTATCACTACACTCACACAACAAATTGCTTTTAGTGTGTTGTATGATAGACATCTAAACATTGGGCTTTTAATTCTGCAAAATCTTTTGGTAAAACTGAAATCTGGTAATAAACATAAAATTTATTATGCTAGGTTTTTGATGATGATTGCTTATTATCTAATCCCTAACCTTAATATTACTGGATTGCAAGTTGTACCAACTGTTTTGTAGAGTAAAAGAATTTTTACTGATGTGAAACATAAATCTGCAAAGGTAAAGGTACCCTTATTTTTCCCTCCTGTCATGAGATCTATTCTCATTGACAGGCTTCCAAATCTTTATTCTTTGCAATTCTTTGAGGATATTGAAAGCCAAAACCCTGTGAATCCTCAAACCACTTCACAACAACAATCCATAGCCCCCTCCACAGTTTCCCAAAAGACTGTGGTTGTAAAGACTCAAACAGCCAAGAAGCTCCTAATAAAAAGAAAAATAATTGAGGGAGTAAGTGAGGATTAGGGAGAACAAGAAGCTGAAGTTCCACTTCAAAGAAAGAAGAGAGTTATAACTCTTAGCCAAAAGCAATCCATTGCTTCCCAACAAGCAATGGAGGTTATAAGGAAAAATAGTGAACTGTCACCATCCTCCTAAAAGGATGTTGACATTGAAGAAAGTTCCCAACCAGGAAAACACTGTACAGAGTCTGCACAACCTCTTGTTCACCAACAAGAGAAACCCCAAAGAGAGATAATAAAAGAAAAGAGTGACACAAGTAGTGCACCCACAGAGTCATCAATTGATGTTCCTCAATTTTCAATGTCTAAGGAACAGTTAACACTCCACACTGTACATTCTTCTCCTTTTTCTCTCATACTTGATTCTTTTGATATTACACATTTAAATTCTCTTGATTTTTCCCAAGAGGAGCCCATACTCGAGTCAAGCTCTCAAACACATTCCATGGATAAATCACTAGCCCAAGATATACAAAGGGAACCCCCTATCCATGCAGTCACAAGTACTTCTCAAACCCCCACTTCTATAAGACAGAGTGCACCCATCCATATGAGTGAGGATGTGAGAATAAATAGTGAGAGTCAGGCTCCTGACCTGGAAAAAGGAGAGGATATAAACAAACAAGAGAATCAAGCTTTAGAAAGCTTGGAAAAAGGAGAGCAAGAGAAGCTAGGTGCCTAACCCCAGGCAAAAGGAGAAGGTGTGAGCAAGGATGAGATCCTTGAACAAAATAAAAGAGAGAAATTTTCAGCATGTGTATTTTTGCAACCTGTTGAAACCAGCTCACAAGAAGCTCAAGTTTCTTCTGCTCCCTCCACAAATATCCAAACAGAAGAAACTGGGAACATTTCAAGCACATGGGATGCAACATTAAATATGATATCTGAGATGTCCAATGCAGACTTTGAAATGTTATATGGTCTACAACAAAGCCAAGACCACATTTCTGCATTGAAGACAAGGCTTGTAGATGAACCTGTGACTGAATCACTTGTAGAGACAAATGTTGATGAATGGCTTGATGCCACATACTTAAACACTCTGGAGGAAGCAGCCACCCAGCTGAGGCAGGATTATGTGACCAATGTCGGGTCAACTACTGTTGCACCATCTATTAAGGAATTATTAGAATAAGTAACCAAAGTGGATAAGAAACATACAAAGTTTCACCACTTTTTGGTTACTGGCATACATGGGGCAGTCAAAAGAATGGAGGAAAGGATGGAGTTAGAGACTAGAAAGATAAAAAGGTGCTATGAAGGACACTTGCCAAGGAGGACTATTTCTGCAATTGATACACTTATCAAAGACAAGTCCAAGACTGACAGTAAACTTCAAGCCCTAGAAGCAAATATCCAACTCATGATCCGAAAACAAGACAGAATGGAGCAGCTATTGCTACAGGCAATTCCACACTTGGCCACCTCCTCCCATCCTACAGATGCTGATGTCAAAAAGGGGGAGAGTGGTCAACATATCAAACCTGTACAAAAACAACAATCATCAAAACCTATTCCAGTTCAAATACCTGCTCCATCAAACTTCCAAGCTCTAATGAGCTACAAGTAATGTTGGACAGGATATTGAAAAAGCTTGTAGATCTTCAAGCAGCAACAACAAAGTTAGCAACAACAACAACACAACTTCCAACAATAGCAACAATAACAGCATCTCCTTCTTCCTCTGCACAAGCCCCTACAATCAAAGACAAAGGCAAGGGGGTTATGGTTGAAGATTCAAAGAAGAAAACCACTACTCAACTAGGACAGCCCAAGCTACTGGGGGATTCCATGAAGACAGCTCACTTTCCCACTCCAGTTGAACTGATAGTGGATGGGAAAGTGGAGTTGGTCTATCCTTAAGAACAAAAACTGATAGAATCTGATGCACTACTAGCTCAGAAACTTCAAGAGAATGAGGATATGGCAGCAGAAAGGGAGGAGGAGGAGGCAAAGAAGAAGAAAATCTATACAAGGAGATCAAGTGCACAGAAAGCAACCATAACCAAGAAGAAAAATAAAGAGATGGAAGAGGCTAAGAAGAAATCAAGAAGGAAACCTTTGGTTCAGGATTCTGCAAAGAAACCTGTGATCAAAGCACTTATCAAGAAGCCTACCTCTCAAGATCCTCCAAGGTCAACCGAGACTGCCTTAGTGGTTGTAAGTGGACCAACAAAGTCACGAACAGTTCCATCAAGGAAGTCTTATAAGGTTGAAATGGCTAGCACTGAAGAAATGGCTAGCACTGAAGAAATTATCAAGGCCCTAAAAAGGACTACAAATTACATAAATTTGGTCAAGGGAAAGGACAACAAAGATTTACTCCATATCTTTTTAAAAGATGGAGAATCTTTGAAATTTGAGAAGCCAGCCTTGGAAGGACAAACTAAGGAGAATTTGGAGTGGTTGCTGACTGTTGTGCTTGAGACTTCTGATCTCAACATGGATTTTCGAAGCCAGATTCAAAAGGTAATGAAGGTGAAGCATAAGGTGGATACAATGCCAGAAGCTAATTCTAAACCTTTAGGATTGTGGTATAAGACTTTCCATGGAGAGAAAGTTTTCTTCAACTACAATAGAGATATCAACAGTGTCAATGAGAGACATATTGAAGGCTTTATCAGTCTGCTCAAGGATGCTGAAGATGAAATGGAGATTATTTTGAGAAAGCTGTTGATGGAAAGGCTGGATGTGCTGAAGAAAAACAAAAGATGAAGTTGTTAAAGTTGGAGGTATGTTGGTTGTTAAATAGGCTGAATTTTTTATTTTTTGAACACAGACTTATAGGATTTGAACTTGAGTCTTGGTGGAAGCTGAACAACAGATCAAAGATCTTAGTTCAGAATACATTTGTAGTTAGTAATTCTTTATTCTTTTTCTAAGTAATTGTAAATTGAGTTTTGACATCATCATCAACCTTGAAATTATGCTTATCATTCTGATATTCATAATTAGGGGGAGATTGTTAGGTTTTAGAACATTTGATGATGATTGTCTTTAGATTACTTAGAGTACAAATGTATAGAAAGTGTCAATTAGTAACACTGAAGTTTTGTAGCCAGTAGTTATCTCTTTGTTTGTAATTCATTCATTCTTTGTAAAGAGATATAATTATTTCTTATTTATAAGTAACTGCTGGAATGGAGTATTAAAGCTTCAACAAGTTGAAATGTGTATTTGATTCGTTGGAGTTTAGCTTGTCGGAGGCTAGGAAAACTTGTCAGAGACTAAGGATTTTTTTATCTATCAGAGACTAGTTTTGCCTATCGGAGACTAAGGCTTACGTCATCAGAGACTAAGTGTAAAAGAGTCGGAGACTAAAGCTTACGTCATCGGAGACTAAAGTTAAAAGCATTAGAGACTAAGCTTACGTCATCGGAGACTCAGCCTTAAAGCATCCGAGACTAAAAGGAATGTCTTCCACGTAGTTCAAGATATTATTGAAGACGTAGCTGGTAAGGAAACTAACCAGAAATCTCTTCCTAATCAAAAAGGAAAGATTGTATTTGATTCGAATAAGGAAGCTGAATCAATATTGATTTAGAATAAAAAAACTAAAGAATCAGTTTTTAGAGAAGCTATAATTAGTTTTATAGAATAGCGATTCAAAGCTATATAGGTTTTTCATAGTTTGTATCTTTTCCTATACATAATAGAAAAGAAGCTGACGATCATATTATTGTGATTGTTAGAATTTGTATTCAATTGTTAAAATCAATACAAGCAATTGTTTATAAATTGATTTGTGTTCTTGTTCTTTATTTCTGCAAGTAATCATTAATTTCTTGAAGAACAAGTAATCGAAAAAGATTTCAAAGAACTTGTATCCAACTCCCCCTTCTACAAGTTCTCAGCTATCTCACTGGGAAAACAAAACTCCAAGACAAAACTGATGACCCCGATGCTGCCAAACCCAAGTCATCTGAAGCCAAGGATCAAACACCTTCTCCTATAACCACAACATATGGTCCACCCACTCTAGCTGAATCCCTAAGAGAAGAAAGGCACAAAAATTTGACATTCATGTTCTCAATAAAAAGCATAAATGTCAGGTTCAACAATAAAAGGGATTAGCTAATTTCAGTGCAACTAAAGAGTGGGTCGCAATTCAATGTCACGATGGACTAGTTTAGGAGAATGGATGCTAAAAAACTGGGATTGATCATGAACTTAATCTCCAAATCATCAGCGGCTAACAGAGACTTGAGGGGGATGATCGACAAGCTAAAGAGAGCCATCAACAATGAAAGGAGCTTGCCCACAGCCTTGGAGAGACCATTGAAGTTATTCTATAAATCCACTGATGGGCAGGAGAAAAACATAAGAATCAAAGACGTTGATGGCCTTGACCTGGAGGAGGCAATGCATGTTCTAAGCCAGAGTACTTATCACAAAAATGAACATGTCATCCAGTTCAGAATCCTACTGATACAGAGGGTGATAAAAGAGATCGAAGAAACCAGAGCTAATGATGGGAATGCTGCTGCAATAAGAGATGTGCCACCAGTAAAAGGATTCAAAGAATATCCTAAAATGATCACAAGCGTCATGGGTGTTAAGTTCAAAAATTCTAAAGGGGAGATCATTACCTTTTACTGGTCACAACTTGCTGCAGCCAACATACAAGAGATTAAATCTGTCCTTGAAGCTTTAGAATCAAGCAAACATGTAAACATTGTCAACTTCAGAAGGCTTCTTCAGAAAGAGTTGGATCAGCTACTTGCAGGAAGGGAAGACAACAGACTCAGGACTCCTGATCAAAATCCAGATCAAAGAAGACAAGGCCTTGGAAGTGACTCTCAACCGATTGAATCAAGTCATCCATTGCCCTTTGTCTCAGCCAAAAGGAAAAGGGATCCTGATGTCTAAAAAGGTATATTTTTGTTGTAATAGATATAGGAAATACTTGTACAGAAATTCTTTCTATTAGTTCATACACAATTCTTTCGTGTATATAGTTTTGGTTTTGACATCATCATCAGTGCATCAAGAAAATTTATGGTTACCAAAATGATAAACATAAATAGGGGGAGATTGTTAGAGTTAATTAATGATGATGATGCTTAGAGAATAAATTGTGCATCTGTAAATACTTAAGGTATATTATGAACCTTAATATCTACACAAGTTTTGCATCCACTGATGATAAACTTATTCATCAGGGGATGATAAACTCTTCACAAGTTAAGTCGTAAAATAGAACTTCTAAAGGACTTGACAAGTGAAGAGGAATGTCTGTTGTTACTCGAAAATAGTCAAAGTATTCTGCACATCAGATATTCCAAACAAAGCTTCAATGATTAAGAATCATCAGGGGAACCTGTCAAGGGAACCCATCAGGGGATGACAAAGGCAGACCAACCCGTCAGGGGAACGCGTCAGGGTATGGCAATGGCTGGCCAAACTCATCAGGGGGAACGCGTCAGGGCATGAACAAGACATGTCGCTTGTCAGGGTAAGACATCAAGGTGTGACAGTGTCAGGCTAACCCATCAGGGTAACCCGTCAGGGGAATGGTCGACACTGCATCAATGGAAGCCGTTAGTGTATATCTTAAGTCATAATATCAGTGGATCAAGAAGCACTGAGTAAAACTCAAGTGAAGGTTGAAGCTCTGATCCAGTCTTTAAAAAGCCTTGTCATCAGGGGATCCAGAAGCACTGATCAAGTTCACATTAGGGCTTGCCCTCAGTGGATGGTTATGACTGCATAAACCCATCATTAGGTCTTACACTCAAATCAATGAAGCTTGTTGAAGAAGCAAGAGATATTAACTGGAAAGATATCTCTTGAAGTTTGTTGGTCCAATAACAACTCTTGAACATTAAATGCATGCAGATCAGGGGATGAAAAAGAAGCAACAAAAGTAGCAGCAGTCTGACACATAGGACAACAATGTGACATATATGCGACTGAGTTGAGAAGAACAGCACGTCTAATACACGTGGGTTCAACCACTGATCTACTATATATGCAAAGGAGATCTCATTATACAGAAGAAGATTATCCAACAGATCAACAAACACTGAAGCATACAAATCACTAGAGCAGCTTTGTAATATATCTTGAGAGAAATATTTCAAAGAAAGTTAGAAGCTAGTGAGTGTGAATTAAAAGCTATAATTCATTACAGAATTTGTAGCTGGTTAATCACAGTTGTGATTAACCAGATTTCTAGAAAAACCTCAAGTTTTAATATATCTATTTTAACTTGAATACATGTGTTCATCTGATTATCTGTTTTTGTTTTTCTAAGTATTGTAGCTATTTCCTGTTGTACAAAAAGTTTGAAAAAGAAGAAAAAGTTTTGAGTGTTTGAATTCCCCCCCCCCC
>CM025784.1:9576615-9600575 GCA_014636745.2 Centella asiatica | reverse complement strand
CCCCCCCCCCCCCCCCCCCCCAGTTACAAACACTTGAGGCTATTTTATTCTAACATTACGGTTACACGTAAGTATGAGTTACTAAATAGGTGTCAAACGGTGGTACAAACTACTAATGACTCAGCTTTTAATAAGTTTACTCATTGAAAAGAACTTCAACACCTGTAATGCTTATTAATTACAGGGTCATTACTCAGCCTCTTCCCTTAATGTTATGATAGCATTAACACATAAATTAATTTCGACTATATCTTATACCAAGAATTAATTTAATAGTAGTAATAATTCACATAGTAATTACTCAGCTATTAGTAATTACTCAACTATCCCTACAGATTTGGGGAGATCAATTTAATATCTTCATGATCTGATTCAAGGGAGATTGTATGTTCTACAGTCTTAATGACATAGTCACTTATAATACTCCATCTATTTTTGGCATAAACATCACTCATAGGATGTTTGGGGATCTTCCAATGCCTATAAATTGTTGTAGATATGGTAGATAGAAGGATTGGATGATGTAGAAGAGGTAGAAGAAGAAGGGGAGAATGATCGAAAAAGACTCATGGTGTATTCAGTGAAAACGTAAAAAACTTATGAAATGGCTTCCGAGCATCCTGATACCTAGAAACCATCATTGATTTCCATAAGAATCATATTCAAAGAATATCTTTAGAAGGATAGGTAGATCAGAATCAGAATCTGTTGATCTGTAACTCTTGTTAATATACAAAGGGTAGACCTGGTAATTCTTCGTAGATCTAAAATTGTATGACCCAAAGCTTAAACATAAGCGTCTGTAGGATTGTATACGTCTTATCCTCGATCAACCACAGTTTTCTCCATACAACGTAGATCTAAAAAGATCACAATGTCATAAAAACTCAGTTCTACTAGAATTTAGAACACATGTAACCAAATTACATCAAGAAGTACTACCAAACAACGGATCGGGTTCGGAATCTACTTATACTTGGAAAGACATTAATAGAATACTTCACCTTACTTCTCCCTTCTGGATCTGATATCAGAGGTACACGGAAGCAGATGCTAAAAAATTAATTAAACTAACAGAGTGGGGAGTAAGGGCGCATAAGAATGCAAATATATATATATATATATATATATATATATATATATATATATATATATTTGTTATAAGTATATTACATGAAAATTTACTAAAAAAAATTATTTCAGTTAAAAAAAGGAGTATTTATTTATTTGTGTTGAAATATTGAACTATGGTTTTTTGTGCCATAAGTAATGAAAATCTTTTGTTTAATAGATGAGTGGTCTATAATTATTTAAATTCAATCATAATACTTTGCTATAGATATAATACGTGGGGATTTGTAAATTTTATATATTTTCTTTTGATAAACTTGTTTGTGTTCTTGTCAAAAGATAGCGTTTGTTAGGAACTATAACATTTGATGATGATGTATAAACACTTAGAATTGTTTAATTTGTAATTGTACACGTACATGAAGTAGTGCACTATGAGAATCTACTTTTAAAGACTACATGTGAGCATCAAAGACTACGAGGAATGCATTTGGAGAGCTCAACAAAAGTCAAAGTTGATCAAGCAAAATTAGCCTCTCGGAGACTAAGCCTTTGTTAATCAGAGACTAAGTTTTGGTTCGTTAGAGACTAAGTTTTTGTTCATCAGAGTCTAAGTTTTTATTCATCGGAGACTAAGTTTTTGTTCACCAGAGACTAAGTGTTTGTTCATCGGAGACTAATGATGAAGCTACCAAAGACTAAGGCAAAGACACTCTAATGCATTAAAGTAGCCTTGAGGTGATTTTACTAAAGCAAAAGTCATTTACCTATCACCAGAGTCTAGGCATCAAGGGATAACATTTCTCGACACCAGAGACTGTCTGTCAGGGGATAAAATTTTCAGAGACTAAAAATAACATATGGGATGACATATGGCTGAGTTCATAAATCCATTAACTCATGTTAAAAATGGTGGAATTAAAATATAAATTGTGGTCCAATAAGGAGAGATAGGCTACCAAAGAAGTTTCAAGGAGATAAGTTATACACTACAGGTATGAACACTGACATGGAGATAAGTCATACTTATACACAGGCATGCGTATAAAACTGTAAGTATGAAAATTGTAGTTGTAGCTTATAGAAACTTGAAGAGTAAAATATGGAAGTTGGTCCAATCAAATACCAGGAAGCTCATAGAGATACATTATTCACGGCAGAGATAACTTATCATGGGAACTCCAAGAGAAAATTCAGGAAGCTGGCATGCTGATACACTAGAGATGTTACATAACAGGTTGGCGTGCAAGAAAGGTCATGAAAAAAGGAGAAGTTATGTGACAGGGCTGTAATTACCAAAGAATATCAGAGATATTTTTGGAGGCAACTCACTAAAGAAGCTTGGAGGACAAGGGAGTTATGTTTATAAATAGAGACATGCAGTAATTGAGATAAGAAGGATATAACATAACACACTGAGATGCACAAAAACACAGGTATTCTTATTATCTCAAAGAGAAGCAAGTTTTTCATAACTTGAGAGAAACAAGTTTTTCATAACTTGAGAGTAGCAAGTTTTTAGAACTTGAGTAGCTAGAAATCATTTTTCTATAGTGTAGCTGTTATTTTTTAATAGAGTTATTTGCAGCTGGTAATCATTACCAGAGAAAATTGTAAAGATTCAAACTGATTAACAAGACAAATTCATATTGTTGATTGATATTCATATCTTACAATTTGCTTTACTATTTCACTTGTTATATATTTTCAATAAAGTTGTTGTAAATATTCTTAAGTTTTAAATTGTGTTAAATAGTTTAATTCAAAGAAAAGTTAAAAATTTTATTCAACCCCTCTCCCTCACTCGACAATTATTCCATGGGACAAACAACGTTTTATTTTTTTTTATTTCCTTATATTTAGAAAAATATATTTTATCTTAAATATTAAATTATAAACTTTTGTATTTGCACAAGAAAATGTTTTATATTTTTAAAACAATTTTTTTGTCATGTAATATAATTATTATTTGAGAATTTCTAAAATATTTTAATTACAGGAAAGAGTTATAAATCAATATTCTAAATTAATAAGTTTTATTACATTAGAACTGTAGTTGGTTGCAAATTAAATTATAACTGAATTTTTTTTTTGGTTAAACCAAGTTAAATAAAATTAGAGAATTTATAGGGATAAGATCTTGATTAACTTTTTATATTTATAGAAAGATATAATAAATGATAAGTGCAGTTTGAGAGACAAAGTCGACTATACTGAGTCAGTTTATTGACTCGGTTAAAAAAATTTATTTCTCATTGTTATCAAAAATAAGTTTAATTAGTTTAAATACAAATGCTATTAAGTTTTTTAACTTTAAATAGTTATCACTTTTACTTAAAATTGAAATTCAAAAAGGGTCAATAAAATTAAAACATGTTAAGCTTTCATAAATACTTTAAAACCTTTGAAAAAAAATACATGAAAAATAAAAATACAACTAAAACAATAAATAAAATTTACATATGTATAAGACATAAATAATAAAAAAAATTATGTATACTAACAAATTATAAATCAAAAAATAATAAAACAACCGTGCTATGAATGAACATAAAGACTAGTATTATTTTAGTTAACCACCGTAGCTAATAATCTCTTATTTCAAGTAATTGGAGTAAAACCTGACATGTTGACCCGTTGGCTTTTCCGACGATACGAACGTATTTAAGTAATTGTCGTTCTGTAAGACCATAATGAAAACGCAACTTTTATTTTTCTTCTAGACGAATACGATTTTGAGATTTTTTCCTGGAACAGGATTGGTTTCTAAGATCACTTCTGGCTCTAGGCCTTTTATTTGTTAGTCCTGGTAAAGCCCCTAGGCGGAAATTTTTTTTGAAACGAGGTTATTTTAGTTATCAGTTATTTACCATAATAATAATAAGGAATAAGAAATTTTTTTAAACCAAATATTTTTCACTTTTTGTTAATTTAAAAAACTATTTATGTGACGGGCCCCAAATATCCCATAAAGACTTTGGTCACTGTCAATAATTGACAACAACAATAAAACGCCATCCAAGCATAAATAACATTAAATAAGAAAAATTTAGTCTTTATTACATTGTCCAAAATAAACTATAACAGAGGAAGTCTATGAGGGGCCCATACATGCCTTACAATCTATACATTTCTATTATAGCTTCACGCTTCACTCTTAACTCTTCTTGTAAAATCCATCCATAGGAGAGTGAGAGTTTTCATAAGTACATGCATGTCTTTCCCTTATCAAATGGTTCAACCTTCTCATCGTAACCTATAAAACATTTAGTAATAGCAACACGAACAATTTACGCTCGCAAGTATATAATCAAATAAGGATGAGCTTGAAAAGCAATAAATTTCTAGGGTTTAAGTGTTTGTGAGGTTTGGCAGAACAATGCCGACACCTCGAGAGTAATTTGGAAGAATATAGTTTTTAGGCTCGTTGAGTGATAATGAGGGATTTGACCCTTTACTTGAAAGAATATTTGAATAATTCACATGCACCTTGAAACCAAATTTGTTTGGCGCACGGACCCTTAAAAATTCGTATCAAATAGTATATCAGCTGGCCAGCCTGACCACCATTTGATTTCATCATAATGACACACATAGTCAATGCAAAAGTCTTTCATCTACAAGGGTTTGGTTCCCGATACCTCAATTTTCGTCCCCTATAAAATCCTAGACTCGGGGTGCTAGGTAAATGCATCCCACTAGCCTTTAGTTTACCCACATAGATATACTTTACAAGTATGGGGTGTGAAATAAGTTTCTACATCCGTATAGAATTTACTTTGGTATGATAGCAAATTTGAATAGCTAACAACCGCTCAAGGAATACTTGATTGTAGTACAACATTTTTCACGTACATCGGATCAATGGATCGTACGTTACTTAACTTTGAATAAATCGTACCATGATATTGACATAATAAATATTTGGATAAAGTACATATATCGAAAGAATGTTAATACGTATTAATTGAAAGAAAGTAGAGTTAGTATATATTTACCTTTGTCCTTAGTTGAGCTTAAACTAATTCACTTGCGGAGTGAACAAACTTTGTAAAACATGTACATTGGTATAAAATGAGTAATCATAACTTAATTACAACATGAAAATACACATGTGAGGTGTCTGTATATTTATTATGTCTTTGATTGACTAATTGAGTCATCATTCGTTATATTGAGATATAATTTGGACTTAATCAAGGTCCTAGGAATTTTTTTGGACTGTTATTAAGTCATTTGTAGGCTCCATATAATTTATTTGATTTATTAGAGGCCATAGATTAATTATTCACTAATTAATCTTAACTTAAGTGATTTATAAATCATTTATTATTAATTAGATATTTATCCATTAATTATTATTTAATTTCCCAAATTTAATAATAATTATTAGATTGTTACATAATTAAATTCTTAATTATTATTAAATTAAATGATTTTTAATCATTTATTAAGAATTTAGGATTTGTTCCTTAAATATTATTATATTTTCTTAAATAATAAAAATAAGTGTAATTTATCCTTAATACAATGATTATTTCTTGTTGAAATAACTTATGTATAATTAGAAGATAATTTCAGCAGTGGATAATTTCTTCATCGGTGGATAATTTTTAATTATACCGAGGGTAAGTCATCAGTGGATAATTTTCTTCATCGGTGAATAATTTCTTCCTTGGTCAATAATTTATTCTCAAACGATAATTTTACTACTGAGGGTAAGTCATCAGTAGATAATTTTTCTACTTAAGGTAAGTCATCAGTAGATAATTTTTCTACCGACGGTAAGTCATCAGCAGATAATTTCCTACTGAGGACACATCATCATCGTATTTCTCTTTGGAAAAAACCTAGTGCCACTAGCGTCGTTTGGCCATCACGGCTGTTGTTGCTTCACAACACACACACACACACAGACACACATATATGGGTCGATGGAGACTCCATCGTTATGGCTTTCGCCATAGGTGAATACCTCTATAGCCTCGCCCCGATCTAAAACTAAGAGAAACGAGGTGGCGAAGCTCGTCGGAATCGCTACGTGCCATGGTTGTCGGCCAGAGCTTCAGCTTGAGTACTCTTCGTATTTCTTTGACCCTTACAAATGAATGATATAACCAAACGAGTCCCCGTGTGCCCAGAAACACATACATGGTTGTTAGGTTTTAGAATATTTGATGATGATTGTCTTTAGATTACTTAGAGTACAAATGTATAGAAAGTGTTAATTAGTAACACTGAAGTTTTGTAGCCAGTAGTTATCTCTTTGATTTTAATTCATTCATTCTTTGTAAAGAGATATAATTATTTCTTATTTGTAAGTAACTGCTGGAATGGAGTATTAAAGTTTCAGCAAGTCAAAATGTGTATTTGATCCGTTGGAGTTTACAAAAAGGCTTGTCAGAGACTAGGAAAACTTATCAGAGACTAAAGATTTTATCTATCAGAGACTAGTTTTGCCTATCGGAGACTAAGGCTTACATTATCAGAGACTAAGTTAAAAGAGTCAGAGACTAAAGCTTACATCATCGGAGACTAAAGTTAAAAGCATCAGAGACTAAGCTTACGTTATCGGAGATTCAGCCTTAAAGCATCAGAGACTAAATAACTCTATCGGAGACTACATAATCTGACGTCATCAGGGACTAAAAGCACCAAAGACTAGTGATGACGTCACCATAGACTAAAGATGAAGCATCAAGGACTAATCATGATTTATTTCCTGAGAGATACAGAGTTTGAATTAAAAGGAATGTCTTCCACGTAGTTCAAGATATTATTGAAGACGTAGCTGGTAAGGAAACTAACCAGAAATCTCTTCCTAATCAAAAAGGAAAGATTGTATTTGATTCGAATAAGGAAGCTGAATCAATATTGATTTAGAATAGAAAAACTGAAGAATCAGTTTTTAGAGAAGCTGTAATTAGTTTTACAGAATAGCGATTCGAAGCTGTATAGGTTTTTCATAGTTTGTATCTTTTCCTATACAAAATAAAAAAGAAGCTGACGATCATATTATTGTGATTGTTAGAATTTGTATTCAATTGTTAAAATCAATACAAGCAATTGTTTATAAATTAATTCGTGTTCTTGTTCTTTATTTCTGCAAGTAATCATTAATTTCTTGAAGAACAAGTAATCGAAAAAGATTTCAAAGAACTTGTATTCAACTCCCCCTTCTACAAGTTCTCGGCTATCTCACTGGGAAAACAATGGTAACTTTTCCAATTTTTAATAACGGATTCAGAAATAGAAGTTAAAATTTTAGTTTGGGTTTTTGGAGCTCTTGATCGGACTCGAACACAAATCTATGTTCTACCATTTTAAAATCGATTAAGGCAAGATGATCCTCTTAAGTGCATAAACAAGATTACAACATTCGATTTTTTTTTTAGAATCATTCTTTTGGATGAATCAAACAAAGAAGAGTTAGGGTTCTTAGGTTGTTGGAACAAAATGGGCTTAAATGTTTGTAGAGTGGGGGGGGGGGGGGGGGGGATGAATACAAATACTATAAACTTTTCGTTCTTTCTAAATCTTTTCGCACAAGCTGGAATATCAGAAAAACTTAAAGAAATAAAGATAAGTACACGCACATTCAAGTTAAAATAGTTATATTAAAACTTGGGGTTTTTCTGGAAATCTGGTTAATCACAAATGCGATTAATCAGCTACAATTTCTGTAAATGATTACAGTTTCAATTTCACACTCACTAGCTTCTCACTTTTTTTGAAATATTTCTCTCAAGTTATATTACAAAGCTTCTCTAGTGTTTTGTGTACTTCAAATTGTTGGTTGATCCGTTGGATTGATACACTGTGTAATGAGAACTCTTTTGCATATATAGAAGATTAGTGTTTGAACCCACGTGCTTGGACGTGTTTCTCTTTTCAACCCAGCCACATATATGTCACATCAATGTCCTTTTGGAATGATGTGTCAGACTGCTGTTGCTTTTATTGCTCCTTTTTCTTCCCTTGATCTACGTGCATTTAATGATCGAGAGTTGTCATCGGACCACCAAACTTCAAGAGATATCTTTCCAGATTATATCTCTTACTTCTATAACAAACTTCATCGATTTACGTGTAAGATCTGATGACGAGCGTATGCAGTCATAACTATCCACTGACGACAAGCCTTGATGTGAACTTGATCGGTACTTCTGGATCCCCTAGTGACAAGTCCTGTCTAAGAACTCGATCAGTGCTTCAAACTTCACTTGATTTATCCAAGTGCTTCTTGATCCCTTGACGTTAAGACTTAAGGAATACTATGATGGCTTCCACTGATGCAGTGCTAAGTATTCCCCCTGACGGGTTAGCTTGACACTTGTCATACCCTGATGATTTCCCCTGACAGGTTGGCATGTTGCTGTCATGCCCTGACGCGTTCCCCCTGATGAGTTTGGTTTGTTACTTCCATACCCCGACGCGTTTCCCTGATGGGTTGGTCTGCCTTTATCATACCCTGATGGGTTCCCTTGATATTTTTTAATCACTGAAGTTTTGTTGATCTTATTTGGAATGTCTAATGTCCGGAATAAGTTACGTGACTTTGAATAATAATAGACATTCATCTTCACTATCAAGTCCTTTATAAGTTTTCACTGATGACTTGTATAGTGCAGAACAATTCATCCCCTGATGACCAAATTGATCATTAGTGGATGCAAAACTTGTGCATATACTTAGGTTTATTAAATACCTTAAGTATTTACAGATGCACAACTTATTCTCTAAACATCATCATCATTATTTATTTCTAACATAGGTGTTCTTCAATATTCTTGATTTTTCATTTTTGTTTTTAAAAAACTTTAAAATTACATAACTCACAAACTATTGATACTATGTGCACATGTTATACGTGAATCTGATTGGGAAAGAAAAATATTCTACAGAATGACATTAACGAAAATGACAACACAATGCATGAACTTTAATGCAGTGTTTTACCTCTTAAAGCTTTAATGAGAATAAATACTTGATCTTCCAATAAATACTCTTAAATGAGAATCTGAAATTTGATTGGTGGATTTGCTGAAAAAAAATTAGAAGTGGGGCTAAGGTTTATATCAAAGTGACAAGTAAATCATTTAGGGCTATTAAATCACTTTAAGTAAAAATTACTCAGACTGACAAAATAAATTTCCCTCGTTTTTGTCATTTATGGTTTTGCTGAAAATTTGAAGTTAAATGTTAATTTCTTTTGATTTAATAGCTATTTAATGATTCATTCTTGTTCTAATTGAGTTTATTGTAAACCCTAAAGAGTTTTCTTGCACCTGTGAGATGTAAGTATGATTATGAGTTTCTCATATTGTTTATACGTCACAATTTATATAATGTCATTCTTGTTACGTAATTTTGTTAGTGGACACATGTGTCTCAATTTACGTGATTGTCACATGTGCACAAAATCGTAATAATTGTCGAACATCAAAATGAAATAGAATTTCATTAATATGAATTAATTATTCATACATTTTATTTAAATTTCTGGATTCTCACACCCACAAAATCAATTATGCAAATTGTTAATCAGATATTTTAAATATATAAAATGTAGATTGGTAGATAGATAAATTTGCCTATTGTTATATTTCCACATTATTTATTTATTATTACTTTTAAATTTGACACCAAATTTTCAAAGTAATATTAAATACCCTAGTTTTTTTTTAATTTATATTTTTTCTTTTTATACTATTAAGAATATTACGACATTTCATGCGAGGGGATTGAAATCATGATTTTGACTATGCAAGACATGATACATACCATCTGAACTACACTATGGTATGGTGGTACTTTTTATTTATTGTTTGCATCATGTTTCATTTCAATTTAATCATATGCAGTAAAGGAATTTTTTTTATTTTAGGAAATTCCACAAGGATATCTTCTCTATTAATTAAAGATTTTGGGCTTAAAATAACTACCCCATAATATAATTGTGTCATCATTATATAAATAAATAAATAAATTTATCTACAGCACTAAACTACCCACTTGCATCAATAACTTTCCCACAAAATCTTAATTAGTAAAACTAATTTAACCTAATTTATTTTAAAAAAATCTCACTCACACTCTCTATCTATCTATATATATTTTTTATACACACATTATCATTTTTTTCAGTAATTTTGTTCTCACTTAAGTTTTTTTTCCCTTTAAAAATTTAAATTAAAAAAATTGCACCATATAAACTAGTATATAATTATATATTTAATGTGTAAACCGGAAAAATCTCTAGCACAGTGACAGCAGCAGATCTTCTGGTTCAAATCGGAGTCGTATTGGGTCTCAACTCTCAACTCTCTCCTTTCCTCTGGATACAAAAGAACAAACCAATAGACTCTCCTCATCTTCTTCTTTTGTCGAAACTCCCCTTTAACAGGTACTTGTACTTCGCCCCTTTTTTCTCCTACTTTTCAATCCTATCTGTTTCATTTTCTTTTGTTTTCTATGTAATTCTCTGTTATAAACCTATTCTTTCTGTTGATCTTAAATATGCTTGATTTATCTTTAGACCATTGGACTAGATCTTTGATGTACGACCATTACAATTTACTTGATCTGATCCCTTACTGAATCTCTTTGTGGGTTGTGATTGCCGAGTCCAATTTCCAATCTAATGGAGTTTTTTGTTTCTATTTTTCTACCCCTGAACCTGTCTTATATATTCCATGTCAGTTAAATTAACTTGAATCCCTTGGGTTGTGTTTGGTTAGATGGAATGAACTGACGCGAGAATGAAATAGATGAATTTGAAGAACATAGAGGTGAAGGTCAAGGATCACAAAAATTACAAGAGAGGAGTATGCGAATGGAGAAATGGTAGATTTTGTGTAAAATCGTGGTTGTGATGGAATGAATAATCTCTATCTTGATGGGTTGGTTTAGAAATACACATGAACTTGTGGAAGGAATGAAGTAAGGAATGGACCTTACACATGAGTGAACTAGCAAATAGTATAAAATTCATTTCATTCTTATGTCATTCCATCAAACCAAACACAACCTTAAATTCTTAAGCTTATTTGAGTTTCTGAGGTTACTTGCTCTAGTGCTTCTCTATTTTTGGAGTTGTAATCAGTGAGTGGTTTGTGAGAGTTGATTTGGTGGTTCAATTTCCAATCTAGTGAAGCTTCTTTATTTATTTATTTTTTCTGCTTTATTCGTTAAATGGCATTGTGTTCTTTTGTTATTTTGATTTGCGGAATCCATCTTCCTACTAACCCAATTCTCTAACTTAGTTCTAACTTCATGAGGTTTGATCACTGACATCCCAATTATTTCACTCAGTTCTAACTTCACTATGTTTGATTTATAAGAGAGTACCCTTATCCTTTGAGCTAACCCATAACCTCTTTCGGAAACGTGATTGATTGCGAAAGGTTGAGATTTCTCTTCATTGTATAATTGTTTAAGAGTGTGGTGTCTAGAAAAAAAATCAAATAAATGGCTACCAATACTAGTAATTCCACTAATTTTATTATTCACTTTCTAGAATTCTGGTGTGGCTACAATCGGTTGGGGCTACCCAGGTATGTCTGTACACTTAACCACAAATATTTAGAGATTGGAATTTCTAGTTGTGTGTATTGTCCTTTTAATACTACATCTCTTTCAAAATATAGTTAAAATTTTAGTTTTGAATTCAATTTCTGAAATCTTAAATTAAAATATATGATCTTTTTAACTTTCAAATTCAACAAGCATGGGAACTACTAATATACATAACCCATTACATAATACTTCTTGTGGATTGTACAAATTTCAAATTCATTTACATCTATGCTAATCTACTAATTCATAACAAGACAACAAGAGAACACATTTTAGAGGAATCTTTAATTTTATTTATACTTGTATCTATTACTATATAGTATTTTAGAAGAGCCGTTTCGTTTTGGAAATAATCTTATTTTTTGAATCCTATTCTATCTCTAATTGTCAAAGTTGAATAAATCCTATCACATATTTGATTATCGGAATGAAAAGTCAACAAATGATCATTACCGTATATATAAAACATCTAAAAAAAATCATGTATATCTTTGAAAATTTAAGTATCACAGAAAAAAAAGAATAAAATAAAAGAATAGAGAACTAACAAGATAATCAATAATTGAAAAGTAAAAGAAAGTAAAATCTACAACAAATTATATGATAAAAAATAGAGCACCACAACAAAATTACTAAAAAAGAATAAGAAAATAATGATAATAAATTCTATTAATTAATATAAAGTAAACTACATTTAGTATCAGACCATGTAAATTATTTTAGATAATTATATTAACTTAAAAACTTGAAAATATAAAAATAACTTCAAAACTATAATCAAATGAAACAATAACTCATTCAATAACTTATATCTAAAAAAAATAAAAAACACTCATCAATTTTCAAATTTATAAATATGAAACTAATGATATTACGCATGAATTATTGATCCCATATTTTTTATAACAAAAAATTATTAAAAATTTGAAAATAATACATATTATAAACTCAATAATTTTAATCAATTCAAATAAGAAAAACACATGTGTTGTGCATAGGCCGACAAACTAGTTAATTCTTAATTTTAGGATGTCGCAAAATTGACTTCATAAAGTCATGTTGTATCTCTAACTTTAGAATGGATCTCTCAAAGTTAGATCAACACCCTCATGGCTGGAGGTTGCTGGGGGGAGGGGTATCATGTTTATTAAATTTCCTCACGAAGGAAGGGGAGAGTTTTCTTTTTTCAAAAACAAGTTCCTCAAAATTTTGGATTCTAACAAGTTAGTCATGCATTTTGATATCCTTCTTGACAAACGAAAACTTCAAGGAGTGAAACACCTATCTTTCTGGTACTTAATAGTATATTCTTGTGGGCTTCCCAAGCATTTCTTTTGATTATAAAAGAGTGGAAATTAACCTTTGAGTTTAAATTAAGATACGAATACTGTTCAAAATACTAATAAAGTAAAGAAATATGGGATCAAACAATGTCTTAATAAAATGATGAGTAACATTTCAACAGCTCATAACCCTTTGTGCATCACAAGTATTCTACCAATTTTAAAAGTTCATTTCCTTTCAAAACTTGCTTACAATTATGAATGATATAGTACTAGTTTTGCATCAATATAAAATCTTATTGAAATGAAAAAGAAACTCGTCCTTGAATCCAGTTATATCCTTAAAATGTACAGAATAGCTATTGACAGAGTATGCTGCCTATTTTTATTGAGTTTCCTTAAGTTGCCTGTTTAGCATTTTTTTCAAATCACATGAAGTTTAACAGATTTTGTGGCAAAACCTGCAAATAGTTCAAGGTTTGTGCTTACGCATAGCCTCATTTTTATAATATTATTTATTATTACCAAAAGTTATGATTATGATGATATTTTGTAACATCACTTATTGTTCATTTGTTCATATTTCTTTGTCAGCCTTTATTAGCGGATTGTTGGTCCTTGCGTTGTTAGCATATTGATGACGTTATGATTTGAACACCTCGTTTATTGTTTATCCTTATTTAAATGATTTCTGCATGAGTGAATATTGTGTTATTTTGAACTAAATCTATCTCTTGATGTTTCCAGTGGTTAATTAACTTTGGCGTAGTTAATTTTATACAGTGACATGGAAGCCAACAGGGGGCAGAATGGAATCCAGCTATTACTTGCTGCTGAGCAAGAAGCACAACAAATTGTTAACGCTGCCAGAAACGGTAATTACTTATCTGATTATTCTTAGCATTTTAGTACTAGTTATATTTGTTTATTTATTGTTTTAATATTATTTATTTGTCATTTTTGTTGATTTCTGAATACCTTGACGAGCTAATCATGTACTTCTCTATATAAAAAATTGGTTATTCATACACTTACAAATATAGATGGTTATGTTAGTGCTGGTAAAAAGCCATAAAAAATTATATAAATTACCGAATGTAAATGTCATCCATCCAATTTTAGTGCCTCTGTGGGCACAAGAAGACCATATAGAAATCAGTTTAATGAGCAATATACTGAGCATACTCTCATGTTGTTGGGAATTGGCCTGTTTACTGCTGATTGCAAATTGGTTCAACATTCTTCTTGTTTGATACTATAATTTACTTCCCTCCATCCCAAAAGATCTGCAACACTTCTCGTTTTGGATGTCCTACACCATTTGCAGCAGTTTTGTTTTAGTAACTTGTCCTACTCATTTATCTAATTATCTCTTATACTCTGCCACTAAAATTTATTTTGGGCCCCAGTTTTACAATTCTTACCATCTAGATGTTGGGATTCGTCGGGTCTAAACGCAACAGAAAAATACGATATAAAACACCACAAGACGAAACCCAAACCTGAGGATCTATGCAAGACAATTTAATACAGATGGTTTAAGATTTTACCGATTAATTGTGCGAATCTGAAGATTTGGCGAATGAGTTGATCGTCTCCAAATCTTTAACGCAATCCAACAGGACATCGTCTCTACGGTATCCACACGAACACCCAAGAACCGTCTCACGATTCGAACAAGAAGAGTTACAGTACTAGCTGTACGATCTGTATCTCTCTTTTCTCTCTATATCTCTGAACTCTAGTTTCTCTCTTATGAGCAACTAGGGTTCTTAGAATACGTGAAAACGTAAGTTCGAGAGAAATTACTGATATATCATATATATAGCCTTTTATAGAGTAATTCCAAAACCTAATCTAATTAGGAGACTTAAAATATATTTATTAGATATATATATATATATATATATATTTTTTTTAATCAAGTCTCACTTAATTAATATATATATATACAAATAAATATATATTCGTATTTCCTTCCAAAGGACTCTACTTCATACAGATTACATATATATATATATATTTAATTTAAAGCCATGATTTAATTAAATCAATCTTATTGATATATTAAAATCATTGACATTTAAATTATATCTCCTTGACGAATGTTCTTTGTGTGTGACCCTGTAGGTTATTATTACGTTGACAATAATTTTAAATCATATTACAAAATTATAAACAGTGAGCGGCATCTAGTAATACATCACTGTTACCCAAGTAATAATAAAGTCATAGATTCGACGTTACCTTTCATGACCAATGTTTCAATGTAACTTAATCCTTTTAACCATGATATCTAAGATTAAATTCAAGGCATGGATGTGTCATCCTCTTCATAATTTAATCTTAGTTTTCTTGATCATGACCATGCATTTCATAGTTTCACTCAATCAAGAGGCTTATAGATATCACCCCTAATTTATAGGAGGGTTAAATTTCATCTACATCATTCCCATTTCTCACATAACTCATTATGCATCCAACAATTACCTTTATCGTCCACCCGGTTAAAGGTGACTTTTGATAATGTCAAAACGCATAACTCCTTATCTAGAAATGTCATGACTTCAGGTCGAAGGACCATTACATCATTGTCACTATGAGAATTACTTATGACACATAGCATAACGCTCCATGTAAAATTCTCACGGTGGGTCTGTCCAGTACAATGTTCTCTAACATGTACCTATGTATCAACTTAATATATCTTGTATATATTTATGACCAATGAGATATGGCCATCAGTTAATCTACATACTAGTCTCAATGTATTATTGTTGTCTCACTGACAATGATACTCGACTAGGGACATTTAAGAATAATGATACATTACAAACTTATACGATCTCATATTCAAGTCACATACTTGAATCCATATAATTAGTATAATTCTTCTAAGGACATTTATTATGTTAATATTTATATAACGCAGTAAATAAAACATAATAAATTATCATTTAACCAAAACATAACATAAATATAGTGTCACAATCATTACATAATTGGCCACTAGGGCATACACTCTAACACTAGATTATTCACTTACTAAATTTCAGATTATGATTCCAGCACTCTTACATTTTTCAAACTTTCTTTGATCCGAAACTCACTGATATTTTAACCTAATCATTTTCAAACATTGTCAAATTTGAAATTTGATGTGTTTCTTCGGAAATTTGTTCAAAATCAAGGATTGCAAATATTGCTGGCTGAAGGATAACACATTGTTTGTGCCATTATCAAATATGGCCGATGTATGTCCTTAACTTAGCTAATTTCTAGCTTTCAATTTCCAACAATATATTCACTAGACCAATAACACCATTATCAATATCAGATGGACATAAAATTGGCACCACCTCTCAATTCATCACTTTCCTGTCAAGACATCAATACTATCCATATTTCCAAAAACTATTGCCCAATCTAGGTCAGACTGTCATTAGATCACCATTGTTACTACTACATTTTCAAAGTTTCCATCCACCGCTTATTCAAATGCTTAGTCCAGTTGACTATAAAGAGGTCCGTGGAATAATCTAGAATGGGGTTGAATAGATTATTCGAATAATGACAGTTTTTGGTAATTTTTGTGGTTGAAAATTAAAAACTTTTAACTCTTTTTATATTTATAAAAAAGTGACTAGCTGGATTAGATCAATTCAAATTTAACTTTTGCAAAACCTTTAGTCTGTGATTGTAGGTGAGTAAATAAAATGCAGAAAATAAACAATCAGAAAGACACACCGTTACCCTAGTCCTCAGACTCTATCGAATCTGAGTGTTTAACCACTATAATAAACCTCTCATTTTGCAGGTGGAGAAACCTTTTGGACTACAGTTTATTACTAATACACAACTTATAACAAATTACATATACAAGTAAATGATAAAAACTTTTATCTTGGACAAATGCTACGTGTATTTTCCCCAAAAATATGCTTGTCTTAACCCAGGCCTTGTACTCCTTTTCAAAATTTGGTCGTTCCTAACCTTCACTAGTATACGAGATCCATCGATGAATCTACAACTACGATTTTGAGTTACGAACAACCACCACTTCCTCACAATTTTTAAGGATCCTAAGGATACTAAGACTCAAACTTTTGAATAATTAAAGTTATTAAGGGATCTATATGCTTGTTGTTTTTGTTTAAGTAGTTATAAAATGATGCATACAACAAAATATGACACAAGTAAACAAACAAGCAACTAAGGTTCTAACTTGTCTAAGCCATTTAAGTTATTAAAAGGATTATAGTTTTTGTATATAAATTATGCTATATCACAAAGGACAAAATTCGGTATGCACTTCGCTACGTAATCCAACTTTATACCTTGTTTTTGGAATGAATCATATTTGGATATATTCATTGTATCGGAATGAGTAGCAATGGGATCTTAATCTGCTTATAGTATCACTTAAGAATATAAATCATTATCCGTATGTTCAAGTTTTGATATTGGTAAGAGATAATAACTTTAGATACATGGGTTACTAAGCTATCTTTTATCGAAGCGATTTTTTGCTTGGATGAAAAGAGTAAACTTAGTACGGTTATTTTTCGGAATAATGACACTTGAAGTATTCAGACTAATAACCAAGGCTATACAGGATATACATCTTTGAGGCCTTGGGGTAAAACTATAAGTATCCAGAACACGACTAGTTTGCACTCATATATATGTCGAGAGAGTTCAACTCAAGTTATAAAGTAACAAGGGTTCTAGAACACAATTCTGCCCTCACTTTGTGAATATTTATTGAGTTGTAGTTAAAGGAGTAGAACTAGAGACAGAACTAAAATGTAAATAAAGAGCACAAGTTTAGAAAGATATCACCGTAAAATCCAACTTGTGAGAAGTGTAGGTGGATGAAGCCTTGAGTTAAAAGAACACTATGATTTAGAGAACTTGATGTTCTTTAAAAAAACCTAGCTTGAGATATTCCAAGCGTAAGAGCTAGCTTGGAAGAAACTTGAACAAGGAGTTTTACAACCCTAAAAGTACTTGGTTTTAGGGAGGAAAGTCGATTCCTAATGGTACTTTACCATAGGCGTCTAAAGGGGGAGTGTAGTGAAGGTTGGAAGAAGCCCGCCAGCTTACTATGCTAAGTGCAGATGAACGACCTTGAAAATAATACACAAGTATATATGAATGTTTGTGTATTTGATGTGTGTATATATGTATGGCCGAGTATTTGTGTGTGATATTTTCGGGTGTGTTTGTGTGTATATATATATATATATATATCTTGGATGAGTGTATAATTGAGAGAGAAATGATATAGATTGAGAGAGAACTTCTTGATAATTTCTCCAAGGTTCATACTTAAAATGAATTGCCAAGTATTGTGTTTATAGGCAAATATGAAGGTGGCCAAGCTAATTAGGAAGCAAAATTTATCCAGCTTAATTAGCTAGGTGAATAGTATTATGTGGTGACAAAGTTTCTTAGTTCTCATTAGCTTTTTCATAGAAAACAATTAGTAACCAATTAGCTTTAGGAATAGTAACTATGTGATGATAAAGTTTCTTAGGTTTCATTAGCTTTTTCACACAAAAGAATTAATATCAACGTAGCATTAGAAATAGTATTTGTTTGATGGCCAAGTAATAGCAAAGTAACATCCGAAATAATTATTAACAACTTTGGTCTTGGAATAGTAACAAACCACATTCAAATTTCATTTTGCTAAATAGTAAACATCTTTTTGGAATTCTCATTTAACATTTACATCAAGCATAGGTAAAGATGTAAAATTTTCGACTTCTCTTCAAATTTTTAAGAAGTAACTTATATGTAAAAGTAGTTTACTTGAATTCTCAATAAGTTACTTATTTGGGAAAAGTTGTGTCTTTTAAGTTACTTATATAGATAATATGAGATAGCTTACTTTGATTTTTAAGATAATGTCAAAATCATTTTCTCAAGATATGAGTACAAGGTATTGCTTAAACAGTATAATATATTAAATATATCAATTAGATATTTTCAAGAAAAATAATATTTAAATATATCATATAGTGCACATTAATTATTTTTCGCACAATAATGCATATGTCCTGTGGAGAGAAACTACCAAAATGCATTTTGATTTTTGTTATCGTCAAAACTCAAATAAATATTGCTTTCTCAGACTGTATGCCAGAGTATGTGCGAATGTTATATCTGGACTTTGAAATTTTGCTTGCTTTAAGAGTTCAAATATTTGGTTGAGGATCGACTGCTTATCATTTCTTATGCTTTAAGGTGTATTACAGTCCAGGGTTGGGATGAGGGTTTCAACTCGTGCTCAATAAATAGCACACTATGTCTTAACATCTCCAGTATTGGAAGTCTGGAATTTTACTATTTTACCCCTGGTGATATATTTTAAATTATACGTTTGTGAAGAAGCATTCCAATGGCTCAAAAAATAAATGGAATGTGTGTCTCTATTCATGGATGCACTCTGTGTCCATGTGTGCGTATATATGTTTAAGTGAAATTCGTACATAAATAATGAATATATGCTTATGCATGTATGTACATACATACAGACACACTCAATGTCCATGTGTGTATGGATGTATAAACTAAAATCATACTTAATTGATGAATATATACTTTTAATAACCCAACAACTAGAATATTCATGTGGCTTTTGATTCTGCTGTATAATGTACAAAATTGTTAAAGGATTTTGATTATATTAAGAATTATACATACTCTTTGGTTCCTATTTCAGAAAAAATGGCCAGACTTAAACAGGCTAAAGAAGAGGCTGAGAAGGAAGTGGCTGCATTTCGTGCTCAAATGGAGACCGAGTTTCAGAGGAAGGTTGCAGAGGTAAATATTATTGTCTTTATTAATTGTTTTTTTGACAAACCTATCTGATTACTACATATTTATATTGGTCACCTCTGAACTACTTTAAAACGTAGTACAACCCACTAAATCCAAATTAGAAATGCACCTAGAGATTTAAAAACAGGTTTAGATATAATGAAGGAGGAATTCGAGTCCTTATCATATGCAGTTTAGTTGATTTTGTCTTTCCTTTCGTAAGTTCATCAATAGTCCCCCTGCTCCTGGTGTGCTAGTTTTGTGTTTTTTGTTGATATAAATTAAACACTATTTTTGCATCAGGACGTAATCTGAAAATCGTTTTACCTGCCATCATTTTTTTTTTATTTACTTTAAAAGTCACTTGAAAACACATTTTAACATAACTGCTCCTCAAATAATTATGTTCTACTGAAATTGGTTTGAGATTACTTTCATATTTTTCAATAATCAAGCTCTTACATTTTTTTTAAATCACAATTCGCTATTGTTTTAGAATGAAAAATCGTGCTTATCGGATTTGATTTGTTTTCGGTTCTTACTATTATATCCTCGCTTCATTTCACATTGTACATTAGTAGTCTACTTCATCATAATTTATATAATCATTGTCCTTCAATTTTCTTCATAATATCTGCAAGATATGTATCGGTAGACATCATTTTGTGTTAATGAAACAGAGTAGCGGAGATACAGGCGCCAATGTGAAGCGCTTAGAGAAGGAAACAGAAGCAAAGATCGACAACTTGAAGGCTGAGGCTTCAAGAATTTCGCAAGATGTTGTCCAGATGCTTCTGAAGCACGTAACCACTGTAAAGTATTAAAATAAGTCGACCTGTGAGGCAGCAAGTATTGATGTTGTTTCCTGTTTCTCAAGTATTTTACTTGTTAACACATGAGACTTGTTTGCAAATTGTATTTTTGGTATTCTTATTAAAGTCTGTGTTACGTTACTGGGCCTAATGATTTTGGGAGAAATACCTACTTTGTGGAGTTTGTTGAGAAATTTATTGCTACTTATATAATGATTCTTCTTATAAAATGTTTGAGACAGCAACATCCTAAAAATTTTGCCACGCTTAACTGTATTCTATTATTAATTTTAAACATTTTAAGGTTGTACGCGATAGATACTGAATACTCTTTGCTTGGTTTATGGACCGGAACTGGTACACTTGCATAGAAGATATTAAAAGAATTGCTATCTGAGAAGTTGGAAGATATCAAAAACAAATAAATTCATGAAGTGAGCAGATTTTTGTGATACACTAGAGATCACACTAGGTCGTGGTAACAATATTCTGTGTAGATAGATGGAAGATCAGATTTGTGTTGACTTAAATTTTTAGAGATTTTAAATTTTTATAATATAAATTATATAGAATCTAAAATTTTTAAAATTTAAATTAAAAAAAAATAGAACTTTATTAATCTACTTCTACTGAGAAAAGCTTGTGGAAAACTAACTGCTGATGTTGATATAATCAGAAGGGAGGCCATAACCTCTCTCAGCATTATTGGTACAATGTTAGCATACGAAGAGATAGTAACCTCTCTCAGCATTATTGGTACAATGTTAGCATATGAAGAGACAGTAACATCATGTTCATGCTCTTGTGAGGTATTTGCCACTAGCACCAGAAACTATACCACTGAAAATACATGAGGGAAAATTTTGAAATTTTCTGTTAACCTAGAGCATATATGAACGTATTGCATTACTACAATATCTTATTATGATCAGGTATCACGAACTTGTCATATTACATATGGTGAAAGTCAAGTTAGTTGTTTAAGCTCTTTAGGAAACACCTGATGGTATAACTCTATGAACATAAAGGTAGGGTATAAGGCCATCTAACCAGTTTTCGTTAACGGATTCCCTAGTTTACATAATTAAGTTTATAAACATAAAGGCAGGTATTCAACCAGTTTTCTTAATAAATTCTTTAATTTACAGAATCAAGCATAAACTTTTTATACATATACAGATTTTTTATTTATTTCATTTACATTAGATTCTCTAACATATAATACATCATAATAAACTAACAATAATTTGAATTTTTATTATTTACATTTGTTAATTCTTTAATTAATAGATAATATGTTATTATACATTAATATATATTATATGTATAATATATCACATTTATATATAAAATAATTATAATATAATATTAAAATATCATTACATATGGATAATATATTGAGTTTATTATAAATCATATTTTAATATCTTATAACATATAATATTAATATATATTATATTTATTTAATATTAATATATTAGTTATTAGTGATATATAAATATATATATATATATATATATATATATATATATAATTGCAATACAATATAATCTTTATTAAATATAATAAAATTATAATACTACATAGATTAATATTTTGTATTAATGTATTAATTACACTATAATATTAATGAATTTAAATATAAATAAAATATAGCTTTTATATTAAATTAATATATAATATTTTAATACAAATAATATCTATATATACGAAAAATCTATCATGTGCATCTAATGCACATGATAAATGTCATTAAATACATAAAACTCTAGATTCTCTTGAAAAGAAGTAAACTTAATTAATGTTACTTTTCCAACAAGAGTGATACCAACATGTTAAATGAAGTAAAAAGAATCCAAGCAAGTGAAATAGGTAATTAATGCTTTTTATCTTGTGCATAGGTGCACAGGATAGCCGGACCCCCCCCCCCCCCCCCCCCACACACACACACATATATATATACACATATATACACACACACACCAAAATAGAACCCATGCAAGAATAATCCAAGAAATTGAGACTAAAACAGGAATCTGAGACGATAATAATAAACTAAAATAACATTAATTTAAAAGGAGAACTTACATGTTTCATCATAATTGGTTGAATAATTGAAGAACACTGTAATTTGAAGGGAATCCTTCTTCTTGATTAATATGCAATTTACAAAGGAGACGAAAATTTATACAATATTTTTTTCCCTAAAATTTGCTCTATCTAAACTAAAGAATGGAGTTAGAATATATACAACTGTAAAGGTTCGAACTTCAAAATTTTTATTTATGTCCGGAGAAAGAAAAACAAACTGACAAAAACTTTACAAATTACTTTTTCATAATTGAGACTGCTTTTCCAAAAGTTGTCTAATACAGGACCTTCACTAGAGAATAATTGATGCTTGATAATTATGTGACTATCCTTTGTAGATAATTGAGATTCTTTTTTCAGAAAAGACACCCATTGATATAAATGTTGTCTGCCATTATCAAAGATGGTGGGACATAATTACTTTTTTGCTTTAAATTTATTTTTCTCTTGATTGAGAAGAGATATGATTTGTAACTTGCTCTCCTCATATGCACTAAATTTCTCATAGGGGTTTTGTGCATCTTCATCTTCTTTGGACTTCATAGAAGCATCTTCTTGTGACTTTGAAGAATTGACTTTTTGAGATAATACTTCCATAATAATCATTAGGGATCTTTGCAAGGAGGCTTTCAATTCCCCCAGAAACTGGGAAGAGTCTTCTTTTTTAAATGAATCTTTTAAATAATTAACTATCTCCATAGGAGACAAATCCATTTTAGAAACATCATAATTGATCTCCTTGAGTTTAAGAGATTCTATAATTGACTCATTATAAAATTGAGTACAAATTCTTCTTATATCATTCATGGTGGATTTGTATTCAAATTTTGGCCACCACTTATAAAAATAATCAAGTCCCAAATAAGGAAAATCATTCTCATCAATCATTACAGAGTATTGCCAATGCCAGATCCAAGGGATTTTAAACTGTGCAATAAATAATAATAATGCCTTCTTTTGAATTCTTTTAGTAAATAATTTCTCATTCCTTAGCTTAGGGTGAAGCTGGGAATAAGCCATCATTAAAGAAGATAATTCATTAGGGAGAAAGTCTTGGACATGACCAGTCATTTTTCAATTATTGAAGAACCAATTCGGAATTTCTTCCTGATGGAAATCATTATTAAACATGAAAAACTAGAAATGTTTTCTCTGGCTATTTTGATAAAGGAAAGCATAATGGCATGCTTTCACATAATTCCAATAATTATAATATGTTAGGTCCCTAAGGGTAAAAATACTAGAAGGGAGGTTGAATAGTGTTTTTCAAAAATTAAGTTTTGCTTATAAAGCTTAG
>CM025784.1:9556511-9576605 GCA_014636745.2 Centella asiatica | reverse complement strand
ATGGCTAGAAGTAGTAAAAATAGTAAGTCTTTGCTAAGAGAGTTCAGTAAAGACCAAAGCAAAGCACAAATAAAGTAAGTAAGCAATATGAAAGATAAGCAGGAGTAGAGATAGAATTTTTATAGTGGTTCGGACTAAGCCTACTCCACTCTTCTTCTCTTTTACTTGAGAAGGCTATCACTAGAACTTTGTTCACACAGAACAATCAGCAGGTGGACACTTAGTCCAATTTACAATAGGTCACTTAGACCAACTTAGCAGGAGGACACTTAGTCCAATTTAGTCACCTTGACTCTTAAGCAGATTTGAGAAAATCTTGCTTGCTATCTTCAAGTAGATTGCTCCTTAGTTGAGCAGATTGATAGCACTTGTTCAAGCTTTATAATGTCTTGCTGAAGTCTTTAAGATGTCAGAGAGTTTGGTTGTTCAGTTTCTTGGAGGTTAGTCATAAATGAAATTTATGACTCCTATTTATACTCCTTCAGAAAATCTATCCGTTGGAAATTTTGAAATAGATCCGTTGGAGTGTACTGTCCTTGATGTGACTTGTACCTTTTCAGCGGTCCTTGCTTAGTTCAAAAAGTTAGCCGTTATTCTGTCTTCTAGTGCCCTTCAGAAGAGTTCCCTAGAAGTGAACTAAGCAGGGGTAAAGATAACTTTTCTAACAATCTTGACTTTGATAAGCAAAGGATCGTGCTTACTTAAGTCCTTGCTTATTTCCTTTCTAAGAAGGACTATACTTCGGATATTATAAGTGCATAAAGGGTCCTTGCTTATTTTCATTCTAAGCAGGACTATACTTAGAATATTTCTTGCATCTTCAGCAACCTTCTTCAGCAGACTTCAATGGTGATCAAAACTCCTTGCTTAACTACAAGTTATATCCACCTAACATGTTGGATATTTTTCCAAGTCTTTTTACAACATATAAGCAAGGATTATATTACATCATCAATTCTTATATATTTTGAATAATAAAAGTTTAAGCAAGGATAATATAAGTAGGGGTGCAACAACATAATAGAATAATTTTGTTGTAGTTTCTGGATCAACATATCTTCGATATTATCCATGACTTGAACCCCACTCATTTGTAGAAATAATATTCAAAATCTTTGCTTTTGAGAAGCCAAAGGAATTTTTATCATAATTGTTCAACGAATGTTGAAAGAATACTAAGCTGGTTATCAAACTCAACATAAATTCGTTCATATTAAGATTCTACATTGGCTCATACACCTTTAGTTTTTTGTCCACATATGATATTAATCAATAAATTATAATTAATATTTATCTAATAATTATTAATAATATATTTTGAACATAATATCCAACAATATTTTCTTATGTTCTAAATATAAAATAGTAATAACGAATCATACATAAACACATAATACTAAACTATCATGAAACTAAATTAAAATAAAATAATCCATATATGTCTGAATCAAACTGTGACGACCCCAAAATCCCTCACTGGATCAGGGTTTCGTCAAAAGAAGGAAAAGATAACCACACATCCATTCATATAATAATTACTGAAAGAAACGATATTAAAGAGTTATTACAACCCAAAATATTACATTGTCAGCGGAAGCTATTCTGTTTCTATACTATAATTTAAAACATCACTTTACAAGTCGTCTTCCTTTCTTACCTCCTTATTGGCATTACAAAGGCTAGCCAATCTCAGTAACCGATCAATTTTGCCTTTCCCTTGTCCGAGGGCTCAACCTTTATATTCTGTCCTGCAAGGCATTAAAATTCAACAAGAATGAGCGATTTACGCCCAGCAAGTATATATATAATTTGGGAAAGCAAATCTGGAATGTTTCAAAAAAAAAATTCAATTATGCTAAGAGGTTTAGTGAATCATTACTAATGCCTCAGAAATCTTTAAGGAATCTTTAGGACTACTGATGATAAACAATTGTGTAATCCTTCTTAAAACAAAGCATAACTTCTTTGAAGTAAAACTATCCATCGGGGCTAAAACTGCTGGATCTGCTAACCATACGGTATACAGCTGGCCTAACTGTGCCCGCATGATCCCTCCTTATGTGAACGTATGTAGTCACATAAAATTCCTCTAGGTCAGGTAAAGAACAAATCAACACCTTTCCTTTCCTCTAGCCATCCATGTGGCATATCCCATTTAAGGAACATAGGATTCTCATTGTTTGCACAAATATAATATAAAAAAAATAGCTGATATAACAAAGCTTCTTTATATCCATGCGCTTTCATTCATATCATGCTAGCAGAAATTAAAGCATAGCATTATGATTCACAAGGAAATTAAATATCATAACTTTGTGTGCATGTCGGATCAATTGATCATGCGCTTAATTGAAATAAGCATAAGAGTGATAATATACTTGTCTCGGTCCTTTGCAACAAAGATTCAAATTCAACTTACTGGTGAGTGAAAGATTTTGTAAATTATGCAAGTAATATTTTAATACTTTAATAAGAATTTATGAAAGAAAATATGTATGTGATGTCCTTAAACTTTTACTGTTTTAAAAAATAACATCATAAAATAATTTTAAGAAAATAATGTTTTATAGTCTTGATAACATACTATGCATCGGGGAATAATTTTCTCATTAACAAACTAGTCAGGGACTGATATCCTTAGCCATCAGAGACTAGGAATTTCCTCTATCGGAGACTACATAATTTCCTTCATTAGAGACTACGGAATTTCCTTTATTAGAGACTATGGATGACGTCATCAAGGACTGAACTTAGCCCATCGGAGACTAAGGAATGACGTCATCAGAGACTAACAACTCATCAGGGACTGATGACGTCATCTTAATTCTATCGGGGACTAAGGGTGACATCATCGGAGACTAACTTCTCATCAGAGACTGATGACGTCATCAAGGACTAAACTTTAGCCTGTCGGAGACTAAAGCTGACGTCATCTGAGAGTAAATAACCCGTCGGAGACTAATGACGTCATCGGGGACTAAACTTTAGCCTGTCGGAGACTAAGAATATCTCATCAGAGACTAGGAATTATCTCGTCAGAGACTAAGAATATCTCATCAGAGACTAAGAATATCTCATCAGAGACTAAGAATTATCTCATCAGAGACTAAGAATATCTTATCAGAGACTAAGAATATCTCATCAGAGACTAGAATTAGAGCTTGTTTTTGCTACCATGGAAGGCTTATCATGCTTGAACTCAACCTATGATGTCTTATGAAGATGCAAAAGAATAAGAACTTAGCATAAATCTTTGATGCTATGTATGAAAGAAACTGAGTAGGGTTCCAGGTTCTTACCTCTTTGTTCTTAAGGGTGAGATCAAAGCTGGTCTAAGAATAATTTCCCAAAAGAAGAACTTGGAAATTTATGGAGATGAACTTGGAAATTTATGGAGATGATATGTTTAAATGAAATTCTTTAAAAGAGAAATTTTGGTAAAAGAGTTAAAATTTCATCTTGAATGAGGTATTTATAGAGTTCAAGAGCAGTAAACTAAGGTTACGCATTGGAATAAAATGATTGGTTAATTTGGACGGTAAAACGGCTGTTCATCATGACTTCTTGACAGCATACAGCTGCTGTCCTACATGCATGAAAACTTAGCTACCTAAACAGTTTCTAATCATACACGTAATCACAAATCCCACGTAACCCTCTCCTCTTCCTCCATGCTGTTCAATATAATCTTATATGGGATTTGCTAATCTCCTTTTTGATACCTTTTTAAGGAACTTAACCTCATCATCATGAATATCACATCATCATAAAAAATTTTCATTGTAGATATAAATTTATCATTCACATTTAAAAAGGCTAACTCCATGCAAAAAAATATAATAACACAAAATAAAATTATTTCTTACCGTAAAATACATTTAAAATTTTTTTGGTTTCTCACACAAACCAAAACCAACTATTTAGGTTTTGAAACAAAATTAAATCAACACTTAAGAAAATAAAATCTGAATAAAATAAAAAAAACAATGATAAGACTCGGAGATTGAGTTATGCAAACAAATTCTACCCGTCTAGTAGTTCATCATCCTCCATAGAGAAATCCATTTGATCTCATTTAGTTTCTCATTTCTTGCAATTGATAATTGAACATAAAGAATTTCACATGAGACACTTTTCAAAATGAATTCAAATCAGTTTTGACAATTAATATAAGCATCTAGTTTAGTAAAAGAGAACATAGTACAAATCACAAAGATGATGCAAGTACCTAGTTCAAATAAATGAAACATAATACCATAAAAAAAATAGTTTAATGTAAAAATATCTTGTTTAATATTAAAGAACTTAGTACCAATCACATGAAAAAACTATTAACCATTACTAACAAATTTCCAACACATAGAACTCGTTCCATTATAGTTTCTCTCATTTAAAGATAAGAACCACATGTCCTTTTTTGGAATGTTACAATTTCATACCTAACACGATTTTAGTATGATGTATCATCAAATTTGGAATGACACAAGTCAAGTTGTTAGACATAATGTTGATAATGATGATGATGTAATTGTTCTTTAGTTCTTTTTATTACTGTGCACTTGTAAATGCTCAAGATTTCCATAAATCTTAGTATATTTGCAAAAATAAATATTCACTAATGGACAACTTAGTCTGTCAGAGAATAGCCAATACTGTACTGGGCAAGTCATCAGTGGATATTTCAAGAACTTGGTAGTGTCAGAGAATGTCTGGTTGTACTTCATAATTCAAGTATTCCGCACATCAAACATTCAAGGAAAGACCAACAAAGTATCATCAATCAAATGTGTTAGTGTACAAAAAGGCATCAGGGAACAACTTGACTGTCCGGAGATACCATTAGGGGATAACTTGATGGACAACGGATACCATTAGGGGATAACTAGACCGTCAGCGAATACTGTCAAGGGATAGCTTGACTGTTAGGGGATGCCTCGTCTATCAACGGATACCATCGGGGGATAGCTTGACTATTAGTGGATACCATTAGGGGATAACCTAAACACTATATTAGTGGATAACATTGGGTCTTAACATCAGGGGATCAAGAAATAGTTATCTAATTCTACATCAAGAGTTAACATTAGTGAATAGTGAAGTACTGATCAAGTCTACATCAGATCTTGTTATCAGGGGATCCTGGAATACTAATCAAGTCAACATCAAGACTTGTCATCAATGGATAATTAAGACACAATCCACATGTCATCAGGGCTTGAAAGATATGCACTGATAGAAGCAAGGGGTATAACTGAAAAGATATTCCTTGAAACATGGTGGTCCAATAACAACCTTTACACCAGAAATGCATGGGAAGATAGACTGAAATATAAACAACAATTGCCAATAGTAGTCTGACACGTGTATTTCTGAAAGGACAATGACATGACATACTATGGTTACGTTGAAAAAGAAGCATTACAAGCACACAGACTCTATCTCTGTTCCTCTATATATGGAAGAGTTGTTACATGCTACTAAAACAAGAAGAGAGAGAAAAACATAAGAAATATCTCTGTTATCTTTTAGCCACCAGAGAGTAGCTCTGTAATATTTCTTAAAAGAAATATTGAGAAAGAAATAGTAACTAGTGTGTGAAACAAGAAACTATAATCATTACAGAATTGTAGCTATTTAATCACTTTGTGATTATATAGATTTCCAGAAAAACCCAAGTTATAATACAACTATTTAAACTTGAATATTTGTGTGTTCAACTTAAATATTAGTAAGGTTTTTCTGATTATTGCAGCTATTCCAGTTTGTGTTTATTAAGTCTTAATAGAGCAAAATTTTTTTTTGAAGTGTTTGTATTCAACCCCCTTCTATAAACACTTTATCTTATTTTGTACTAACAATTGGTATCAAAGCCAACTAACAGATTACACTTGCTAGAATATCTTTATCTATGGCTAACAAAGCTGGAAGTAGTAAGGTTCCCATGTTGGAACGTGGAAAGTACTTTTTCTGGAGACAACAAATGATAGTTCATCTTAGATCTATTGATGATGATATTTAAAAGTTCTTGAAGAAAGTCCTCACGTACCAAAGAAGCTCATTCCTCAAGAGATAGTGAATGGAGTCGATGTCCCAGAACGTCTAGTCCCAAAGACTACTGACAAAATGACTCTAGAGGAAAGAGAGAAAGTGAAGAAGGATCTCAAAGTTACTGGTATCCTTTATAATGGCTTAGGGATGGGAGTGCATCAGGCCAAAGAAGCCCTTCAAGGGATAAAGACTTGTCAGGGGATAAGAAAAAGAATAGGAATGAAAAGTTAGGAGTGAACAAAGCTAATAACTATGCTCCCAATTCTAAAGCCCCTAGAAAAGCGTGTTGGAACTGTGGCAATTTTAATTATTTTTCTTTTTAATGCAAAGAAAAGCCACAAATGTGAATTGACACAATATTATATGTTGATAATTTACCTAAATCAACTTCTGTTCATGCATGCACCCCTAAGGGTAAAGAAAAGAATGTAGTTGATAAATCTAAGGCATTATGTGAAGCTCTTAAAAAGGAGAAAGTGTGTGTTTTGCCTAAACCAAAAGAGAAAATTAATGACAGTGCTAATAACTGTGACTAAACCTAGAGGACCCAAATCCACTTGGGTACTAAAAACAAATTAAATGCTCTTTGTGTGTAGGGAAAGGTCAAAAGCAAGCAAGTTTGGTTTCTAGACAGTGGTTGCTTAAGACACATGATAGGAAACAAAGTCTTGCTCACAAATTTCACTGAGAAGATTGATCTAATAATTTCATTTGGTGATGACAACAAAGGACTAACACTTGATTATGACAAAGTAGCAAATGATAATGTCACATTTGATGATGTAGCACTAGTTGATGGGCTAAAGCACAATTTATTAAGCATAAGTCAACTATGTGGCAAGGGATTAATCATTTCATTCAAAGGTGATAGGTGCTTGATCTCCGATGAAGATGAAGAGAAGCTGGTCTTGTCAGGGGATTAGGAAAAGAGATCTTTATGTTGCGGATTTTGGCTCAGCAAATAGAGGCTCATGTTTCTACAGCAAAACAACCCCTGATGAGAGCAGATTATGGCATAAGAAGCTCTCTCACTTGAACTACAAGACTATCAATGATTTGGTGAAGAGAGAATTAATGACTGGACTACCTCACATGGAGTTTACTCAAGAGGGTTTATGCTCAGCTTGCCAACAAGGGAAGAAAAAGAGATCATCCTTTATCAGCAAAGAAGCCACAATGATCAAAGATCCAATTCAAATGCTACATATGGATCTGTTTGGTCCTGTCAATATAATGTCAGTATCAAAGAAGAGATATGCACTAGTCATTGTGGATGACTACACCATATACACTTGGGTCAAGTTCCAACATTCAAAATCAGAGGTGCTTCAACAAGTCATTGACCATATAAAGAAAGTTGAATTTGAGTCTGGGTCAGTGGTTAGGATTTTGAGGACTGATTGTCACCTTTTATTGGTCACAACTAGCTGTAACCAACTTAAAGAGATTAGATCAGTCCTTGAAGCTTTAGAAAACAACAGGAATGTCAACATTGTCAATTTTAGAAGATTGCTTCAGAAAGAACTAGAGACATCGAAAGTAGGAGGTGAAGACAAAAGATTTAGGATTCTTGATCAAAATCCTTATTAGAGAAGACAAGGCTTTGGAAATGACTCTCAACCAATTGAATCAAGTCATTCATTGCCCTTTGTTTCTGCTCAACAAAAGAAAATTCCTGAAGTCTAAGTGTAAACACATGTATTGAATTTGTAAAGTCTTGTATATAATTATTCTTTCAATTTTTACAAATATAGATAAATCAATGAAATTGCATTTCTCATTCCATATCCTGTATAGTTATGGTTTTGACATCATCAATAGTGTATCAATTAGATTTATGGTTATCAAGTTGATAATCATAAATAAGGGGAGATTGTTAGGCATAATGCTGAGAATGATGATGATGTATTTATTCTTTAGTTTTGTTAAATAATTGTGCATTTGTAAATACTCAAGGTTGTCTCTAAACCTTAGTATATTTACACAAATAAGTATTCACAGATGGACAACTTAGTCTATCAGGGAATAGTATCACACTAGGAAAGTCATTAATGGATATATCAAGGACTTGATAGTGTCAAGGAAGGTCTGATTGTACTTAATAAATCAAGTATTCCGCGCATCAGACATTCAAGAAAAGACCAACAAAGTATCAGTAATAAAAAATGTTAATGTACAAAAAGGCATAAGGGTACAACTTGACTATCAGGGGAAACCATTAGGGGTTAGCTTGACTGTCAGAGGAAATCATCAAGGGATTCCTTAAACGTTAGGGGATACTATCAGAGAATAGTCTGACTGTCATGGGAAACCATCAGGGGATAACCTATACACTACATTAGTGGATAACATTAGTGGACAACATTGGGTCTTAACATCTAGGGATCAAGGATCAAAAAACACTGATCAAGTCTACATCAGGGCTTGTTATCAGTGGATAATGAAGCACTGATCAAGTCAACATCAAGGTTTGTCATCAGGGGATAATAAAGACCTAACTCGCATGTCATCAGGGATTAAAAGATATTCACTATACTTGGCTAAGAAGTAAGGGGTATAACTGAGAATATATTCCTTGAAATATGCTGGTCCAATAACAACTTTTTAGATATAAATGGCCGTGATGATAATTATATAGTAAAGAAATAAATGTGCATCTGTAAGTACTCAAGGTATTCTAGAAACCTTAGTATATGTGCACAAGTTTTTCATCCACTGATGGACAAACCAATCATCAGAGGATAGACTATTACACTGAACAAGTCATCAGTGGTAACTTCAACGGACTTGACAGTGTCAATGAATAATTGTTGTTACTTAAAAGAAGATGAGTATTCTGCATGACAGACATTCCAGGGAAAGCCAACAAAGTATCAGTGATTAAGAGAATAAGTATTTTTTGAAGGGTATCAGTGAAAAGAACCCATCAGGGGAAGCCTAAAATACTGTGTCAGGGGATGAACCCGTCAGGAGAACTAGACAGGGGATGACATCAAAGGATTAACCCGTCAAGGGAACTCATTAGTAAATGTCATTAGTGGATACTAGAAGGTCTCAACAATTGGTGGATAATGAAGCACTGATCAAGTCTCCATCAGAGACTTGTCATCAGGAGATCTAGAAGCACTGATTAAGTCAACATTAGGGCTTGCCTTCAATGGATTATTATGACCTAGTCCACTTGTCATTAGGACTTACAAGAAAATCATTGATACTTGGCAAGGAAGCAAGGGGTATAACTGAGAAGATATTCCTTGAAGTTTGGTTGTCCAATAACAACTCTCAAGCATTAAATGCATGAAGATCAGGGGATGAAAAAGAAGCAACACCAACCAAAAGAAATTTGACACATTACTCCGAAAGGACAATGATGTGACATACTGTGCTTATGTTGAAAAAGTAGCACATCTAGCACATGGATTCAACAACTGATCTGCTACATATACAAAAAGAGTTGTTACACGAAACAACTAAGTAGCCACAACACTTACACAATAGAAGGAAGTTTTGTAATAGATCTTGAGAGAAATATTCAAAGAAAAATAAGTAGCTAGTGTGTGAGTAAAAAGAAGCTATAATTTTTATAGTTGTAGTTGTTAATCATTTTGTGATTAAACAGATTTCTAGGAAAACACCAAGTTATAATATAACTATTTTAACTTGAATGCTTATGTGTTCATTTTAATTTCTATAAGGTTCTTCTGATCACTTCAGCTATTCCAGCCATTGTAGATTAAATTTTAAAAGAGCGAAAAGTTTGTAGACACTAGGAATGCAGTGTTGATTGCATTGTGAGTGAAGAATGCAACGTTGATTGCTTCAGTCTACAAATATGTTGGCAGATGTGCATCTTGAAGCATAGTTCTTGCTGCCTCTATAAGAGTCCTGTTCTTGCTTTCAACCATTCCATTTTGCTCTAGAGGTCTTGGGGATGAGAACTGATGTGTAATTCCTTTATCAGCACAAAAGTTTTGTAATTTTGTATTTTGAATTCTATTCCATTGTCACTTCTGAGAGTTCTTACTTCTTGGCTGGACTCTTTTTCAACTATCTTGATGAAGTCCATGACTATTTGAGGGTTCTCATCTTTTTTATGTAGAAACCTCACTTAAGTGTATCATGAATAGTCATCCACCATTACTAAAGCAAGTTTTTTCTTTGTGACTGTCATGACTTTTATAGGTCAAAACAAATCCATGTGGATGAGTTGTAGAGGATCTGTAATGGATGTAACAGTCTTGCTTTTGAATGAGGACTTTATCATCTTTTCTTTTTGACATGCCTCACACAATCCTTCTTGAGAGAATTCAAGTTGAGGCAGTCCTTTCACCAACTCCTTTTTGACAAGAGAATTGATTTTCTTGAAGTTGAGATGTGACAGCTTCTTATGGCATAGCCAACTCTCACTGCTTGAGGCCATACTGTAGAAGAATAACCCTTTATATTTATCTGCAAAATTGAGGTCAGCTATGTAGAGGTTCCCTTTTCTTACTCTTGAAAGAGCAAGATCTCCAGACTTCTCGTGTGTGATGAAGCACTGCTCATCTTTGAAACAAACATGGAAACCTTTGTTACAAAATTGATTGACACTCAGCAGATTATGCTTGAGGCCATCAACCCATGCTACTTTTTCAATGATGACATTCCCAACTTCCAAACAGCCAAATCCCATAGTGAGTCTTTTGTTGTCATCTCCCAAGGTCACCAGTGGGCCAACTTTCTCTTTTAAGTGTGATAACATAACTTTATCACTAGTCATGTGCCTAGAGCAAGCACTGTCCAAGATCCACATAGCTTTGCTCCTTTTCTTGCCCTGCATTCATAAAAAACTTAAGTTTTCTTTGGTACCAAAGCTTTGTTGGGTCCTTGAGCTTTAATAGGTACAAAATTATTTTCAACAATTCTAACAACATTTAGTGTATCCTTATCAAGTTTTAAGCAGCCTTGACTTCCTTCTTTCCCCATTTTTGAAAAGAAACAGATTCACTTTTAGCTTTTGGAGGTGAAGTGTCCTTTTTGACCTTAAGAGGACTAACATTGTCTTTCCTTGCCTTTGGAGGGCTGGGAGTCTTGCTTTTGACTTTTTGCATAACTTGATATTTACAAGTTTCATGAGAAGTATGCATCATGTTAAAACAGTTGGATAAAACATTTATGGCACATGACATACATTCAAACTTGTCACAGTAGTGATAAGCTCTATGTTTGAATGGAGTGTTTTCAGATTTTTGTTTTTGACAAAAATGGTTAAATGTTGTCCTAGGTTTATTGGTGCACTTATGTGTCAAGTGGCTGACAAAGCTACAATTTCTGCACTTTTTCCTAGTAGCATTGGGTATAAAAGTATAGTTACTATTTTTGTTTATTCCTACTTTCCCATTTATGTTTAGTCTTTTCCTTTTATCATGTGAGCTACTAGGGGAGTTATTTTTTTCTTTCTTCTCCTGTTTTGACCTACTTGGGAGATTTCTATTTTGCTTTACATTTTGCGATTTGATTTCCCTAACACGAATCTCCTTTTTGCTCACAGATTCTTTTACTTTGTGAATCTGCTTCTTTTCTTTCTTATCTTCAAGCATCAACTCATGCTTGATAAGGATATATTCCTCCTAGATAGACACGGGTATAAAAGTTTTGTATAAGGGAGTCTTAACCTTTTTAAGGACACTAGGAGTAAATTCCTTCTCAGATTGAACAACTTATCACTATCTTTTACCATAGGTTTTTTTCCTGTTTTCTTGTCATAGTCATATCTTATTCTTACTTTTGATCCTATGAGAGAGTTATCAAGAATTTCTTTAGTGATGTCAACAGTTTTCTTAAAAGCAACAATCTTAAACTCTTTTTGAGATAATTCTTTCCTCACTAATTCCTCAATTTCTTTGGCACATTTGACTTTGTTCTTTAGATACTCATTTTCTTGCTTTAAAGACTCTAGTGTGACATATGCTAGTTCAAGTTCTTTATTTCTAGCAGTTAATGTTAGGTTTTATAACATTTGATGATAATTGTACTTAGAATACTTAGATATACAAATGTACAATTAGTGCTAGTTTATAGCATTTGAATTTTTGTAGCTGGTAGTTTACTCTCTGATTTATGTAATTTATTTTTATATGAGAGTAAGTTAATTTGTATTATAAGAGACTACCAGAACTACATTAGAGATTTTAACAAGTCAGAGATTGTGTTTGGTCTATCGGAGACTAAGGCAAAAGCTTATCGGAGACTACAACTTAAAGCATCGGAGACTAATCTTAAGTCATCATAGACTAAGCGTAAATCATTAGAGACTAAGATTAAAGCATCGGAGACTAAGCTTAAACTGTTGGAGACTAAACAGTTGATCAGAGACTAAGGTTGAAGTAGTCAGAGACTAAAGTAAAATTACTCTCTGATGCAGTACAGAGTTATATTTGAATTAGAAGTTATCTTCGACATGGTCATTGAAGAGTCATTTAAGATAAAGCTGATTAGAAAACAAAAATAAAAAAAAGGTTACTATTCGAATTGTATAGAAAATTATTATTGAATAGGATTAGAAGTTGAATTCTGTTTCAGATTTGGAAGCTGTAATTAATTTTACAGAGTTGTATTAGAAGCTATATGATTATATAGATTTATATATATATAGTACAGAAATCGAAGCTGACAATCAGTTTTGTGATTGTTAGATTTTGTAATCAATTGTTAATCAATAAAAGCAATTGTTTATAAAATTTATTTTTGTTCTTGTTCTTTAATTTCCGCAAGTAATAATACTTTGAAAAACAGGAATTTGAAAAGATTTCAAGAACTTGTATTCAACCCCCTTCTACAAGTTCTAGGCTATTTCACTAGGACAACAATTAGTATCAAAGCATATTGATTGATATACTTCAATTAACAAAATCTAGAGATTGCCAATGATGAAGGAAACAGCTCCAGCATAATGGCATATGTAGGAAGTCGCGATGGTGGAAACAAAAGATGTATATGCATTTGAGGGAAACAGATCCCGAATACATTGATAGGATTGAGAAGGGTCCCTATCAACCAAGAAAATTTGTTTCTTCAAAAACTTTGGAAGGAGCAATTATTCCTGAACACTTTGAACTTGCTACAGAAAGTGACTATACCAATGAAGACAAGTTACAAGTGTTGAAGGATGCTAAAGTGATGAACATACTTTACAATGGATTGGATAAAAATATGTTCACAAGCATCATCAACTGCACAACATCAAAATAGATCTGGGACACCATCAAAGTCCTATGTGAGGGGACAGACCAAGTAAGAAAGAATAAAAGGTCATTGTTAACACAACAAAATGAATTCTTTCAAGCAAAGCCTGGTGAATCAATAACATCAGTTTATGATAGATTCAATGCTTTGCTCAAAAAGCTGAAAATACTTGGAAAGTCCTATGACAATGAAGATGTTAATACCAAATTCATGAGGGCTCTCCCACCAAGCTGGGATCCAAAAACAATTGCAGTAAGGGAAGCTCATGATTTGGACATTCTTACTTTGGATAGGCTTTATGGAAATCTAAAGACTTATGAACTTGAAGTAGAGCAAAGACAAAAGATGCATGGCAGGGACAAAGGAGCTACACTAATGGTTGAGACAAAGAAGTCTCATGAGGAGCTTGATGAGGAAACTGACACTGCAAGCTCGACTGATGAAGAAACTGAATCCAACACTGATGATGACATGGAGGAATTCATGGCCTTCATGGCGAAACAATTCAAAAAATTTAGAGCTAGTAGGAAAGGGAGAAGATCATCAAGAAAGCCTAACCCAAAACGAGAAAGTCAAACTGTGACCTTTGACAAAAAGAATATTAGATGTTACAACTGCGATGGGTTAAGGCACTTTGCCAATGAGTGCAAGAAGCCTAGATCTACATAAAGATCTAAGGATGAAAAATTCAGAAAATCAGGGAATGACCTTGATGATAAAAAATACAAATCTAAGAGTAAGGCCTTGATTACTAAAGGTAAAGATTGGATTGACAGTGATTCTGAAAAAGAAATTGTCAACTTTTCTTTGATGGCTCGAGCTAATGAGCCAAGTGATTCTACAAAGGGCAAAGAGAAAAAAATCATGGTTTTTGGACAGTGGATGTTCAAGGCATATGATAGGAGACAAGTCCTTACTTAAACAGTATGAAGAAAAGAGTGGCCCTAAGGTAACTTTTGGAGATGACAACAAAGGCCATGCAAAGGGCTATGGCAATGTTGAGCATGGAGATGTCATCTTCACTGAGGTATCACTAGTTGATGGCTTAAAGCGCAATCTATTAAGTGTGAGTCAACTATGTGATAGAGGATTCTATGTCATCTTCAAAGAAGATCAATGCCAGGTGTGTGATAAGGAATCTGGAGATATGATATTGACAGGGAAAAGAAAAGGAAATTTGTACACTGCAACCTAATCTCTTCCACCGATCAAGTCACATGCCTTTATAGCAAAGCCTCAGCTGATGAAAGTTGGCTTTGGCATAAGAAGCTCTCCCACTTAAACTTCAAATACATCAACAATTGGGTGAGAAAAGGCTTGGTAGCTGGCATTCCTCAATTGAAATTTACACAAGAAGGGTTGTGTGATTCATGCCAGAAAGGAAAACAAAGAAGTGTGTCATTCAAGAGCAAACCAACAACATCAATCATTGACCATTTATAGTTATTACATATGGACTTATTTGGTCAAGTGAATGTGATGTCAATATTAAGAAACAAATATGCTTTGGTTATAGTGGATGATCACACAAGGTATACTTGGGTAAAATACCTTCATTCAAAAGATGAAGCTACTCAGTTGGTTATTGATCATATCAAGAAAGTAGAAACTGAGTAAGGAAAAACAGTAAGGGTTATAAGTAGTGATAGAGGAACATAATTCAAAAATTCCCAAGTAAATGAATTCTGCACTGTAAAAGGAATATCTCATCAATTCTCAGCTCCAAGAACCCCTCAACAAAATGGAGTTGTTGAGAGAAAAAATAGAACCTTTATTGAAGTAGCAAGGACAATGCTAGAATAGTTAAAGCTTCCAACCTATTTCTGGGAGGAAGCAATTAGTACTGCTTGCTTCACACATAACATGTCCTTGATCAACAAGACTTACAACAAAACACCCTATGAGTTAATGATTGGGAGGAAACCAACTCTCAAGTTTCTGCATATGTTTGGTTGTAAGTGCTTTGTTCTGAGAGATTCATCACAGACAAGAGGAAAATTTGATAGCAAATCTGATGAAGCAATTTTCTTAGGTTACTCTCTATCAAATAAGGCATATAAAGTGTATAATCTAAGAACAAAGGTCATTATGGAATCCATTCAAGTTGTTTTTTATGATAGCAAGATTCCAAGAATGGTTGGTCAAGGATTGCATGAAACTCTCAGATTTGAAAATGAATTGGATGCATGGATGGATTCATCAGAGATTGAAGAATTAATCCTAGATGACTATGTTCCTTCGATTAGTGAGGGGGAGTTACCAGTTGTGCATGAAGTACCAAGGATTAATACTACATCAGAGACTAGAGTATTAACATCTGATGAAACACAAGGGACTAGTAATACAAGTGCACAATCAGAGACTAATGAGACACCAGAGACTACAAAAGTCGACAGTCAAGATGAGACTAATAGCTCAGGGGGAGCTAACAATGAAGAAGTCACTGGTTTAGGGGGAGCAGTCTCTGATCCATCAACTAGATTGGACTATACTCCAGTAAATGAAGCCTCATCTTCAAGATTAGATCTGCCACTTGCAAAACCTTGGTTGAGAGATCATACACCAGATTTAATTATTGGAGATTTAGAGGAAGGAGTCAAGACAAGAAGTGCAACACAAAATGAGTGTCTTTATCTCAGTTTTCTATCAAAAATTGAGCCAATGAAAATTAAAGAAGCACTTTAAGATCCTGAATGGGTAATAGCCATGCAAGAAGAATTAAACCAATTCACAAGGAATAAAATCTGGAGATTGGTGCCCAAACCAAGGAATAGATCAATAGTTGGTGCCAAGTGGGTCTTTAGAAAAAAATTAGATGAAGCTGGTACAATCACAAGGAATAAAGCAAGATTGGTAGCAAAGGGTTATTCTCAAGAAGAAGGAATTGACTATAAAGAAACCTTTGCACCAGTTGCAAGACTTGAAGCAATAAGGATTTTCTTGGCATATACAGCCTATAAAAACTTCAACGTGTATCAGATGGATGTCAAGAGTGCTTTCTTGAATGTTAAGTTGGAAGAAGATGTCTATGTTGAACAACCACCAGGTTTTGTAGATCCCAAGTTTCCAAATCATGTCTATAGGTTAGATAAAACACTTTATGGCTTAAAACAAGCACCTAGGGTCTGGTATGATACTCTTTCTCAGTTTTTAATTGAAAATAAATTTGTTAGAGGTATCATAGATAAAACACTTTTTTTTTATAGAAAACAAGGTTCTGATTTAATGCTTGTGCAAATATATGTGGATGATATTATATTTGGTTCTACAAATAAAAAACTATGTGAAAGATTTTCAATATTGATGTAGTCTAGATATGAAATCAGTATGATGGGTGAGTTAATATTTTTCTTAGGACTACAGATAAAACAGTCAACTGATGGAATCTTCATTAGTCAGTCCAAGTACATCAAGGACTTACTAAGAAAATATGATCTGGTTGATTGTGCATTTGCAAAAACACCCATGGCTACAACCACTAAGCTAGATAAGGATATTAAATGTAACGACCCGGAAAATTTGTTTATCTATAAATAATTTATTTATTCATATTTTTTCCCCTATATATATTAACGTGTATAGTTAATATATGATGTTTTTGAATGTCTAAATCTTTTCGGACCCATTAAAAGGTTATTGTTGTTTGATTGTTGGTTGCAAGGATAAGCAATGATGTTTATGTTTGGTGACATCCATAATTGTTTGAAGAAGCTTTGCGTCTAGACTGGTTAAATCTCATGAAGAACTTAAAAGCCTAAGTATGATGACATCATTGTGTACGTATGTTAATTTGATTAATAAGCTGCTTGTGTGTCATTAAGTGGATTAAACGTATGTGCATGTAGGACAACAGACTTATTTGGATGCTTAGCTGCTAAGAATCATGATGAGCAGCCGTTTTTACCGTCCAGTTTAACTAATCATTTTATTTCAAAGCTTAATCTCAGCCTACTATAAATACCTCATTCGGAGGAACATTTTAGTCTATTTTCTAAAGATTTCCTTTTTCCAAAGTTCTTCTTTAAACCTACCATCTCCGTTTAGTTTCAAGTTCTCTCTTTTGGATAATCACTTTCAAACAAGCTTTGATCTCTTTCGTTAACCTAGGAGGTAAGAATCTTAAGTTCTCTTTTGCCTTTCTTTTTGCTTGGTATCCGAGAAGTTTAGCTGTAGGAGCAAGTCTTTAGGAAAGAAAAAGAAAGGATTATATTCTTTTGTGTCTAGAAGTGTTGCTCATAGCTTAAAGCATGTTGAGAGTTGATTTATGGAGTTGTAGTTTAGATCACCACCTTTGGAGAAGTGAGGAAGATGACCTTGTATCTGAGACAGCTTCTAAAGTTAGTCTCCGACTGTGTTGATGTTAGTCTCTGATGACTTCAGCATTAGTCTCCGACTGTGTTGATGTTAGTCTCTGATGACGTCAGCATTAGTCTCCGACTGTGTTGATGTTAGTCTCTGATGACGTCAGCATTAGTCTCCGACTGTGTTGATGTTAGTCTCTGATAACGTCAGCATTAGTCTCCGACTGTGTTGATGTTAGTCTCTGATGACGTCAGCATCAGTCTCTGAAATGTTAGTCTTCGATGACGTCACCCTTAGTCCCCAATGGGTTAAGATGACGTCATCAATCCGTGTTGAGATAATTAGTCTCTGATGACGTCATCCTTAGTCTCTGACAGGCTAAGTTTAGTCCTTGATGATGTCATCCATAGTCTTTGATGAGATATACGTTAGTCTTTGATGATGACATCACCCTTAGTCTCCGATGAGTTAAGATGACATCATCAGTCTCTTATGGATTTAATAGTCTCCGATGAGGTCATCCTTAGTCTCCGATGAGTAAAGATGACATCAGCAGTCTCTGATGAGTTAAATAGTCTCTGACGAGTGAAATTTTTCCCCCGATGGGCAACCTCATGCCCTGATAATCATTTTCTATTTGAATAGCCGTATTTAAAGTATGGATTTCTCATGATATACCAATAATGATATTTTACAGAACCCCTTCTTTTTCAACCGGTATAGTGAATCTAGCTAAGGACCAAAGCAAGTATATATTCACTCCACTATCTTTCTTACTGATTACGTAGAATCATTGATTCGATTTACGTAAATGAATGATGTTAATGCCTATGCATGATGATGATCTCTTTTATGATTAAGTAACGTACGATCATTGAATCCGATGTGCGTGAAAAAAAAAATGTTGATGTTTGAACTATGTGTTATTGGGTGTTTGCTAGTTGTTTAAAGTTCCTAGCACACCAAATGATGTTAAAGATGATGTTTGGGTGTTGAAAGTCATGGACTTGTATGCACACCCAAGTAACTTCTGTATGGATATATAGTTCCGCTTGTGATGATCACTGTCTTTTAATTGTTAAGCACGCCAATATGTGTTGTTGGCAGTCGCTGCTTTTAATTGTTCAGCACGTCAAGGCTATTCAAAATTGAGAAAATGTTTACAAGAAGATATATCCATATGGAAAGTTAAGGGGCTGTTGAATACTTTCGCCTAGTATTCTGGTCAATGATGATAAAGAATGATAGACCGAGGCAAGGCATCGGTAATGAAATTTTTTCGCAGACCATATGCTTTCTGCGAAGGACTACGTATGTCAAATGATGAATCAAATGACCAGGCTGACCAGCTGGGATGAAATTTGATTATGTAAGGTAGTCAGATAATGATCAGTCTGGTCAGGCGATACATTATCTGATGAGTAAAGGGAGAATCTTGATTTATTGAGAGAGGGTCAACCCCTTGATATCACTCGGGAACCCTAAATGATACATGTTGATTGATTTTTCAGGAGGTGTTGGCATTGCTTCACCCAACCTCAATGAATACTAAAGCTTTTGAATTATCTTTTGTGAAGACCCAGATTTGTAAATAAATTTCGTTATGAAATTTAATTATTTTAGCTTATTTTCTTCATGAAAATTATTTTCTTATAAGTTGTGAATATTGAAATTATATTTTTTATGAAAAATTTATCTGCAATGTGATGTCCAAAAGATTTTTTTAATTTTGTAAAGCTCATGAGGTTATGAGTTGTTCTACCCTTAAAAGAGTGTTTCGCTGGAAGTCGGAAGTTATGTGTTGTTGAAGGTGTCACCCTGGAAGGGCATAATGCGTTTTGGCAAGAAGGGAAAGTTAAGTCCCCGTTTTGTGGGACCATTTGAGGTATTGAAGAAAATTGGTGAAGTGGCCTATCAAATAGCCTTACCACCAGCTTTAGGTCACGTGCATGATGTATTTCATATCTCAGTTTTGCGTCCTTTTAAGGGCAACTATGAAGGAACATTAGACTATCAATCGATAGATCTGCGGACTGATTTAAGTTATGAAGAGATCCCTATCCAGATATTAGATCGGCAGATTAAAATTCTCAGGAATAAAGAAATTCCTTCTGTAAAGGTGTTATGGAAGAATCATGGTATGGAGGAAGCTACTTGGGAGCTTGAAAGTGTTATGCTTGATAAGTACCCCCATTTGTTTGAGAGTTAAGTTTCGAGGACGAAACTTCTGTAAGGGGGGAAGGATGTGAAGACCCAGATTTGTAAATAAATTTCGTTATGAAATTTAATTATTTTAGCTTATTTTCTTCATGAAAATTATTTTCTTATAAGTTGTGAATATTGAAATTATATTTTTTATGAAAAATTTATCTGCAATGTGATGTCCAAAAGATTTTTTTAATTTTGTAAAGCTCATGAGGTTATGAGTTGTTCTACCCTTAAAAGAGTGTTTCGCGGGTAGCTACAGTACCCATCTTCTTTTTAAAATACTTCACTGCTGGGGGGGGGGGGGGGGGGGGG
>CM025784.1:9381356-9539882 GCA_014636745.2 Centella asiatica | reverse complement strand
TTGCACAACAGACTCAGGAATATGCTTGGGAAGCCTTTTTCTTTTTGGAGCAGCAACAAGGATCTTATCAGCAGGAGTAGGATCAGCAGGGATAATTTGTTCTGCTTGTTCAGCATGTTCTTGCTGTGCTTCATGACCTCTCTCCCCCTTTTTGATATCATCAGCCATTTTGGGGAGAAAGTCAATCAGCTTATTCAGTGTTTGCTGTAGCTTTTCAAGTTTTTGCTCCATCTTCGATAATCTGGAGGCTAAGGCAGGATCAGCAGAGGTTCCGACAGCAGGAGTGCTCTCAGCAGGAAGCCTTGCTAAAACATGTGTCAGTTGGGCTTCAAGTTTAGCAAGCTTTTGTGAAGTAGGAGAGTCCTTGCTGACAGCTGGTTGCAGGTCGGATCCAGCAGCTTCTTCAAAATTGGCTTCGTTGTCAGCAGGAGTGTCCTTGTCCTCCCCCTCAATGGCTAGCATCTCAGCAGATGACTCAGTTAGTATCCTTGCTGGAGATAGATTGCTGGGTCCTTCTTGAATGTTCTCAGCAAGGTACTCATCGGGATCCAAGCCGGCAGCAAGAGCATCTTCGATCAACATGGACCTAATGAGTTCCTGTGATTGTTTTTCCTTTGCATGTACAGCAAGAACATCATCAGAGTCACTGTCACTGCTGCTGGATGCTTGAGTTTGCTTTCCCTTCCCTTTGCCCCTAACAGCAGCATGTTTTCTTCTTTGAGGAAGGGTTGGGTCAGCAGGAAAACGTATGGTAAAGCCAGGGAGGACAAGTCTTCGAGCAGCAGAGGGTTTGGCAACCGTCTCTGCTGATGGCTCCTCTGGGGACACTGCTGATCTATCTATTTCTCCAATGTAGTATGGATGTGGTGGATTGGCTTTATTGGCAGCATGGATAGCAATCTCCACTTCAGCAGGTCCATTTATAGAGTCTGGAGTGTCAACAGACCTGGTTTCTGTGAGCTCCAGAACATCAGTAGGAGTGGCAGGCTCCTTTGCTGTAGTGTCAGCAAGGATAGGTTCAATAGGAGTCGCCACCTTCGTAATCTCATCAATTTCTTTGAAGATCTCGGAGGATGATCTTTGTTGTTCGTCAGCAGGGATGGGAAATGAGTCAGCAGGGATGTAGTTATCAATTTCCTCAAATATTTCATCCCCTGCTGGCTCCGGGGTGAGAGGGACTACTGTGGGGATATCTTCTTCAGAGGGAGGCTCCACATCGGATCCTCCAGCAGCAATGGCTTCAGCAGCCAAATCTTCATCAACAAGTTCCATGTAAAAATCATAGATTTCCCTCTCCTCCTCCGTTAAGGTTGAGAGGTCAACTTCAGCAGGCACTGCCTTAGATTTCTTTTTGGGCCTGTGAATTTGACTCACTGCTCGCCTCTTCTTGCTGGGTTGACCAGCAGGGACGCGTTCGTCACTTCTGGCGTTTAGGGTTAAAGATGTTTGCCCCTCTGCTGGTCCCTTAGCTCTCCTTGCTGCAGCCACTTTGGCTAGGGCAGCAGGGTTGCGCCCATAATTTTTCAGTAGGGATGGATTGATCACCTTGCTGTACATAAGCTTTTTGGCCTTGGTCCCTGCTGGAAAGTGTTCTCCAAGTATGCCTTTGAGCAGCAGGGACAAGGTTCGTCCATGGCGAATCTTCGTTTTCCTTTTTCTGGAGAAGGATTCAGCAAGGACTTCGAAAAAGATTTGAGCCCAGTTGATTGGCTCCCCGTTCTTCAGCAGGGATACCAAGGATATAACCCTTGCTGATGCCTCGTCTTGAGAGGTGAACTTACACAACAAGGTCTTGTGAAGTATGTCCATGAGGAAGTCCCATTTCCTTAGGAAATCCTTTCTTTTCTTGCTGTCATGGGTTCTAACATACCATAGCTCTTCCAGCACAGCAGGGGTTACGGTGGGTGGAGTCAGCAAGCCCACACTTGTCATCTGAAGAATTTTGGCGATGCTTGCTGGAGTGATGAGAACCAACTGACCATTTGCTCGTCCAATTATGCTGTGGTCTCGGACTTGCATGACTGAGCAGAATTCCCTGATTACTTCCCCATATATGGGAGTATCAGTAGAGATCACATAATGTATCCCACTGTTCCTCAGCAGGGATATAACTTCAGTTATCCCAGCGTCTTGAATCCCAACAAAGGAATCTAAGTCGATGATAGACTCACATTGAATTTTCTCTAACCAGTTGGCCATGTTTGCTGATAGTGGTTGGAAAAAGTAGTCGGAAATAGGTTACGACAGTTTTCAGCAGGGATTAGAGTGAATATCAGAGCTGTGGTTTCGGTAAATTTGAGAAGGGTTAAAAAGGAGTTTATATAGGAGGTAAAGGAAGTTGAAGGGTTTAGAGAGCGGTAACTGCTTTGAGAAGGTGAAGAGTTAGTGGGAGAAAAATATGGGTAGAAGTGAGAATTAATTACCGAAAGGACAGCAGCCGTAAAAAGATCATGGAGCAGAGTGACATTTAATGAGGTGAGAGAAAAATTACGGCTTGATATGATGACCTACTTTTCCGTCGGTAAATGTGGATAGGATCAAACTTGCTGTAGCACATCTTTGCTGATGTGAAAGGAGAGGGCTGGAATCAGCAAGAATAGTATCCTTGCTGATTTTGAATGTTACAGCAGGAATGTCCATTGCTCAAGGAGACAGCAAGGACTAACATAGTTTCTGAAACAGCAGTTTTCTCTGGACGTCTCCCCCTTTTTCAAAATTATTCAGCAGGGATGATGGAAGTTCCAGCAAGGATTATTGACGTTCCAGCAGGGATTCACATAGTTTTTGAGAGCTTATTTTCTGGACGTCTCCCCTTTTTCAAAATTTTCACAGCAGGGTTGTAGGTTTTCCATCAGTCTTTGATCAGCAGGGATACTTTCAGCAGCAATTTTTCTGTTCCAGCAAGGATGTACATAGTTTTTGAAATATTCCATTTTCTATGGACATCTCCCCCTTTTTCAAAATTTCCAACAGGGATGATGTGGAATTTTCAGTAGCATTTGGACTTGATCAGCAGGTCTTCATTCAGCAACGTTTGACACGTCATCAGCAAGGATAGGAAGATCTGCTGAGACATCAGCAGTACTTTTCCTCCTGAAATTATCTTGCTAAGAACTAAGGTCCTTGCTTAAGCAAACAAGATGTTAGTAGCAAAATGCCTATTCACAATTTAACATGCCTAATTCACTTATCAACTTAAAACGATTTTCATCCAAGGGTTTTGTAAAAACATCTGCTAATTGGTTTTCAGTAAGAATATAGTTTATCTCTATGGTACCTTGCTGAACATGATCTCTAATGAAATGATGCCTTATATCTATATGTTTAGTTCTAGAATGTAAAACAGGATTATAAGCAATGACAACAGCACTAGTATTATCACAGAATATAGGAATAGACTTGAAATCAAACCCGTAGTCAGCAAGTTGGTTTTTCATCCACAGAATTTGAGCAACATAGCTTCCTGCTGATATATACTCAGCTTCAGCAATGGATGTTGACACTGAGTTTTGCTTCTTGCTGAACCACGAAACAAGTCTCCCTCCAAGAAATTGGCATGTTCCACTTATGCTTTTCCTATCTATTTTACACCCAGCAAAGTCCGCATCGGAATATCCAGCAAGGTTGAAATTTGAATCTTTTGGATACCATATTCCTAAGTTGGGAGTTCCCTTGAGATATCTGAAAATTCTCTTAACAGAAGCTAAATGTGATTCCTTGGGGTTAGCTTGAAAACGTGCACAAATACATGTAGCAAACATAATATCTGGTCTACTAGCAGTTAAGTATAGCAAGGATCCGATCATACCTCGATAGCTTGTTATGTCTACGAATTTACCTTGCTCATCTTTATCTAACTTTGTTGCTGATGACATAGGAGTTTTCATAGGACTTGCTGATTCTAACCTAAACTTCTTAAGCAGGTCTTTGGTGTACTTTGATTGATTGATAAAAATTCAATCACCTTTTTGCTTAATTTGAAGTCCAAGGAAGAAGTTCAGCTCTCCCATCATGCTCATCTCAAATTTACTCTGCATAAGCTTAGCAAATCTCGCACAAAGTTTTTCATCAGTAGAACCAAAAATTATATCGTCTACATAGATTTGTACTAGCAAAGTTTTATCTTTATGCTTTCTAATGAAGAGTGTGGTGTCTACTTTACCTCTACTGAAACCTTCGCCAATTAAAAAGGAAGATAGAGTATCATACCATGCACGTGGGGCTTGCTTAAGACCATACAAAGCTTTATCAAGCTTATAAACATGGTGGGGATTGGCATGATCAGCAAAGCCTGGAGGTTACTCCACATAGACTTCCTCCTGAAGTTCTCCATTCAGAAAAGCACTCTTGACATCCATCTGAAACACCTTGAAGTCTTGATAAGCAGCATAAGCAAGAAAGATCCTTATGGCTTCAAGCCTTGCTACTGGAGCAAAGGTTTCGTCATAGTCGATTCCTTCCTCCTGAGAGTAGCCCTTAGCCACAAGTCTTGCCTTGTTCCTTGTGATGATCCCATCTTCATCCATTTTGTTTCGGAATACCCACTTGGTGCCAATTACAACATGATTTCTTGGCCTGGGAACAAGATTCCAAACTTTGTTCCTGCTGAATTGGTTAAGCTCTTCTTGCATAGCAAGGATCCAATCAGCATCAGCAAGAGCATCCTCAATTTTCTTAGGTTCCATTTGAGATAGGAAGCTTAGAAAACTATTTTCATTTTGAGCAGATCTTCTGGTCTTTACTGAGCTTGTAGGATTTCCAATTATCAAGTCTTCTGAGTGAGACTTGGTCCATTTCATCCTTCTTGGTAGATCTGTTCGAACATCTTGCTGTCTTAGTTCCTCCAAGTTGGGTTGATCTTTTACTTCAGCAGGGGTGCTATCCAATGGAGCAGTGCTTTCTGATGGTACTTCAACAGGGTCTTCCTTGGTCTCTATGACTTGAAGATTCTCCTTTGGTTCCTGCTCAGTTATAAGAGGTAGTGAACCACTTGGTTCCTCATGGTTAGTTTCATCAAATACAACATGAACAGACTCTTCTACTGTTAGAATTCTTTTATTAAAGACACGAAAAGCTTTGCTGTGGGTAGAATACCCTAAGAAGATACCTTCATCAGATTTTGCTTGAAATTTAGTCAAGTACTCCTTACCATTGTTGTGAACATAGCAGGGACATCCAAAGATTTTGAAGTAGCTTCTGTTTGGTTTTCTCCCCTTCCATACCTCATATGGAGTTTTGCCAAGTGTTGGATGAATGAGTGATCGATTTTGAGTATAGCAAGCAGTGTTCACTGCTTCTGCCCAGAAGTACTCAGGAAATCTAGCATCAGCAAGCAATGTTCTTCCAGCTTCTTCTAAGGTTCTGTTCTTTCTTTCAACCATTCCATTTTGCTGTGGAGTCCTTGGTGTAGAGAAGTTATGAGAAATTCCTTGCTCATCACAGAACTCAGTAAAGCCTCCAAAGTCAAATTCTTTTCCATGATCACTTCTTACTGACTTGATTCTGAGTTCTTTCTCATTTTGCACTTGTCTGCTGAATTTCTCAAACTCTGCTAATGCATCATTCTTCTGAGCAAGAAATAATGCCCATGTAAATCTAGTGGAATCATCCATAATAGTGAATGCATATTTCATTCCACCAAGACTACTTGCTATAGGGCCAAACAAATCAAGATGTAATAGCTGGAGGGGCATAGAGTTTGATTTTTCAGGTTTGCTTAAGAAAGATTGTTTTGTTTGCTTACCAAATTGACAAGCTCTACAAGGTTTTTCTTTTTCAAAGGAAAATTTAGGCAAACCTTTTACAAGATCTTTAGCAGCGAGTTTTGAAATCGTTTTAAAGTTTAAGTGTGAAAGTCTCTTATGCCATAACCAACTAGCATCTGCTGAAGCTTTAGCAAGAAAGCAGGTTGTTTCAGCAGGACTTAGCTTAGCCAAATCTACTACATAAACATTCCCATTTCTTGAACCAGAAAGCTTCAGAGAATTTGTTTGAAGATCTCTTACTTGACATTGATTGTCTAGGAAGGTGACCTTATGCCCTTTGTCACACAACTGGCTTATGCTAAGCAAGTTGTGCTTGAGACCCTCCACGTAGGCAACCTTGTTGAAGCAGATTAATCCATTCCCTGCTGAACCATATCCTTTAGTCCTTCCAGCACTATTATCTCCAAAGATCACTTGTGATCCATCCTTTTCTTTGAAATTAGTGAGCAAGGCTTTATCTCCTGTCATATGTCTTGAACATCCACTGTCCAAGTACCAAATTTGTTCCTTGCTCACAGCCTGCAAAACATAATCAATTACTTTGGTACCCAGCAAGACTTGGGTCCATTAAGGTTAGTACCCTTGGGGACCCATACTTGTCTCAATTTTGGTTTTTGAGACCAACTAGTATAGTAAGGGTCAGCAAGGCACAGAGAAACTATGTGGCCAATCCTATGGCAACGATAGCATCTCAGATGCATCATGTTGTGATGTGTGTGCTGCTTACCTCTTCTCTTAGGTTGAGGTTGTTTCCAGTGTTTGCTCCTATCACAACCTTTGCTAAATTTCAAATTCATCGCATTGTTGTAATTATAAGCAGGAGGAACATGGTTCTTGCTATACTTTCCACCCTTGGTCTGTTTAGTACCATGTCCCTGCTTATAGTTACGGTTAGCAAGGAATTTGTTCTTTAGCAAGGTAACATTTCTATTACCTTTGGATATAGGAGTTTTACACTCTGCTGAATGCACAGAGATTGTTCTGCTAATAGACTCAGCATCACTTTCTCCACTACTTTCAGCAAGGACTTCGCAAGTCCCAGCAATTCCACTTCTGTCTAGCATGCTTCTTTGACTTTTCAGCAAAGCACATGCATTAGAAGCTGATTTGTTCCAAGTGGAGATTGTAAAAGTTAATTCCTCAACTTGGGAGGATAACTTAGACTCTCTCTCTTGAGAGTCTCTGAGGTGCTGTCTAAGCAAGGTCCTCTCATCATCAGCAGCAAGTAACTCCAAATTCTTTGTTTGCACCTTTTCAAGTGTAAGCAAGATTTCAGAGTTCTTGCTCCTGAGTTGATCAGACTCTGCTGAAGCAACTCTCAGCAATCTTCTATATTTATGCCACTGAGATGTAACATCCTTAAGCAAGGAGCGCAACTCAGCTTCAGTGATGTCGGGAGAGTCAAAGTCAAATACCTCAGTAAGGTCAACCTCCTTGCTGGGATCGGATTCCCTTGCCATTAAGCAAAGGTTGGCAATTTCTAGTCCGGAGTTTGAGTCGCTTTCACTTTCACTCCAAGACTTTTCAGCAATAAGTCTCTTGTCCTTGATGTTTGAATTATTCTTCTGCTGGTACTTCTTCTTGTAATATTCTTTTCCCTTGCTCTTGTCATTAGCAGGGATTTTCTTTTCCTCTCATCCTGAACTTCGGCAGTCAGCAGCATAGTGACCAGGCTTTTTACAATTATAGCAGAGATCTTTAGATGAATCTCTCTTACTGTTGCTTGTGTTTCTTTTGAAGTTTCCTCTATCCTTCTTCATGAACCTTCTGAATTTTCTGGCTAGCATAGCCATATCTTCATCACTATCAGCAGATTCAGAGTCAGAATTGTTAGGTTTTATAAACATTTGATGATGATTGTTCTTAGAATACTTAGGAATTCAAATGTACAGAAGAGTGTTGGTTTGTAACACTTTAGTATTGTAGCTAGCAGTAGTATCTCTTGTTTGTAAATTAGTCATTATAATAAAGAGACAGATTTATTTCATTTGTATGTACTGCTGGAATACTTGTTGAGTTTGTTCAACAAGTTGTTTTAAATTTATTAGTCCTTCGGAGATTGAATTTGGCTTGTCGGAGACTAAGGGAAAAGTCCACCAGAGACTAAGTTTTTGTTCATCAAAGATTGGACTTTGCCCATCGGAGATTGAAGAATCCTTCATCGGAGATTAAAGTTTTGTTCATCAGGGATTGAAGGATTGGTCATCGGAGATTAAAGCTTACGTCATCGGAGATTGGAACTAAAGAATCAGAGACTAACGCTGACGTCATCAACGACTAACACAATACTTCGAAGATTAAAAGCTGACGTCACCAACGACTAAAGCCAAAGCATCGGAGATTACTCGAAGTGATCGGGGACTAATGAAAGAAGCCATCGGAGACTAGTCGAGGACTTAATCACTGATGGAGTTAGAGTTCAAATCAAAGAAGGAAAGTCTTCCATGCACACGTAGACTTTATTGAAGACGTAGCTGACAAGGAAACTTGTTAGAAATCTTTCAATTGGAAAGATTGTATTTGATTTGAATTAGGAAGCTAGATTTTTGGTAACTTAGTTTTTAGAAGCTGTAAAAAAAATTTCAGAAAAAAAACAATACGAAGCTGTATAGAATTGAAAAGAGTTGTATTCTCTTAATATACAGAATAGAAGCTGACAATCAAAGCTTGTTTTGATTGTTAGAAAACTTGTAATCAATTGTTAAATCAAATAAAGGCAATTGTTTATAGAGTTTTGATTGTGTTCTTTATATTCCGCAGAAAAGTTTAAATTTCTTAAAGAACAGTCAATCGAAAAGAATTCAAAGAACTTGTATTCAACCCCTCCTTCTACAAGTTCTAAGTCATCTCACTGGGAAAACAATTGCTATCAGAGCCTGTAATTGAATTTACTCAATTAAAACGTTCCAAGAGATGGCCAACGATGAAGCAAGCAGCTCTAACATCATGGCGTATGCGGGAAGTAGAGATGGTGGTACCAGAATTCCTATACGTAAAAGAATTCAAAGAACTTGTATTCCCCCCCCCCCCCCCCTTCTACAAGTTCGAAGTCATCTCACTGGGAAAACAAGAATCTACTTGTTGCTTAGACTCAGCAGCCTTCAAAGCAACTCTATCTTTCCTCCTCGGCTCAGATGTAGCTTCTCTCTGAGCCAACTCCATTTCGTAAGTCCGCAGGTTTCCATAGAGTTGTTGGAGAATAGTAGTGTGTAAATTCCTCAACTCTTTGACAGCAGTGGTCTTAGGATCCCACTGCCTTGGCAAGGATCTCATGAATTTAAGATTAATGTCCTTTGTGTCATAGGTCTTCCCTAGAGCACGCAAATTGTTAAGCAGGACAGTAAATCTCTCGTACATAGCAGTGAGATTCTCCTCCTGCTGCATGTTGAACATTTCATATTGTTGAATAAGCAAGGATTGCTTATTCTCTCTGACCTCAATTGTTCCTTCATTGAGTACTAGCAAGGCATCCCATACCTCTTTAGCAGAGGTGCAGTTGGATACACTTTCGAACATTTCCTCTTCAAGAGCCATGAAGAGAATGTTCATTGCCTTCTTATTGTATCCAACCAACTTCTTCTCTTCATCCGTCCATTCCTTTCTCTGCTTAGGAATTAGCTTATTTGGATCATCAGCAGATAGCTTTTCTGGAATGTAGGGTCCAACCTTTATTGCTTCAAATAGTTCCTCATCAATGGCATCCATGTATACCTGTATTCTCAATTTCCAGTTAGCAAATCTATGTCTGGTACACATAGGGGGCTTGCCACCAAAATCACTTCTTAAAGCCATTAGAAAGTTTTAAGTTTGGATCCTCTCAAGCTGCAGGGCTTAGCAAAGAGTGTCAAGCTCTGATACCACTTGTTAGGTCCCAAAGGGTAAAAATACTAGAAGGGGGGGTTGAATAGTGTTTTTCAACAATTAAGTCTTACTTAGAAAACTTTACTGAATTAAAAATGTTCTTGCTTATAAAAAATTTTCTTATGATTTTCAAAGAATTTAGCAGCGGAATTTGTTTTAAGCAAGGAACCCCTTAGGTTTTGTATCAAAAGTTAATGGCTTGAAGTAGCAAAGATAGTAAGTCTTTGCTGAACAAGTTCAGCAGGACTAAAGCAAAGCACAACAAAGCAAGGAAGCAATATAAAAGATAAGCAGGAGAAGAGATAGAATTTTTATAGTGGTTCAGAATAATCCTACTCCACTCTTCTTCTCTTTTACTTGAGAAGGCTATCACTATAATTTGTTCACACAGAACAATCAGCAAGAGGACACTTAGTCCAATTTATAATGGGTCACTTAGACCACTTTAGCAGGACACTTAGTCCAATTTTTTCACACAGACACTAAGAAGATTTCAGAAAATCTTGCTTGCTATCTTCAAGTAGATGGCTCCTTGGTTGAGCAGATAGATAGCACTTGTTCAAGCTTTATGATGTCTTGCTGTAGTCTTTAAGATGTCAGAGTTTTTGTTCAGTTGGTTCATTGGTTAGTCATAAATGAAATTTATGACTTCTATTTATACTTCTCCAAAAGAACTATCCGTTGGAAATTTGAAATAGATCCGTTGGAGTGTACTGTCCTTGATGTGAATTGTACCTTTTCAGCAGTCCTTGCTTAGTTCAAAAATTTAGCCGTTTTTCTGTCTTCTAGTGCCCTTCAGAAGAGTTTCTCAGAAGTTGACTAAGCAAGGGTTAAGATAACTTTTCTGACAATCTTCACTTTGATAAGCAAAGGATCTTGCTTACTAAAGTCCTTGCTTATTTCCATTCTAAGCAGGACTATACATGGAAAATTCTTCGTCTTCAGAATCCTTCATAGCAGGCTTATCAGTAGACTTCAATGGTGATCAAAGGTCCTTGCTTAACTACACATTATATCCACCTAACATGTTGGATATTTTTCTAAGTCCTTTTACATTGTCTAAGCAAGGACTATATTACATCATCAATTCTTATATATCAAACACATAATGAAAGTTTAAGCAAAGATAATATAAGCAGGGGTGCAACAACAATCTCCCCCTAATTGATGATGTCAAAATGAGTTATTTTGATCACCACAGCAAGAACCAAAAAGAATTTCATTTTATTTCAAAGTGTTCAAGAAATACAAGTTAAAATGAAATTACTCAACAAAACAAAAGAAATTATACATCATTAGCAGGTTCTTCCGAACTCTGTTGGTCTTCACCCTCACCAAACTTCAGCAAGTCTTGCCTTCGCTTCTCCTCTGCTGCCTCTTTTTCCCTTTTTCTTGCCTCCTTTTTTTCCTCCTCTGCATCCTTTCCTTCTTTTTATCATACTCCAGCTGCATTTCCTATACCCTGAGTCGCTTCATTCCACCTCGTACTGCTTAATCCTTGATTCAGATTCCTTTATGCTTGCTATTAGCTTGAGACTTTCAGCAGGCCCTGACTTCTTTGAAATGATATCAACTTCTTCAAGAGCCTTCTGAAGTCTCATGTACGGAGATGGATTTAAAATTTGCACAACAGACTCAGGAATATGCTTGGGAAGCCTTTTTCTTTTTGCCCATTAAGCAAACTCGTCAGGGACTGATATCCTTAGCCATCAGAGACTAACATATTTTGCCCATTAAAGACTACGGATGACGTCATCAGAGATTTAAACTTAGCCTATCGGAGACGAAGGATGATGTCATCAGAGACTAAACTTAGTCTATCGGAGACTAAGGATGATGTCATCAGAGACTAAATAACTCATAAGAGACTGCTGACGTTATCTTTACTCATCGGATACTAAAGGTGACATCATCGGAGACTAACTTTAAATCTCCTACATTAGAGACTAACATTTGTTCGTCGGAGACTAAGAAAATCCTTCATCAGAGAGTAACATCTATCTCATCAGAGACTAAAGTATCTCATCAGAGACTAACATATTAGTCATTAGAGACTAACGAATATCTTATCTGAGATTAAAGTATCTCATCAGAGACTAAAATTATCTCATCAGAGACTAACATTAACTCATCAGGGACTAGAATTATCTCATCAGGGACTAATATTAGAGCCTATTTTTGCTACCATGGAAGGCTTATCATGAACAAACTCAGCCTAAGATGTCTCATGAAAATGCAAAAGAATATAAACTTAGCATAAATCTTTGATGCTATGCACGAAAGAAACTAAATAGAGTACCAGGTTCTTACCTCTTCGTTTTTAAGGGTGAAATCAAAGCTTGTCTGAGAATACTTTTCTGAAAGAAGAACTTGGAAATTTATGGAGATGATAAGTTTAAACGAAACTCTTAAAAGAGAAATTTTGGTAAAGGAATTAAAATTTCATCTCGAATGAGGTATTTATAAAGTTCAAGAGCAGTAAGCTAAGGTTAAGCTTTAAGTTAAGATGATTGGTTAATCGGGATGGTAAAACGGCTACTTATCATTACTCTTTAACAGCTAACAACTGTTGTCCTACATGCACAATGCCTTGATCAACTACTGCCAGTTAAACAACTCTTTGATCAACACGTAGGTATAAAACTTACGTAATCCTCTCACTCTCTTCCAAGCTGATCAATATAATCTTATATGGGATTTGCTAGTCCCCTTTTTAATACCTTTTTAAGGAACTTAACCTCATAATCATGGATATCACATCATCATAAAATTTTCATTGTAGATATGAATTCATCATTCATATCTAAAAAGACTAACCTCCATGCAAAAATAAAATAACACAAAATAAAATTATTTCTTATCGTAAAATACATTTAAAATTTTCGGGTTCTCACAGTGTTACCTTAGAAGGCAATGAAAAAGGAGAGGTACAAAGTGATTCTTTAGAAGGTACAGAAAATGGAGAGCCAGAGGGAGATAAAGATGAGATCCTTGTAAATAAAGAAAATATAGAAAATAGGGAAAACACGGAAAATGTACATACACATTCTTCTTCAAATAGTGATAAAGATGACACTCCTATGGGTGATTTTTTACAACCCATGGGAGTTGGTTTTCACTATCATAAGATTCACATGACTGAGACAATAAAACTTCTCAAGCAGGAGTTCTCATGTGCCATAGATCCTGTCCTAGTCAAGATTCTAAAATCATAGATCATGCTAGGTTAGTCTATAGATGTTGAGTCTCACAAGATACAAACAGTATTTACAGAGAAGATTCAAAATGTACAGAATTGAGTAGATCCTTTTGCCACCAGCCACTCCTTACTAAAGTTCAAGAAGCTCATAGACAGTGTTGACCAACAACTATCTGCATTCAACACCCGACTGACAAGGATAGAATCTTTGCAACTTTATATGGCTGACAACCTTCAACAAATTCTTCAAGTCATTTCCCTACTCTCAATTTCCACTGATGATGCTACTAAAAAGGGGAAGAAACCTTTAAACACTTCATCACGGGTTGTTGCTGAGAAGCCCACAATTCAACCATCAGGGGATATGACTACTCCTTCTTCACAACAAGCTCTAAAGGCCAAAGACAAGTGCAAGGGTATCCTAATTGAAGAGATAAAACTAAAAATTGAAGAGCCTCAAAAGAAAAATCTTACTCAATCAGGACTCAAGTTACTTGGAGATGTCGTGAAGGCAACCATTTTCCAACACATGTTGAAGCCGTAATTGATGGGAAAGTGGAGCTTGTCTTTCCTCAAGACATGAAACTGGTAGAAGCTAATGCACTCTATGCACAACAAATTCAACAAGAGGAGGAAATGGATACGGAGAAGGAGAAGAAGAAGAAAAAAAGTGTCAAGCCAAGAACCTCTAAGAAAACTCAGCCCAAGCAATCTCAGCCCCCAAAAGGTGAATCGGGAGATAAAAACAAAGAAAATCCAACATCCCCTGATGTTACCAAACCCGAGTCATCGAAAACAAAAGCTGAAGCTCTTACTCCTGTAACATATAGACCACCTACCTTGGCTGAATCTCTAAGGGATGAAAGATAGAAGAGCCTGACATTTATGCACTCCATAAAAAGTATAAATGTCAGGATAAAAAGAAACAAAGAGAAACTAATTGTCATCCAGATGAAAAGTAGGTTTGAGTTCACAGTCACCCTTGACTAGTTCAGGAGGATGGATGCTGAGCAACTAACATTAGTCAGGAAAACAATGCTAGATACTTCAGAGCTAAATAGAGACTTAAGGGGGGTCATTGAAAAGCTGAGGAGAGCCATCAACGACAACAGGAACTTGCCCACAACTATGGAGAAACCCTTGAAATTATTCTATAAAATTGCTAATAGGCAAGAGAAGCATATAAGGACCAATGACATTGACGAGCTTGACCTGGAGGAGGCGATGCATGTTCTAAGCCAAATTGCTTATCACAAAAATGAAGATGTCATCAAGTTCAGAACCATGCTTGTAAAGAAGGTATTGAAGAAGATTGAAGAAACCAGAGGTAATGATGGGAACTCAACAATTGTAAGGGAAGTTCCCCCAGTAAAAGGATTTAAAGAATATCCAAAGATGATCACACACCCCATGGGCGTTGAATTCAAAAATTCCAAAGGGGAGATTGTCATCTTTTACTGGTCACAACTAGCTACAGCCAACTTACAAGATATTGGATTAGTCCTTGAAACTTTGGAAAATAGCAGGAATGTCAACATTGTCAATTTTAGAAGATTGCTTTAGAAAGAGCTAGAGACATTGAAGGAAGGAAGTGAAGACAAAAGACTTACGATTCCAGATCAAAATCTTGATCAGAGAAGACAAGGCCTTGGAAGTGACTCTTAACCGATTGAATCAAGTTATCCATTGCCCTTTGTTTCTGCTCAACAAAGGGTGGATCCTGAAGTCTAAGTGTAAACACATGTATTGAATTTGAAAAGTCTTGTATATAGTTATTTTTTCAATTTGTACAAATACAGACAGATCAATAAAATTGCATTTCTCATTCCTTATCCTGTATAGTTTTGGTTTTAACATCATCAATAGTGTATCAATTAGATTTATGGTTATCAAATTGATAATCATAAATAGGGGGGATTGTTAGGCATAATGCTGAGAATAATGATGATATATTTATTCTTTAGTTTTGTTAAATAATTGTGCACTTGTAAATACTCAAGGTTGTCACCAAACCTTAGTATATTTGCACAAATAAGTATTCACTGATGGACAACTTAGTCTATCAGGGAATAAAAGGTATCGCACTAGGAAAGTCATCAGTGGATATATCAAAGACTTGATAGTGTCAGGGAAGGTCTGATTGTACTTAAAAAGACAAGTATTCTACACATCAGACATTCAAGAAAAGGCCAACAAAGTATCAATAATCAAAAATGTTAGTGTACAAAAAGGCATCAGGGAATAGCTTGATCGTTAGGGGAAACCTTCAGGGGTTAGTTTAACTATCAGGGGAAACCATCAAGGGATACCTTGAACATTAGGGGATGCCATCAGGGAATAGTTTGATTATCATAGGAAACCATCAGGGGATAGCCTATACACTACATCAGTGGATAGTATTGGGTCTTAACATTAGGGGATCAAGAAGCACTAATTAAGTCTACATCAGGGCTTGTTATCAGTGGATAGTAAAGCACTAATCAAATCTACATTAGAGCTTGTCATCAGGGGATTCAGAAGCACTAATCAAGTCAACATTAAGGGCTTGTCATCAGGGATTAAAAGATATTCACTGATACTTGGCTAAGAAGCAAGGGGTATAGTTGGGGAAAATATTCCTTGAAATATGGTGGTCAAATAGCAACCTTTATATCAGAAATGCATGGAGAATAGGAACAAAAACAGAAGCAACAATAGCCTAGAGCGGTGTGACACGTGTATTTTCGAAAGGACAATGATGGGAGATATTGCGGCTACGTTGAAAAAGAAGCATGTCTTGCACATGGGTTCTATATCTGTTCTCCTATATATGGAAGGGTTGTTACAAGAAACAACCAGGAAGTTGAGTGAGAAAAATACGAGAAAGAGAAAGTCTTTGAAAAATCTCAATCAACATTATACACTAGAGAGAAGTTTTGTAATAGTTCTTGAGAGAAATATTCAGAGAGAAAAACATAGCTAGTGTATGAAACAAGAAGCTATAAACTTTTACAGAATTGTAGTTGTTTAATCACTTTGTGATTATATAGATTCCCAAAAAAATACAAGTCATAATACAACTATTTTAACTTGAATCTGTGTGTAGTCATATTAAATATCTTTATTGCTTTTCTGGATATTGTAACTATTTCAGTTTGTGCTAGTTAAGATTTTAAGAACAAAAACGTTTTGGGTGTTTGTATTCAACCCCCCTTCTACAAAAATTTTAGCTTATTTTGTTATAACAAAAATCAATCCAATTGATACAGTCATGACAAACAAGGTGTTGGAGTAATTCAAATTGTCAAGTGCTTATGTTCTGGTATCTTTAACTTCTCATGTTATTCTTTGATAATGAAATATCTATGTATTTATATGTTTCATAAATAATATATATATATATATATAAAGAATTTGGTCAGGGGTTGTGGTTGCAGTTGTACTCCTCAGGGGATATATTCATTTATCCTTGATGATAGTGCATCATGGGGTAGTCATTCTCCTTTGATAACACAACATCAGGGGATAATAACTAACTAGTGATGTCGTGGCATCAGGGCCTTTTTAAAAAAGCTATTTATACGTAATTTCTCTTTCCCTAACGACAAACCAAATCTTTAATCTCTCTAACAACTGTTGGAGATTTCATCTCTTTTTCAGAAAACCTAACCTCTCGACTAAAGCAATGGCTTCCAAATCTTCATCTCAAAAATTATCAAATGGACTCATTGTTCCACAAACAAATTTTCTCGGGTTCTCAGAAGTTGATGAAGTAGATGCATGTTACAGACTAGTGATGCAATATTTATTGAACTCTACATATCAAAAAGCCATATTCTAAGAGCCAACAGTATATGCAAAGCTAATTTCGGACTTGTGGAGCAGTGCAAAACTTGTACACTCTTCCTCCAGGCCCAGTAAGGTTAAGTTTGTCTCCTTCACCACGAAAGGTCAAAAGGGTAAGGTCTCTCCAACTATCCTAAGTACTGCTTTAGATTTCCCCAACTCAGAATTTGTGGAAGTTCCCTCAAACTCTGAGTTATTAAACTTACTAGTTGAACTAGGCTATAGGACTAATAACCCTCAAGCCCTTAAGTTCAAAGACTTGAAACATATTAATGTCAATAGAGAACTATTTTATCTCTTTGACACTATAACTAAAGTTTTTTCTGCTAAATCTAGTAATTTTGAAGTCATCACTTCACTTACTCTTAAAATCGCTTATGTCATACTTAAAAATGTTAAAATTAATATAGGCAAGATGATTTTTGATGACTTAGTAACAAAATTAGGAAAGAAATCCTCTGGGAAATCAAAGATTTATTATGCGAGATTTCTTATGATGCTTGTCAATGCCCAATTGCCTAACATCTCTGTTGAGAATATTGATATGACAATTCAGAGCTTTAAGCAGACCAAAAGATTGTTCATTGAAATCAACAAGAAGGCATACATAGACGTTCCTTTTGTGCTTCCACAGTATATGGCATAGGTAAACATTATAACACAATCTCCTTTTCAACCTCCTATTTCTTCTACTTCAACTACAATGGTTGAGATCACTAGCATTTCTTAGCCTACCCAATTAGTTCAACATTCTTCTAAGCAACATCTCTCTATAGCCTAACCCTCAGCCTCCCAAAAGACTAAGGGTATCAAAAAAAAAATCCTCAAAAGTAAAAACAACAACTGATGGGGAGCAAGGAGAAAATGTGGGTAGATTGGAGAAGTCGAAGAAGAAGAAGAAAGCCAAGAGAGATGACCTCAAATGGAGCCAAGTAGTATCCTCTCAAAAGGATAATGACCTTAATAAGGAATAATCCACATCTCTAGTTGTCTCCTCTCAAAAGGATTCAATTATTGAACATAGTCCCCAACCAAGGACACAAGTGAGTGAGGCATATACACTGACCACAAAACTTGATGAAACACTCGTCAAGGTCTCTAAGAGCCACTTGCAGATATCAAGCATAGCGAGTTCACACACAACTTCCCTTGATGGATCAGCTCCTCACTCTGTAATCCAGCCAAAACTCCTCTCTACACCTCTCCTTTTTTTTTCTCTTTACCTCTACTTTCATGACATCAAATCCTTTAACTTCTCACTTCTTGGAGGAGCCCATTCAAAATGATTCAGTGATTGAGAGTCATGATCTTTTAATGATTGATTCCTTTCTTAATGACCAAATCACTGATGATCAATTAGTTGATAGAGGAATCAATGTAAATACTTCCTCAATAGATACCTATACTATTGGAGTGTATGTCTTAGTGGCCAATTATGTAATGATTGTGACAATATATTTATGTTATGTTTTGGTTAAATGATAATTTCTTTTATTATGTTTTATTTACTGCATTATATAAATGTTAACATAATAAATTTCCTTAGAAGAATGATATTAATTATATGGATTCAAGTATGTAACTTGAATATGAGATCATATAAGTATGTTATATATATCATTATTCTTAGATGTCCCTAGTCGAGTATTATTGTTAGTGGGACAACAATAATACATTGAGACTAGTATGTGGATTGACTAATGACCACATCTCATTGGTCATAAATATATACAAGATATATTAAGTTGATGCATAGGTACCATGTTAGAGAACAGTGTACTGGATAGACCCACCATGAGAATTCTACATGGAGCATTATGCTATTTGTCATAAGTAATTCTCATAGTGACAATGATGTACCAATCCTTTGACCTAAAGTCATGACATTTCTACATAAGGAGTTATGTGTTTTGACATTGCCAAAAGTCACCTTTAATCGGGTGGACGATAAAGGTGATTGTTGGATGCATCATGAGTTATGTGAGAAATGAGAATGATGTAGATGGACTTTAAACCTCCTATAAATTATTGGTGATATCTATAGGCCTCTTGATTGAGTGAGACTATAAAATGCGTGGCTATGCTCAAATATAGATTTGTTTCATATAGTCTACTCATTGATCAAGAAAACTGAGATTAAATTGTGAAGAGGATGACACATCCATGCCTTGGAATTTAATCTTAGATATCAAGGTAAAAAGGATTAAATTACATTGAAACATTGGTCGCGAAAAGGTTGCGTTGAATCAACGACTTTATTATTATTTGGGTAACAGTGATGTATTACTAGATGCCACTCACTGTTTATAATTTTATAATATCATTTAAAATTATTGCCAACGTAATAATAAGCTACAAGGTCGCACACTAAGAACATTCATTAAGGAGATATAATTTAAATGTCAGTGATTTTAATATATTAATAAGATTAATTTTATTTAAATCATGGCTTTAAATTATATGTATGTAATCTGTATATATATATATTAGAGTCCCTTGGAAGAAAATACGAATATATATTTATTTGACATATATATTAATTAAGTTAGATTTGATTAAAATATATAATAAATATAAAATTCAGATTTTATTCTCCTAATCAGATTAGGGTTTGGAATTACTCTATACACAACTATATATAGGATATATCAGTTGTTCTCTCACATATACGTTTTCTAAAAAACCCTAGCCGCTCATAAGAGAGAGAGAGAGAGAGAGAGAGAGATAAGCATCCAACAACTAGTACTGCAATTCTCCTTGCTAATTCGGATCGTGAGATGATTCGTGGGGTGTTCGTGTGGATACCTTAGAGGTGCCGTCCCTTTGGATTGCGTTAAAGATTCGGAGACGTTCAACACTCTCATCAAAGCTTCGGATTCTGCAGGTTTAATCAGTAAAATCTTAAACCATCTGTATTAAATTGTTTCGCATGGATCCTCGGGTTAGGGTTTCGTTTTTGTTTTAAATTGTTTTTTTTTCCACTGCGTTTTATCTGTCGAAACCCTACATATACATCCCCAATTGTACATACAAATAAATCTCCTTTCATTCCTCTACTCTTAACTGTGGATACACTTGTTGTAAATGCTTTATTAACCTTGTCCACAGTTGATGAGACCCTAACCCATCAGAGGCCTTCTAGGAATATTCAAAGTTAGGATGAGAGAATATTTAGTGAAAAGAAGCAAGGTCAAACCTCTGAGAGGACCTTGGCAAAAGAAAAGTTTGAGAGTACTGCCCTAGCAGGCAATGAAAAAGGAGAGATACAGAGAGATGCTGTTAGAACAAAATGGGCTCAAGTGTTTGTAGAAGGGGGGATTGAATACAAACACTCAAAACTTTTTGATCTTTAAAAACTTGTGTTAGAGTTAAATGATGATGATGATGATTATGTAATAAATTGTGCAACTATAAATTCTTGAGGTATTTTATGAACCTTAAGATCAGCACATGTTTTGCATCAACTGATGATGAACTTATTCATCAGTGGATGGTCAATAACGTCACAAGGCAAGTTAGAAAACAGAAACATCCAAAGGACCTGACAAAGTGAAGAAGAATGTCCGATGTTACTTGTTAACAGTCAAAGTATTCCGCACATCAGATATTCTAAACAAATTTGCATTGATTAAGTACCGTTAGGGGAACCCATCAGGGGGAACTCTTCAGGGGAACCCATCAGGGGGAACTCATCAGGGGATGACGAAGGCAGACCAACCCGTCAGGGAAACACTTCAGGACATGTCAGTGTCAGGCCAACCCATAAGGGTAACCCATCAGGGGGAATGACCAACATGACATCAGTGGAAGCCATCAGTAATATGCGTCAGGATCAAGAAGCACTGAGTGTAACTCAAGTGAAGGTTGAAACCCTGATCCAGTTAATAAGCATCAGGGGATCTAGAAGCATTGATCAAAGTCCATCAGGGCTGATTATCAGTGAATCGTTATGACAGCATGCACTCGTCATCAGTACTTACACGAAAATCAACGTAACGTGTTAGAAAAGCAAGAAATATCAACTAGAAAGATATTTCTTGAAGTTTGTTCTTGATCCAATAAGAACTCTCACGCATTAAATGCACACGAATCAGGGGAAGAAAATGTAGCAACAAAGCATGCAGCAGTCTGACACATAGGGCTACGATGTGACATACTTGCAGCTAAGTTGAGAAAAGCAGCACGTCTCAAGCACGTGATTTCATCCACTGATCAACATATAAGCAACGAAGTTCTCATTACAATATAACACACAGAGATTGAATCTTTCCAATAGATCAAACAAACACCGAAGCACACAAACACTAGAGAGAAGCTTTGTAATAGATCTTACGAGAAATATTTCAAAGAAAGTTAGAAGCTAGTGAGTGTGAGAAGCTGTGAATTTTATTCACAGAAATTGTAGCTGTAAATCACAGTTGTGATTATACAAATTTTCAGAAAAACCCCAAGTTTTAATATAACTATTTTAACTTGAATCTGTGTGTTCATTTCTTATAGTTTTTCTGTTTATTGCAACTGTTTTCCAGTTTTTAAGTTTAAAAGAGCGAAAAGTTTCAGGTGTTTGTATTCATCCCCCCCCCCCCTCCTCTACAAACACTTGTGGTTATATTGCACTAACAATTGGTATCAGAGCCTCTTAGCATATTTCACTTGCTAAAAATGATCATTATCTATGGCCAACAAAGCTGGAAACAGTAAAGTCCCAATGTTGGAAAGGGGCAAATACTTCTTCTGGAGACAAAGAATGATAGTTCATCTTAGAACTATCGATGATGAATATTTGCAGATTCTAGAAGAAGGACCTCACGTTCCCAAGAAGCTCATTCCTATAGAAGTAGTTAAAGGAGTCAGTATTCCTGAAAAGCTTGTCCCAAAGACAACTGACGAAATGACGATAGAGGAAAGAGAAAAGGTGAAAAAGGATCTTAAAGTCACCGGGATCCTATATAATGGTTTAGACGATGATATGCTGAATAGTATCATGAATCTTACAATGTCTAAATCTATATGGGATACCATACAAATCCTTTGTGATGGTACCGAGGAAGTGAGGGAAAATAAATTGCAGCTGTTGACACAACAGTATGAGTGGTTCACAATGAATAATGGTGAAACACTCACTAAAATGTTCGTCAAATTTAACAGGTTGGTAAATGACCTGAGATTATATGGGAAGGCATATGCCAACAAGAAGGGAAAAGCATACATTGCTGAGGGAAAGGACTGGGCTGACTCTGATGAAGAAGAAAATGAGGAGTATGTCAACCTAGCCCTGATGGCCTCATCCACTGACAGTAGCAGCTCACAGGTAAGCCTCGAAATTTCCTCTAACATGTCTAAAACTGATTGTGTTAAAACTGTTAAGCAAATGGCTTGTGAGATAAAGGATCTCTATAACACCCTGAGGAGTGTTGTAGCTAAAACAGATTGAGTGTAGAAAATAAATGAACAGTTATTTGCTAGGAACACTCTTTTAGAATCAGAAAACTCCAGACTTGAGAGTTTTGAAAAAGAACTCTCAAGGACTAAAAATCTTCTTGATTGTGCTATCAAAAGAGAGGAGTGGACCTTGAATCTTCTTAGTCAAGAAAGGAAAGTCATTAAGAGATGGAGTGAGTCTAGTAGGAAACTGGAGGATTGTTTAAAAAGTCAGAAATCTGATCCAAAATCTAGTTTAGGCTATTAAGAGACTCTTGTGTAGCAACCTCCCATTGAGTTTGAGATGGCAGCTAGCTTTGGAAAAAGGCCAATACAATCTATCAAATTTGTTAAGGAAGACATAAAGCTAGAATTAGGGAATGTTTTCCCAGTGAGTGAAGCTTCTACTAGTGGTGGGAGAGGCAAGAAACCTATTCTTGCCAAAGCACTCAACCCTCTAGTTAGGAAAGAACTAGACTGTGCATCAGTGGATACATAGTCGTCAGGGGGAAAGAGTGCATCAGGCCATTGTAGCCTGTCAAGGGAAAACGGCCTGTCAGGGGAATGCAAGAAGAATAGAAATGGTAAGCTAGGTGTTAATAAAACTAGCAATTATTCTTCCATTCATGAAGCCCCTAGAAAAGTGTGCTGGAATTGTGGTAATAATAATCATTTATCTTTTCAATGCAAAGAAAAACCACAAATTTTGACTGGCACAATTTTATATGCTGATGATTTACCAACTGTTAAAGCTTGCTCCTACAAGGATAAAGGAAAGATAACTGTTGAGAAATCAAAAGCATATGTTGAAGCTCCTAAAATGGAGAAAGTTTTAAATTTGCCAAAACCAAAAGCCTCCAATAAAGATAAAGTTGTTTTACGTATTACTATGACTAAACCTAGAGGACCCAAAGCCAATTGGGTACCAAAAAAAATTTAAATGCTTTCTTGTGTGCAGGGAAAGGTCAAAAGAAGTCAAATCTGGTTTCTAGACAGTGGCTGCTCAAGACACATGACAAGAAACAAAGCCCTGCTCACAAAATTCCTAGAAAAGGCTGGTCCAGTAATTTCATTTAGTGATAACAGCAAAGGACTAACTCTTGGTTATGGCAAAACAGCAAATGGGAATGTCTCATTTGAAAATGTAGCACTGGTTGATGGGCTCAAGCATAATTTGCTAAGCATAAGTCAACTAAGTGACAAAGGATTCATCACTTCCTTCAAATGAGATCAGTGCCTAATCTCAAATGAAAGTGATGGGAAGCTGGTTTTGTCATGGATAAGAAAAGGAGATCTCTATGTTGCTGATTTTAATTCAGTAAGTGGAGAATCATGTTTCTACAGCAAGGCAACTCCTGATGAAAGCAGGCTATGGCACAAGAAGCTCTCTCACCTGAACTTCAAGTCAATTAATGATCTAGTGAAGAGAGAGTTGGTAACTAGACTACCCCAAATGGAGTTTATCCAAGAAGGATTATGTTCAGCATATCAACAAGAGAAGCAAAGGAAATCATCATTTGTCAGCAAGGAAGCCACCACGATCAAAGATCCAATTCAATTGTTACATATGGATCTCTTTGGCCCTGTCAACATTATGTCAGTGTCAAAGAAAAGATTTGCAATGGTCATTGTGGATGACTACACCAAATACACTTGGGTAAAGTTTCAGCATGCTAAATCAGAAGTATCTCAACAAATTATTAATCATATCAAGAAGGTGAAAACAGAATCAGGGTCAGTGTTTAGAATGTTGAGAACAGATAACGGAATTGAATTCAAGAATGCAGCTGTTGAGGGATTTTGTGTGAAGAAAGGCATAAATCATACATTTTCTGCTCCAAGGACTCCTCAACAGAATGGTGTAGTAGAAAGGAAAAATAGAACCCTGATAGAAGCTGCTAGGTCATTGCTAGCAGAGGCAAAGATTCCCACCTATTTTTGGGCTAAGGCAATTTCCACTGCTTGCTTTACTCAGAATAGATCTCTAATCAACAAGGCTCACAACAAGACACCATATGAGCTAATGACAAGGAGAAAACCAAGCATCAAGTTCCTCCATGTCTTTGGATGCAAATGTTTCATTTTGAGGAATTTTGGTGAGAACTTAGGAAAATTTGATCCAAAAGTTGATGAAGCAATTTTCCTAGATTATTCTCTATCATCCAAGGCCTACAGGGTTTATAACAAAAGACTTCAGGTGGTGATGGAGTCCATAAATATAGCTTTTGATGATCAAGAGATTTCTGGACTTGAAGACCCTGGTTTTCATGAAGAACTCAGGTTTGAAAATGAAGATGAAAATGATTATCAAGAGACTGAAGCCGATGTGTGCAGACAAATGGAGAATTTATCCATTCCTGATGTCAATCCAAACTATGTAGAAGCCCCTTCAGTAGATAGAGTCAATTTCCTGGACAACAGATCAGGAGATACTTCATCAGGGGATCATTCATCAAGACATGCACCATCAGGGGATAACTTGAACCTTGAATTATCCACTAATTCAGGGGGAGAGTTTTCAGAAGCTGGGAGCACAGGCTTATGGGGGAGGAGATGATAGTCAAGCAAGCTCATCAAGACATATCTCTAATCCTAAATGGGCCAGAAGTCACTCAACAGATCTGATTATTGGTGACCCAAGCAAGAGAGTGTAGACCAGGAAAGCAACATCTAATGAATGCCTATATGCTTACTTTCTTTCTCAAATTGAACCAAAGAAATTTGAAGAAGTTATTCAAGATGCAGACTGGATCTTGGCTATGCAGGAAGAGCTAAATCAATTTGAAAGAAATCAAGTATGGAAGCTTGTACCTAAACCCAAAGAAAGAATTATAATAGGTACTAAGTGGGTATTCAGAAATAAGATGGATGAAGCTGGCATTGTTGTAAGAAACAAAGCAAGACTGGTTGCAAAAGGATATCTTCAAGAAGAAGGGATTGACTTTGATGAGACCTTTGCACCAATAGCCAGACTTGAGGCAATAAGAATTTTCTTAGCCTATGCAGCACATTCAAATTTTAAAGTTTATCAAATGGATGTGAAAAGTGCTTTTCTAATTGGGAAATTGGAGCAGGAGGTGTATGTCCAACAACCTCCAGGGTTTGAATGCTCAAAGTTTCCAAATCATGTTTACAAACTGGAAAAGGCACTTTATGGACTGAAGCAAGCACCTAGAGCTTGGTATGACACACTATCAAAGTTTCTAGTGGAAAACAAGTTTACAAGAGGTATCATTGACAAAACATTGTTCTTCAGACAACACCAAAGTCATCTGATTTTGGTTCAAATTTATGTTGATGATATTATTTTTGGATCCACTGACACAAGGTTGTGTGAATATGAAATGAGCTTGACGGGAGAGTTATCTTATTTCTTAGGATTGCAAGTCAAACAAGTCTCTGATGGAATCTACATTCATCAAACAAAATATGCCAAAGAACTTCTCAAGAAATTTGATATGGAGGACTCAAACGTAGAAAAGACACCTATGGCCACTGCAACCAAGATTGACCCTGATAAGAATGGAAAGAAAGTTGATTTGAAGATTTACAGGGGAATGATTGGATCATTGTTGTATCTGACAGCAAGCAGGCCAGACATAATGTTTGCAACATGTTTTTGTGCAAGATATCAAGCTGACCCAAAGGAATCTCATCTCATTGCAGTGAAAAGGATCTTGAGATATATCAAGGGCACTACAGAGTTGGGACTTTGGTATCCAAAGGAGTTTGAATTTGAATTACTAGGATATTCTGATGCTGACTTTGGAGGATGCAGGATTGACAGAAAGAGTACAATGGGAAGCTGTCAATTTTTAGGAGGAAGGCTTGTATCTTGGTTCAGCAAAAAGCAGCACTCAATCTCTACATCTACTGCTGAAGCTGAATATATTGCAGTTAGAAGTTGTTGTGCACAAATTCTATGGATGAAAAATTAGTTAATGGATTATGGTCTGAACTTTTACAAGATTCCAATAAGGTGTGATAACACAAGTGCCATTGCCATTGCTCAAAATCCAGTGCAACATTCCAGAACCAAGCATATAGAAATCAGATATCATTTTATCAGGGAACATGTTATGAATGGGAATATTGAACTACAGTTTTTGTACCTTCAAATCAGCAGCTGGCAGACATAATGAAGCCACGTTTTCAAATCTTGTGGGAGAGCTGGGAATGGTGAATTATGCGTCAGGGTCAGAGTTAAATTCCTAAGTTCTAGTATTTCTAACTCATTTCATAAGTTCTTGATAAAATCAATTGAAATGTGGTTATATATGTTCAAATTGTAAATATGTATATACTTGTATATTCTGCATTTTGTGTTTGGTTTGTTTTTGTTTTGACTGATGCATTAGGGGCAGGGCTTCCTTAAGGACGCATCAGGGTCAGGGTGTCCGGCTCGCTCGTCAGGGTCAGGGTGTTCGACTCGCACGTAAGGGTCAGGGTGTCCGACCTGTGCGTCAGGATCAAGGTGTCCGTCTTGTGCATCATGGTCAGGGTATGTACATACAGTAAATCATCAGGGTAAGTTTAAATTTTTTTTACTATATCGGGATTCACGGTCAGTTAAGTGATGACAACTCATCATTAAGATCTCTCTCACTGATGACTTGTCATCACAGAAACTGAACTGACTCCCTGATGGCGTGTTTTCAGGAGAAGTTTTCAAACGTCAATAGGCGGGTATTAATACTCTATCTCTCCTACTTTTTAAAACTCCTCAAAACTTTTAAGCTTTTTCTAATATTTGTTCGAGTTTTCTTTCTTTTTCTCTCTCATTTTCACATAAACCCTAGAACTTCAAATCTTCAAAGCATCCATGGCACGCCAACAGATTCCGAGGAACTTGACAGTCCCACCCATGAACTATGTGGGTTTCTCTGACATTGATGAGGTAAATGAATGCTTTAAACCAATAATGAACTATCTACTCAACTCAGAGTATAGTAAAGCCATCTTTACTGATGAAGAAATGTCGGGGGAAGCACTGTCTCAACTATGGACGAGTGCCAAGTTCATGTACTCCACCACTAGGCCTGATACGGTCAAGGGAATCTCATTCAAAGTTTCCTCTGAGAAAGGGAAAATAACCCCTTCTAGAATTAACTCTGCTTTGGGACTACCTACTCAAGATCTGGTGGACGCACCCAGTGATGCAGACCTACTGGATTTCTTGAGGGAATTGGGCTATAACGCTGCTCCCAACACAGTGTTAAAGTTCAAAGACCTCAAGAGGGTGAATGTTAAGCAGGAGATCTCTTACCTGTTTGATACAATCACCAAGGCTTTCTCAGGTAAGTGTTCTAACTTTGAGATTATTACCTCCTTAACCTTGAAAATAGCATACGCCATAATTAAAAATGTAAATATAAATATAGGTAAAATAATTTTTGATGACCTTGTAAATAAATTAGGTAATTTTAATAATAAGAAAACTGAAGTATATTATGCTAGGTTTTTGTACATGATTATTAAAGATCAAATTACTAATTTTTCTTTTGAGAATAATATAGCTGTATAGACATACAAGCAAACAAAGAAATAATTTGTACAAATAATGAAGAAATCGTATACAACCGAACCATTTGCACTTTCGCAGCATATGGTACAGGTAGTAAATTCTTCACCTTCTACTTCTCAAACTGTACATTCTTCACCTTCATCTACTACGGCAGAGAAAACAACCACCTCTCTGCCTACCCAAGTAGAACAACCAATTTCTTCCCAACCACTCTCAATAGCCCAACCCATAGTCTCCCAAAAGACTATTGGGATTAAAAGAAAACCCAATGAAGTTACCACATCAACTGAGGGGGAGAAAGGAGAGAGAGTGATTGGCTACAGGCGTAAGAAGAAGAAGGGAGCCACGAGTGTTACCCAACAGCCTGACCAGGCAGTATCCTCTCAAAAGGATGTTGTTTTTGATAAGGAATTAAACATATTTCTAACTAGTTCCTCTCAAAAGGAATTAGTTATTGAAAATAGTCCCCAACCAAGGACACAGTTGAGTGAGGCACATACACTGACCATAGACACTGATGAACCTATCATCAGGGTCTCTGAGAGCCACTTGCATATATCTGACACAGTGAATGCACATACCACTCAAGATGTTGTAGTTCAGAAGCTTCTCAATAAGATCAACATGAGTCATAAGCATTCTTCTACAGCATCTTTTGATGAATCACCTCCTCGTTCAGTGATTCAGCCAACACTCCCATCTACACCACTTCCTTCTTTCTCTATTCCTCAAATTTCTTCAGATATAATGACACAAACATTAAGTGTCATACAATCAGATTCTCCACATTCTCAATACGTGGAGGAGCAAAGAATCCTTAGTAGGCAAAGAAAAAGGAGATGATGAGAGAGATAAGGATGAGATCCTTGTAAATAAAGAACAGAGGGAAAACGCAGTTACTATATATACTACTTCAAGCTCTGAAAGTGATGAAGATGATGCTCCACATGATGATTTTTCCCAGTTCATCGGAGTTGATTTGTACTTTCAGCAGAATCAAATGTCGGACACTGTACAGTTGTTAAAGCAAGAGTTAGCTAGGACCACTGATCCCATCTTGATCAAAGTGTTAAAGTCACAGATCATGATTGGTCAGTCAATAGATATAGAAAATCAAAAATTGTATACACATTTTTCATCAAAGATACAAAATGTACAGCAAGTTGTCGACTCCCTTGTCACCAGCCAGTCTCTACTCTGGATGAAGAAACAAGCTGACACGGTAGACAAGAAGCTTGTTGATCTCACTTCCCAACTGACCAGCATGGAAACTCTGCAACATTCCATTGCTGGCACTTTGCAACAAGTTCTTCAAGTCACATCCCGACTCTCAACTCCCACTGATGATGCTGTCAAAAAGGGGGAGAAATCTACCAAGCAGTCGTCAGGGGATGTTGCTGAGAAATCAAGTCAACCATCAGGGGATGTGACTGCACCTGTTCCTGCTCCAAAATCCAAGGATAAAGGCAAGGGTATCCTGATTGAGGAATCAAAGAAGAAATCAAATACTCAATCAGGGCCTAAGCTTCTTGGAGATGCCATGAAGACATCCCACATTCCAACACCCGTTGAAGCTGTAATTGATGGGAAAGTGGAGCTGGTCTACCCTCAAGACAAAAGGCTAGTGGAAGTTGATGCACTATTTACACAGCAACTTCAAGAAGATGAAGAGAGGGAAATGGCAAAGGAACAAGAGGAAGCAAAGAAGAAGAAGAGTGTCAGGCCCAGGACCTCCAGGAAACCTCAGCCAAAAAGATCTCAGAACCCTAAAGGTGCATCAGGGGATAAAAATCAAGACAAAACTGAAGACCCTGATGCCACCAAACCTAAGTCATCTGAAGCCAAGGACAAAGCACCTTCTCCTATTACCACAGTATATGGTCCACCCACTCTAGTTGAATCCCTCAAAGAAGAAAGGCGCAAAAACTTGTCATTTATGTTCTCCATAAAAACCATAGATGTCAAGTTCAACAATAGAAGGGATCAGCTAATAACAGTGCAACTTAAAAGTGGGTCGCAATTCAATGTAACAATGGACTGGTTTAGGAGAATGGATGCTGAACAGCTGGGATTAGTTCTGAATCTGATTTCAAAATCATCAGTGGCTAACAGAGACTTGAGGGGATTGATTGATAAGATGAAGAGAGTCATCAACGATGATAGGAGCCTGCCCACAGCTTTGGAAAGACCTTTGAAGCTGTTTTACAAATCCACTGATGGGCAGGAGAAAGGCATAAGGATCAAAGACGTTGATGGTCTCGACCTGGAGGAAGCGATGCATGTTCTAAGCCAAATAGCTTATCACAAAAATGAACATGTCATCCAGTTCAGAATCCTGCTGATTTAGAAGATAGTGAAGGAGATTGAAGAAACCAAAGTTGATGATGGGAACACTGCAGTAAGGGATGTGCCACCAGTAAAGGGATTTAAAGAATATCCAAAAATGATCACAAGCCCCATGGGTGTTCAATTCAAAGATAAAAAGGGGGAGATCATTACCTTCTACTGGTCACAACTTGTTGCAGCCAATGTTCTAGAAATAAAATCTGTCCTTGAAGCATTGGAATCCAGCAGCAACGTCAACATTGTCAACTTCAGAAAACTTCTTCAAGGGGAGTTGGAGCAACTGGAAGCAGAAGGAGAAGACAACAGACTAAGGATTCCTGATCAAAACCTAGATCAAAGAAGACAAGGCCTTGGAAGTGACTCCCAACCGATTGAATCGAGTCATCCATTGCCCTTTGTCTCAACAAAAAGGAAAAGGGATCCTGATGTCTAATACAACATTCCTTTTGTAATAGTTATAGGAAAACATTTGTACATAAATTCTTTTATTAGTCCATTCAAAATTCTTTCATGTATTTAGTATTGGTTTTGACATCATCATCAGAGCATCTAGGGATTTATGGTTATCAAATTGATAAACATAAATAGGGGGAGATTGTTAGAGTTAAATGATGATGATGATGATTATGTAATAAATTGTGCAACTGTAAATTCTTGAGGTATTTTATGAACCTTAAGATCAGCACATGTTTTGCATCAACTGATGATGAACTTATTCATCAGTGGATGGTCAATAACTTCACAAGGCAAGTCAGAAAACAAAAACATCCAAAGGACTTGACAAAGTGAAGAAGAATGTCTGATGTTATTTGTTAACAGTCAAAGTATTCCGCACATCAGATATTTTAAACAAAGTTGCGTTGATTAAGTACCGTCAGGGGAACCCATCAGGGGGAACCTATAAGGGGGAACTCTTCAGGGGAACCCATCAGAGGGAATTCATCAGGGGAACCCATCAGGGGGAACTCATCAGGGGAACCTATCAGGGGATGACGAAGGCAGACCAACCCGTCAGGGAAACACTTCAGGACATGTCAGTGTCCGGCCAACTCATCAGGGGGAATGACCAACATGACATCAGTGAAAGCCATCAGTGTATGCCGACAGTCATAACTATCAGGAACAAGAAGCACCGAGTGTAACTCAAGTGAAGGTTGAAGCCCTGATCCGGTTAATAAGCATCAGGGGATCCAGAAGCACTGATCAAAGTTCATCAAGGCTGATTATCAGTGGATCGTTATGACAGCATGTACCCGTTATCAGTACTTACACGGAAATCAACGTAACGTGTTAGAGAAGCAAGAAATATCAACTGGAAAGATATTTCTTGAAGTTTGTTCTTGATCCAATAAGAACTCTCATGCATTAAATGCACACAGATCAGGGGAAGAAAAAGTAGCAACAAAGCATGCAGCAGTCTAACACATAGGGCTATGATGTGACATACTTGCGGCTAAGTTGAGAAAAGCAGCACATCTCAAGCATGTGATTTCATCCACTGATCAACATATAAGCAACGGAGTTCTCATTACCATATAACACACAGAGATTGAATCTTTCCAACAGATCAAACAAACACCGAAGCACACAAACACTAGAAAGAAGCTTTGTAATAGATATTGCGAGAAATATTTCAAAGAAAGTTAGAAGCTAGTGAGTGTGAGAAGCTGTGAATTTTATTCACAGAAATTGTAGCTATAAATCACAGTTGTGATTATACAGATTTTCAGAAAAACCCTAAGTTTTAATATAACTATTTTACCTTGAATCTGTGTGTTCATTTCTTATAGTTTTTCTGTTTATTGTAGCTGTTTTCTAGTTTTTAAGTTTAAAAGAGCAAAAAGTTTCAGGTGTTTGTATTCATCCCCCCCCCCCCTCTTCTACAAACACTTGTGCTTATATTGCACTAACAACTTGTTAAGCACTGATGGAAATAACTACAATATCAGAAAAACTATAATGACTTTAAAATGGACACACAAGCATTCAAGTTAAAATAGTTGTATTAAAACATGATGTTTTTCTAGAAATCTGTTTAACCACAAATGTGATTAAACAACTACAAAATTTGTAACAAGTTACAGCTTCAAATTCACACACACTAGCTTCTAACTTTCTTTGAATATTTCTCTCAAGATATATTACAAAGCTTTTCTCTAGTGTTTGTATGCTTATATTTGTGTTGATTAATCTGTTAGATATCCACTTTTGTGTGTAATGAGAACTCTTTTGCATATATAGAAGATCAGTAGTTGAACCCACGTGCTTGGACGTGCTGCTCTTTTCAACTTAGCCGCATATATGTCACATTGATGTACTTTTGGAATGATGTGTCACACTGTTGTTACTTTTGTTGTTTCTTTTTCTTCCCCTGATCTGCGTGCATTTAATGATCGAGAGTTGTTATTGGACCACCAAACTTCAAGAAATATCTTTCTAGTTTATATCTCTTATTTCTGTAACAAGCTTCATTGATTTGTGTGTAAGACCTGATGACGAGTGTATGCAGTCATAACTGTCCACTGATAGCAAGCCCTGATGTGGACTTAATCGGTGCTTCCGGATCCCCTGATGATGAGTCCTGTCTAAGACTCGATCAGTGCTTCAACCTTCACTTGAGTTATCCAAGTGCTTCTTGATATCCTGACGTTAAGAATCAAAGCATCCACTGATGGCTTTCACTGATGCAGTGTTGAGCATTCCCCCTGACGGGTTAGCTTGACACTGTCATACGCTAATGAGTTCCCCTGATAGGTTGGCATGTCACTGTCACGCCCTGACGCGTTCCCCCTGATGAGTTTGACTTGCCATTGCCATACCCTGACACGTTTTCCTGACGGGTTGATCTGCCTTTGTCATCCCCTGATGGGTTCCCCTGACTGTTTTAATCACTGAAGCTTTGTTGATTTTGTTTGGAATGTCTTTTGTGTAGAATACTTAAGTGTTTTTTAGTAACAATAGACATCCCTCTTTACTATCAAGTCCTTTCGAAGTTTCAACTGATGACTTGCCTAGTGTGTAATACTTCATCCCCTGATGACTAAGTTGATCATCAGTGAATGCAAAAAGTGTGCATATACTTAGGTTTATAGAACACCCTGAGTATGTACAGATGCACAAACAAAAACTCTAAGCATCATCATCATTTATACCCAACAATCTCCCCCTATTTATGATTATCAATTTGATAACCATAAATCTACTTTATGCACTGATGATGATGTCAAAACCAAAACTATACACTAACAACAGAAATTTAACAAAATTGTATTGATCTATTATATTGTATTTGTATAAACTAAGAAACTAACTGTACATGTATTTCCTATAACTATTACAAAAATAAACACTTTTAGACATCAGGATCCCCTTTTTGTATAGCTGAAAGAAAGGGCAATGGATGACTTGATTCAATCGGTTAAGTGTCACTTCCAAGGCCTTTTCTCCTTTGATCTCGGTTTTGATCTGGAATCCTGAGCCTGTTGTCTTCTCTTCCTGCTATAAGCTCTTCCAGCTCTTTTGGAAGAAGTCTTCTGAAGTTTACAATGTTGACATTTCTGCTTGATTCCAAAGCTTCAAGGACTGATTTGATCTCTGACACATTAGCTAGAGCAAGTTGTGACCAATAAAAGTGTTGGAGTGTATGTCGTAGTGGCCAATTATGTAATGATTTTGACACTATATTTATGTTATGTTTTGGTTAAATGATAATTTCTTTTATTATCTTTTATTTACTGCGTTATATAAATGTTAACATAATAAATGTCCTTAGAAAAATGATATTAATTATATGGATTCAAGTATGTGACTTGAATATGAGATTGTATAAGTATGTTGTTAGGAATTATAGCATTTGATGATGATGTATAACACTTAGAATTGTTAAAATTTTGTAAATGTACAAGTACCTGCAATAATGCACTATGAGAATAGAAACTGCAGGAAAGCATCAGAAACTACAATGAATACACTTGGAGAGTTCAAGAAATGTCAAAATTGATCAAGCAAAATTAGCCCATCAGAGACTAAGCTTTTGTCTATCGGAGACTAAGAGCCTATTAGAGACTAAGTTTTTGAACTGTCGGAGACTAAGGTTTTGAACTATCAAAGACTAAGCTTTTGACTGTTGGAGACTAAGTTTTTGAACTATCGGAGACTAAGTTTTTGAACTATCGGAGACTAAGTTTTTGAACTGTCGGAGACTAAGTTTTTGAACTGTTAGAGACTAAGCTTTTGACTGTCGGAGACTAAGTTTTTAAACTATCAAAGACTAAGTTTTCGAACTATCAGAGACTAAGTTTTTGTCTATCAAAGACTAAGTTTTGGTCTATCGGAGACTAAGTGTTTGTTCATCAGAGACTAATGTTGAAGCAACCAGAGACTATCCATTAGAGAATAAATTTCCACTGACATAAGGGATGACATATGGCTAAAGACGGTGGAAATAAGATAAGGATGGCTGTCCAATAAGGAGAGATTGGTTACTAAGGAAGCTTCAAGGAAATAAGTTATACACACACACACATTAAGTTGCAAGTATGAAACCTGCAAAGCCGCAAGCATGAAACCTGCAAAACAACAATTTGAAATACTGCAAAGACAACTTATAACAACTCGAAGCAAGAAGTTCATTGAAGCTGGAATAATTATGTCTAGAGAAGCCCACAAAGATAAGATATATATTGTTGATATCTTATCTTGGGAACTCCAAGAAGATAAATGGAAGCTGGTGCAGTGAATATACACCAGAAAAGTCACATAAACAGGTTGGCATCTAAGGGAGGCTGAATAATGAAGAAAGTTGTGTGACAGAGCTACAAGTACCAATAAACTACAGAGATATTTTTGGTAAACAACTTAGAATAGAAACTTGGAGAATATGGAAGCTGTGTCTATAAATAGACATAGAGCAGCTGAGGTAAGATATCTAAGAATTCTGAGTTTAACAACAAGAATACATCTTAGTTCAGATCACATATCTCTCAGAACAACACTTTCATACATATTTAGAGATTTAGCAACTGTAATTAGTTTTACAGCAAACGAAGCAAGTTATTACAACTTGAGAAGCTTTTTTTTTAAAAAAAAACAGAAGAAATTGTAAAGATTCAATTTAATTGACAATATCATTCTTTATTGTTGATTACAATTTATATCTTGCAATTTTGCTTTACTGTTTCTATTGTTTTATCATTTTAGTAAAGTTTTATAACTATTCTTGGAAGTTAAATTGTTCATAACAGTTTAGTTTTGATGAAAAGTTTGTAATTGTATTCAACCCCCCCCCCCCCCTTTCTACAATTACTCACACGGGACAAACAATTGGTATCAGAGCTGTTCTAGATTAATTCAATCTAGAGATCATGAGTAATTCGAAAGACAACACCAAAGTTCCACAACTCAAAAAACGTGAATACTCATTCTGGAAATAAAGGATCTTGAGTTATCTTGATGGAAAAGATGACCAATACTTGGAGATTATTGAAAAAGGTCTTCCAGAAATAAAGAAGCTTGTACCTGGCATCACCTCTGATGGAGTTACTGCACCTGACAAGTATAAAGCAAAAACTCCAAAAGATTATACTCAATCAGAAAAGGAAGAAGCTGCCAAGGATAAAAAGGTCAAAGATATCCTTATCACAGCACTTGATAACATCATGCTATACAAAGTTATGAAGTGCAAAACATCAAAGGAGGTTTGGGACAAGCTCACTGTCCTATGTGAAGGAAATGACCAAATCAAGCTGAATAAGCAACTCGTGCTGATTCAACAATATGAGTTGTTTACTGCCAAGGATGGTGAATCTCTTGATGACCTATATGAGAGATTCATCCAATTAATTAATGATTTATCTACCTATAGCCAGGAGTATTCAGTGGTTCAAGTAAATCACAGATTTCTAAGAGCTCTTCCCAGACATTGGGATCCAAAGACTACTGCAATCAGAGAAGCCAACAAAGATCTAGGTCTTCTAACACTAGATGAGATATATGGAAATTTGAAGACCTATGAGTTGGAAATCCAGCAATGGAATAAGCAACACTCCAAAGATAATTCTGTTGCTTTGATTGCAGAACCAAAGAAAAAGAAGCTTAGTGGACACGTGAAGGTTTCCTTTAAGAAAGAAGATTTCAATGATGAGAAAGAAGAAGAGAGTGAGTCTGAAAAAAATGAAGTTAGAAGCTACACACCTGAGGAGCTAGATGAAATTGATGAAAGCTTGGCCTACATTGCTAGAAGATTCAAAAACCTGAGTTTTCAAAAAGGGAGGAAGTCCAGGAAAAGCTCATCAACATCAACATCTACTTCTGTAAAGCCAAGTCAATCAACCTTGATTGACAAATCTAAAATCAGGTGTTATCACTTTGACATGTTATAATTGTGGTGACTTTAAACATCCATCATATGCTTGTAATGCCTGTGGAAATTGTTATTATACTCATCCCCCTATGCCTGATGTTTATAATAACATAAGAAACATATTTCCTCAAAAATCAAAGGTTGTCCACAAACCACCTAGGACCAAGGTGGATCTTTTACCTCCTAAAAAGAGGAAAGAAAAGAAAAAGAATACACAACCAATGACTATGTGTAAACCTATGATTAAAACTGTTAAATCTAAACTCAAGCAGGCTTGGGTTCCTAAAAGGTCTAACTAGTTTACATATGTGTGCAGGGCAAGAAGAAGCAATAGTTGTGGTACTTGGATAGTGGCTGTTCAAGACACATGACTGGAAATAAGTCCCTGCTCTCACAGTTTGAGGATAAAGCTGGCCCTAAAGTGTCCTTTGGAGATGACAACATTGGATACACTATGGGATATGGCAAAGTAGTTCATGGAAATGTCATCATTGAAAATGTAGCTCTGGTTGATGGTCTAATGCACAATCTACTCAGTATTAGTCAGTTTTGTGACAAAGGCTATCAAGTTGTCTTTAAGGATGAACAATGCCTTATAAGCAACAGAAAAACTAGAGATGTTACATTGTCTGGAGTCAGAAAAGACAATGTATACATAGCTGACTTCTGCTCAACAAATGAAGGACTATACACATGCTTTTACAGCAAAGCATCAGCAAATGAAAGTTGGCTATGGCACAAGAAGCTGTCTCACCTAAACTTCAAGACTATCAATAGTCTGGTGAGAAAAGGATTGGTGACAGGAATGCCACAACTTGAATTTTCTCAAGATGGTCTTTGTGGATCTTGTCAGAAGGGAAAACAAAAGAAAATTTCCTTCAAAAGTAAAGTAGCATCAACAATAACAAGACCAATTCATCTAATTCACATGGATTTATTTGGTCCTGTTAATGTGATGTCAATATCCAGAAAAAGGCATGCATTTGTAATTGTTGATGACTACTCAAGATACTCATGGGTTAAGTATCTACATACCAAGGATGAAGCTCCCCAGCTGATCATTGATCACATTAAAAGAATAGAACTTGAAGCTGGAGAGAAAGTTAAGGCCTTAAGGAGTGATAATGGGACTGAATTCAAGAATTCAACAGTGAAAATGTTTTGTGTGGAAAAAGGCATTTCACATACCTTTTTAGCTCCTAGAACTCCTCAACAAAATGGAGTTGTTGAAAGGAAAACTAGGACCTTGATTGAAGCTGTAAGAACCATGCTTGAAGAAGCTAAGTTACCTACCTACTTCTGGGCTGAAGCTATCTCTACTGCTTGCTTCACTCAGAACAGATCAATTATTATAAAAGCTCATCAAAAGACTCCTTATGAGCTCATGACAGGTAGAAAACCCACACTTAAGTTTCTTCATGTGTTTGGTTGCAAATGCTTTGTTCTCAAAAGTCAAGGAGAAAACTTAGGAAAATTTGATGTCAAAGCTGATGAGGCAATTTTCCTAGGGTATTCTTTAACAAGCAAAGCATATAGAATTTACAACCTTAAACTCCACATTGTTATGGAATCAGTTCATATAGCCTTTGATGATAAAAAGATTGAAGGAATGAATGATAATGCAGAAGGAAGCTATGACAAACTAAGGTTTGAAATAAAAATAAGTCAACAAATATTGAAATTGACTCATCAGATGATGAAGCTGATGTGTGCAAATCAATGGAAAATCTAGTAATCCCTGATGACAATTCAAGTCATCTAGAAGCTTCATCAAGGAATGCACCATCAGGGGAAAACTTAAACCCTGATTTGAGCACTAATTCAGGGGGAGTTTTCAATGAAGCTGAGAGCACTGAACATCATGAAGGAAACTATAATCAAGAAGCTTCTTCTTCAAGAAGTTTTCCTCCACAAATAAAATGGACAAGAGATCATCCTATGGATCAAATAATAGGAGATCCAACTAAAAGTGTGTCAACAAGAAGTGCTACTCAAAATGAATGCCTATACCTCAACTTTCTATCAAAGATTGAACCTAAAAAGGTTGAGGAGGCATTACAAGATGCTGATTGGGTAATTGCTATGCAAGAGAAACTCAATCAGTTTGAAAGAAACAAAGTCTGAAAATTAGTACCAAAACCAAAGAATAAAACAATCATTGGTACTAAATGGATCTTCAGAAACAAGCTGGATGAAGCTAGTACAATGACAATAAATAAGGCCAGACTGATTGCACAAGGTTATTCACAAGAAGAAGGAATTACCTATGATGAAACCTTTGCACCAGTAGCTAGATTGGAAGCCATCAGGATATTTCTTGCCTATGTTGTTCATGCAAATTTTAAAGTGTACCAGATGGATGTAAAGAGTGTTTTTCTGAATGGGAAAATACAAGAAGAGGTGTATGTCCAGCAACCTCTTGGCTTTGAAGATCAGAAGTTTCTCAATCATGTCTATAGGTTAGACAAAGCACTCTATGGACTTAAACAAGCACCAAGAGCATGGTATGATACCCTATCTCAGTTTTTTAATTGATAATAAATTTTCTAGAGGTATCATAGATAAAACTTTATTTTACAGAAAACATGTTGGTCACATTATACTTGTTCAAGTCTATGTTGATGATATTATATTTGGTTCTACAAATGAGAGCTTATGTTCTAAGTTTTCTAAGCTCATGCAAAGTAGATATGAGATGAGCATGATGGGAGAATTAACTTCCTTTTAGGTTTACAGGTTAAACAAACCTCTGATGGAATTTTCATCAGTCAAACAAAATATTTAAAAGACCTTTTAAAGAAATTTAATTTACAAGATGTTGCAATTTCTAAAACTCCCATGGCAACAACCACTAAACTTGACAAAGACTCAATTGGTAAAAAGGTTGATGTTTCAAGTTATAGAGGCATGATAGGCTCTCTTTTATATCTCACTACAAGTAGACCTGATATAATGTTTTCAACTTGTTTATGTGCAAGATTCCAATCAGATCGTAGAGAATCTCATCTGATTGCAATTAAAAGAATATTCAGATATCTCAAGGGTACTCCAAATCTTGGAATTTGGTATCCTAGAGATTCTGGATTTGATCTAATAGGCTATTCAGATGCAGATTATGCAGGTTGCAAATTAGATAGGAAAAGCAGAACAGGAAGCTGTCAATTTCTTGGAAGCAAACTAGTATCATGGTTTAGCAAGAAATAACATTCTGTGTCAACCTCAATAGCTGAAGCAGAATACATTGCTGCTAGGAGTTGCTGTGCTCAAATCTTATGGATGAAAAATCAACTAATGGACTATGTTATGATGTACAATCATATTCCTATTTATTGTGACAACACAAGTGCCATTTCCATTACAGAGAATCCTGTGCAACACTCTAGAACAAAGAACATAGACATCAGATACCACTTCATAGAGAACATGTGATGAATGGTACAATGGAACTTCATTTTGTTCCAACTGAGAAGCAGCTTGCAGACATATTCACCAAACCATTGGATGAAGCCACCTTTAACAGGTTGGTAAGTGAGCTAGGTATGCTCAATTTTGGTGAATAAGATTCTTTGAAAAATTTTGTGCAAGTCTGATAGTTGCAGCAGTAGTTAATTATTTTCTGATGACTTAGTTACCAGAGACTAATTGACAGCTGACTGAAGCAGTGGCTAATTATCCTACAACAGTTTAATTGTTAGTAGATAATTAACTATTGATTATATATATAGTAGAGAAACTAATATACTATGCAGGATTCCCTATGTTTAATATTCTTCATCTATTTAAGGATCTTGTCATAGTTGATTCAGGTATTGTCTTAACTCTCTACTATATTATTCTTTATTTCTTCTAATTCTGCTACAATGAAGGATGTTAGTAATGATCCAACTCCTTCTACCCAAGTAGCAAAACCCTCTAAAAACAAGTCTATATCAAAAGCCACCTCCTCTATCTCTCAAAAGATAAAGGTTGTAAAAACAAATCAATCACCACCAACATTAACTGAGGGGGAGGGTGAGCATTTAGAGAAAGTTATGAGGAAGAAATAAGGAACAATGAGAACCTTTGGAGACTGCTTAATATACTCTCAAAATGATATTAAGTTCTAAAAGGAAAAAACACATCTCTAGGTGCAACCTCTCAAAAAGCTGTATCTATTGAAAATAGTCCACCTCCAAGGACATAAGTATTTGAGTCTACAATAATCACATCTATAAATACCTTTCAGAAGAAGAAGAAGAAACAGGACTGATCAATGATCAACCTGTCACTTAATGCACATACAGGGTGTCACATTGATGTTTCTCTTTTTTCTATTCAAGAGGAGCATCCATTATCCAAAATTCTACCCTTATTCATTCTTCTTCATATTTCTTAAGAAGCAATGGAAATTTCTTAATTCCATTGGTTTCAGAATCTTTGATATTTTAATCATCAAAGAAGACAATTTTTGAAGTTAAAACAAGCTCTCAAATCATCAGTGAATACTACAACAATTCTTTATTCAACATCCACTGATGGAAACCACTTTCTTACTATATTTTCTACACCACTCCAGGTCACCCACAACAGGAAGATTTTATATTTAGTAAGCCTGAGAGAATTCAAAATGAGAGTCAGACCTTGTGTCTGGAAAAAGGTGTGGAAAATGAAATTAAAAGCATATTTTTTTTTTATAAGTGTGAGAGGTTGACTTATACAAGTCAGGCAAAAGAAGAGAGTGTGAGCAAGGATGAGATCCTTGAAGAAAAGAATAGAGAGAGATTTTTTCACTCACTACCTTTGCAGCTCATGTATTCTCTGATCACCATTCTGATAAAAAATCAAAGGATAATGAGAAAATAATTTGTGATTGTTTGGTTAGATGCAAGTAACACAAGAGCAGCACACTTAATATTAGAATATTTGATCACACATGGATCATGTGCAGCTGTACTCACAGAATGTTTTTGAAGCATTGATAAAAGAAAGTACAACATAAAGCTCCAACACTTCATAATCAATGATCTTCAAACAAAGCTCAAACAATTTCTTCCTTCTAGTCAACCTCTACTGATGATTCCTACCTTCCAACTTTAAGATGCTGATGTCAAAAAGGGGGAGAATGGGAGAATAATCAAGGCAGGGGAAACAAAGTAATTTTGATGAAGACAGGGGGAAAATTGTTAAAAAGGCTAACAGAATGATGGTTGGGCTTTGAAGAACTAAAAACAACAAAACCATCATTGATTGTGTTTTTGTACATTTATGTTTTTACATGTTTTAATTCAATTCTAAATTATGGAGTTATAAGGTTGGTGTTTTGACATCATCATCAAACCTTGATTTATGCTTATCATTGATAAACATAAATAGGGGGAGATTGTTAGGAATTATAGCATTTGATGATGATGTATAACACTTAGAATTGTTAAAATTTTGTAAATGTACAATTACCTGCAGTAATGCACTATGAGAATCTACTATCAAGAAACCGTAGAAAAGCATCAGAAACTACAATGAATACACTTGGAGAGTTCAACAAATGTCAAAGTTGATCAAGCAAAATTAGTCCATTGGAGACTAAGCTTTTGTCTATCGGAGACTAAGTTTTTGAACTGTCGGAGACTAAGCTTTTGACTGTCGGAGACTAAGTTTTTGAACTGTCGGAGACTAAGTTTTTGAACTGTCGGAGACTAAGTTTTTGAACTGTCGGAGACTAAGTTTTTGCACTATCGGAGACTAAGTTTTTGAACTGTCGGAGACTAAATTTTTGAACTGTTAGAGACTAAGCTTTTGACTGTCGGAGACTAAGTTTTTGAACTGTCAAAGACTAAGTTTTTGAACTATAAGAGATTAAGCTTTTGTCTATCAAAGACTAAGTTTTGGTCTATCGGAGACTAAGTATTTGTTCATCAGAGACTAATGTTGAAGCAACCAGAGACTATCCATCAAAGAATAAATTTCCACTGACATAAGGGATGACATATGGCTAAAGACGGTGGAAATAAGATAAGGATGGTTGTCCAATAAGGAGAGATTGGCTACCAAGGAAGCTTCAAGGAAATAAGTTATACACACACACACATCAAGTTGAAAGTATGAAACCTGCAAAGCGGCAAGCATGAAACCTGCAAAACAGCAAGTTGAAATACTGCAGAGACAACTTATTACAACTCGAAGCAAGAAGTTCATTGAAGTTGGACTGATTATGTCTAGAGAAGCCCACAAAGATAAGATATATATTGTTGATATCTTATCTTGAGAACTCCAAGAAGATAAATGGAAGCTGGTGTAGTGAATATACACCAGAAAAGTCATATAAACAGGCTGGCATCTAAGGGAGGCTGAATAATGAAGAAAGTTGTGTGACAAAGCTTCATGTACCAATAAACTACAGAGATATTTTTGGTAAACAGCTCAGAATAGAAGCTTGGAGAATATGGAAGCTGTGTCTATAAATAGACATAGAGCAGTTGAGGTAATATATCTGAGAACTCTGAGTTTAACAACAAGAATACATCTTATCTCAGATCACATATCTCTCAGAACAACACTTTCATACATATTTAGAGAGTTAGCAGCTGTAATTAGTTTACAGAAAAAGAAGCAAGTTATTACAACTTGAGAAGCTATTTTTTTTAAAACAGAAGAAATTGTTAATATTCAATTTAATTGACAATATCATTCTTTATTGTTGATTACAATTTATATCTTACAATTTTGTTTTACTGTTTCTATTGTTTTATCATTTTAGTAAAGTTTTTTGACTATTCTTGGTAGTTAAATTGTTCATAACAGTTTAGTTTTGAAGAAAAGTTTGTAATTGTATTCAACCCCCCCCCCCCCCTTTCTACAATTACTCACACGGGACAAACATATGTTATATATACATATCATTATTATTAAATGTCCCTAGTCGAGTATTATTGTTAGTGGGAAAACAATAATGCATTGAGACTAGTATGTGGATTGACTGATGGCCACATCTCATTGGTCATAAATATATATGAGATATATTAAGTTGATGCATAGGTACCATGTTAGAGAACAGTGTACTGGACAGATCCACCGTGAGAATTCTACATGGAGCATTATGCTATGTGTCATAAGTAATTCTCATAGTGACAATGATGTAATGGTCCTTCGACCTGAAGTCATGACATTTCTACATAAGGAGTTATGTGTTTTGACATTGCCAAAAGTCACCTTTAACCGGGTGGACGATAAAGGTGATTATTGGATACATCATGAGTTATGTGAGAAATGAGAATGATGCAGATGGAATTTAACCCTCCTATAAATTAGGGGTGATATCTATAGGCCTCTTGATTGAGTGAGATTATGAAATGCATGGTCGTGCTCAAAAAGAGATTTGTTTCATATAGTCTACTCATTGATCAAGAAAACTGAGATTAAATTGTGAAAAGGATGACACATCCATTCCTTAAATTTAATCTTAGATATCAAGGTTAAAAGGATTAAATTACATTGAAACATTGGTCATGAAAAGGTTGCGTCGAATCAACGACTTTATTATTATTTGGGTAATAGTGATGTATTACTAGATGCTACTCATTGTTTATCATTTTATAATATGATTTAAAATTATTGTCAACGTAACAATAACCTACAGGGTAGCACACTAAGAACATTCATTAAGGAGATATAATTTAAATGTTAGTGATTTTAATATATTAATAAGATTGATTTTATTTAAATCATGGCTTTGAATTGTATGTATGTAATCTGTATAAATATATTAGAGTCCCTTGGAAGAAAATATGAATATATATATTTATTTGACATATATATTAATTAAGTAAGACTTGATTAAAATATATAATAAATATAAAATTCGGATTTTATTCTCCTAATTAGATTAGGGTTTGGAATTACACTATACACAGCTATATATAGGATATATCAGTTGCTCTCTCAGAGATATACATTTTCTAAAGCCCTAGCCACTCATCAGAGAGAGACTAGAGTTAAGAGAGAGAGAGAGAGAGAGAGAGAGAGAGAGAAACAGATTCAGTAGCTAGTACTACAATTCTCCTTGCTTCGGATCATGAAACAATTCATGGGGTGTTCGTGTTGATACCGTAGAGGCACCGTCCAGTTGGATTACGTTAAAGATTTGGAGACGTTCAACACCCTCATCAAAGCTTCGGATCCGGAAGGCTTAATCGGTAAAATCTTAAACCATCTGTATTAAATTGTTTTGCATGTATCCTCGGGTTAGGGTTTCATTTTATTTTAAATCATTTTTTTATTCTGCTACGTTTTATTTGTCGAAACACAACAAGAAGGTGATGATCTCCCCTTCTGCATTTTGAATTCTACACCCATGGGATTTGTGATCATCTTAGGATATTCTTTTAATCCTTTTACTGGGGGCACATCCTTTACTGCTGTTGTATTCCCATCATCAGCTCTGGTTTCTTTAATCTCCTTCAACACATTTTATATCAGTAGGATTCTGAACTGGATGACATGTTCATTCTTATGATAAGCTATTTGGCTTAGAACATGTATCGTTTCCTCCAGGTCAAGCCCATCAACATCTCTGATCCTTATACTTTTATCCTGCCCATCAATTGTTCTTTAGAATAGCTTTAATGGTCTCTCCAAAGCTGTGGGCAGGCTCCTTTCATCGTTGATGACTTTCCTTAGCCTCTCAATCATCCCCCTCAAGTCTCTGTTTAGCACCAATGTTTTGGAAATTAAATTCAGGATCAATCCTAACTGCTCAGCATCCATTCTCCTAAACCAGTCCAAAGTGACTATGAACTGCAACCCATTTTTCAGTTGTATTATGATTAGCTTTTCCCTTTTGTTATTAGTCTTGACATTTATGCTTTTTATTGAGAACATAAATGTCAGATTCTTGCGCCTTTCATCTCTTAAGGATTAAGCTAGTGTGGGTGGTCCATATGTTATAGGAGAAGGTGCTTGATCATTGGCTTCAGATGACTTGGATTTGGTGGCATCAGGGGATTTTGGTTTTTCTTTGTCTTTATCCCCTGATGCACCCTTAGGAGGTTGAGATTTCTTTGGCTGAGGTTTCCTGGACGATCTTGGCCTGACACTCTTCTTCTTCTTTTCTTCTTATTTTCTTCTTCTTTTCTTCTTCTTCCTTCTCCTTTGCCATTTCCCTCTTATCCTCCTCTTGAAGTTGTTGTGCATATAACGCATCAGCTTCCACAAGCTTCTTGTCTTGAGGGAAGACAAGCTCCACTTTTCCATCAATTACTGCTTCGACGGGTGTTGGAAAGTGGGCTGTCTTCATGACATCTCCAAGTAGCTTAGGCCCTGATTGAGTATATGACTTCTTTTTGGGGTCCTCAATCAGGATACCTTTGCCCTTATCCTTCGCTTTTGGAGCAGGAGCAGTCAGCAGTCACATCCCCTAATGGTTGATCATTAGAGGGCTTTTCTGCAACAACCCCTGACGACAGCCCTGAAGAATTTTCCCCCTTTTTGACAGCATCATCAATGGAAGTTGAGAGTTGGGATGTGCTTGAAGAACTTTATATAGAGTGTCAGCATCCCTAATCAGGATACCTTTGCCCTTATCCTTGGCTTTTAGAGCAAGAGAAGTTGCAGAGTTTCCATGCTGGCCATTTTGTTGGAGAAGTCAGAAAGTTGTTTGTCCACATTGTCAGCAAGTTTCTTCATTCGGAGCAAGGTTTGGCTGGTAACAAGGGAGTCCACAATTTGCTGTACATTATTTATTTTGTTTGTAAAGTGTGTATAGAGTTTTTGAGATTCCACATCCACTGATTTCCCTATCATTATTTGTGATTTGAGCACCTTTGTCAAAATTGGATCTGTGGTCCTTGAAAGCTCATGTTTAAGTAACTGTACAGTATCTATCATTTGATTCTTTTGAAAGTATAAATCAACTCCAATGAACTGAGGTAAGTCATCCATTGGAGTGTCATCTTTATCACTCTCAAAAGAACTAGAAGTATCGATAGTATCTATATTTTCTTTATTTACAAGGATCTCATCCTTATCTCCCTCAATCTCTCCTTTTTTTGTGCCTTCTAAGGCATCTCTCAAAGACTCTCCTTTTTCTTTGGCTTCTAAGGCAGTACTCTCATCCTCTCCTTTTGCCAAAGTCCTCTCAGGGGATTGACTCTGCCTCTCTTCACTATGTATTCTCACATCCTCACTCAAAATTGTCCTAGAAGGGCTCCTATGGGCTGTGAGATCAGCTACTGTGGCCAATTCAAGTAAATTATGTATAGTTTCTGGTTCCACAGAAGTGATAAAAGGAAGGAATGGATGTAGGTTGTGTATGTACAATTGGAGAACTGTATGTTTCTATAGAAGAGGTACATACGGGTGGGGGAACATAAAGACTTATTGCAGTAGTATATATGGATGAATTTATGTCCCCTGTCTGAGCATCAGTGATTGTATCAATTAAAAATGAGTCAACCATTTGAGTGTGTTGACTATCAATCACTGTGTTAAGGAGTATTGGCTCCTCCATGAATTGAGAAATTGGAGAATCTGATCTCATGACACTTAATGTTTGTGTCATGATATCTGAAGAAATTTGAGGATTAGTAAGAGAAGGAAGAGGTGTAGAAGGGAGTGTTGGCTGGATCACTGAATGAGGAGGTGATCCATCAAAGGCAGTTGTGTGTGCACTCACTGTGTCAATTATCTACAAGTGGCTCTCAGAGACCCTGATGTTAATTTCATCAGGGGCTATGGTTAATGTATGTGCCTTACTCAACTGTGTCCCTGGTTGGGGACTATTTTCAATAACTAATTCCTTTTGAGAGGAACTAGTTAGAAATGTGTTCAATTCCTTATCAAAAGCAGTATCCTTTTGAGATGATACTACCTGGTATGGCTGTAGGGTAACTCTCGTGGCCACCTTCTTCTTCTTCAATCTCTTAAGGTCAATCACTCTCGTTCCTTGCTCCCCCTCACTTGTTGCGATTTCTTCAGAGGGTTTTCTTTTGGTACCCTTAGTCTTTTGGGAGACTAAGGGTTGGGCTAAAAAGAGTGGTTGTATTGAAACTAGTTATACTACTTGGGTAGGCAAAGAGGTGGTAGTGATCTCTACCATAGTAGTTGAAGGAGAAGAAGTAATAGGTTGAGAAGTAGAAGGGAGAGTACGCGATACTTGTTCCATATGTAATGGAAGTACAAACGGCTCTGCGGTGTAAGATTTCTTTAATATTTCTACAAATAACTTGTTTGTTTATTTGTAAGTCTGTACAAAAATATCATTCTCAAAAGAAAAATTAATAATTTGTTCCTTAATGATCATAGATAAAAATCTAGAATAGTAAATCTCTAATTTTCTAGAGTTAAAACTACCCATTTTATTTACAAGATCATCAAGAATTAATTTTCCTATGTTTATATGTACATTCCTAATCATGACATAAGCTATTTTTAAAGTTAATGAGGTTATTATCTCAAAGTTAGAAGACTTACCTGAGAACACCTTTGTTATGGTGTCGAAGAGATAAGAAATCTCTCGCTTCACATTGACCCTCTTAAGGTCCTTGAACCTTAACATTGTGTTGGGTGCAGCATTATAGCCCAGTTCCCTCAAGAAATTGAGCAGATCCGCATCACTGGGCATTTCCACAATGTTCTGTGCAGGTAGCCCCAATGCAGAGTTGATTCTGTAAGGGGTTATTTTTCCCTTCTCAAAAGAGATCTTGAATGAGATCCCCTCCACTACCTCTGGTCTTGTTAACGAGTTCATGAACTTGGCACTTTACCAGAGTTGTGAAAGTGCTTCCCCAGACATTTCTTCATCAGTAAAGATTGCTCGACTATACTCAGAGTTGAGTAAATAGTTCATTGGCTTGAAGCAATCATTTACCTCATCAATGTCAAAGAAACCCACATAGTTTGTGGGTGGAACCACCAAATTTCTTGGAAGTTGTTGAACATTGCTGGGTGCCATTGATGTGTTGGAGATTTCAAGTTCTAGGGTTTCTGTGAATAAGAGAGATAGAAAGAGAAAACTAGAGCAAATATCATAGACAGGTTAAATGTTTCGAGGTAATTCAAAAAGAGAAAGAGAGAGAGTATAAATACTCGCCTTTTAGACTTTTGAAAACTGTTCTTGAAAACACGCTATCAGGGTGTCGCATCAATTCTATGATGACACGTCATCAGGGACAAGAGAATTCCTTGATGAATTATTATCACAGATTCGACACAACCCCCTGATGTAGTCAAAAGCCTTTTACCTGACCCTAATGTTCAATGTATATACACACCCTGACCCTGATGCACAGATTGGATGCCCTGACCCTGATGCGTGAGACGAATACCCTGACCCTGATGCGTGAGACAAATACCCTAACCCTGATGCGTGAGACGAATACCCTAACCCTGATGCTTCTCGACAGAGACCCTAACCCTGATGCATCAGAAAAAAGAAAATAAAAACAAGCAAAACAAACAAATATATGTACATATATACATTTTTAACATACACAGTCACATATCAACTAAATTTATCAGGAATTCATGGGATAAGTTAGGAGTACTAGAACTTAAACATTTGATAGTTTGAGTTGTTCCAACAGTCTTTTTGACATGTCTTCAGCAAGTTTATTGAACTTCATTTTGCATAATTCACCATACCCAGCTCTCCCACAAGATTGGTAAAAGTGGCTTCATCAAGAGCCTTGGTGAATATATCTGCCACCTCCTTGTTTGTTGGTACAAATTGTAGTTCAATGGTTCCATTCATCACATGTTTCTTGATAAAGTGATATCTGATTTTTATATGTTTGGTTCTGGAATGTTGCATAGGATTTTCAGCAATGGCAATGGCACTAGTGTTATCACACCTTATTGGAATTTTGTTGAAATTCAATCCATAGTCCATTAACTGATTTTTCATCCATAGGATTTGTGCACAGCAACTTCTAGCTGCAATATATTCAGCTTTAGCAGTTGATGTTGAAATTGAATGCTACTTTTTGCTGAACCAAGATACAAGCCTTCCTCCTAAAAACTGATAGCTTCTTGTTGTACTTTTTCTGTCAATTCTACATCCTCCAAAGTCAACATCAAAATAACCCAATAATTCAAATCTAGACTCCTTTGGATACCAAAGTCCCAACTCTGTAGTGCCCTTGATGTATCTCAAGATTCTTTTCACTTCTATGAGATGAGACTCCCTTGGATCAGCTTGATATCTTGCACAAAGACATGTTGCAAACATAATGTCAGGCCTACTTGCTGTTAGATACAACAATGATCCAATCATTCCCCTATAAGTCTTCAGATCAACTTTCTTTCCATTCTTATCAAGGTCAATCTTGGTTGTTGTGGCCATTGGTGTCTTTACTACTTTTGAGTCCTCCATGTCAAATTTCTTGAGAAGTTTTTTGGCATACTTTATCTGATGAATATAGATCCCATCAGTGACCTGTTTGATCTGTAGTCCCAAGAAATAAGACAGTTCACCCATCAAACTCATTTCATACTTGCTTTGTATGAGTTTGGAGAACTTTTCACACAATCTAGTGTCAGTGGATCCAAAGATAATATCATCAACATATATTTGAACCAGGATCAAATGACCTTGATGTTGTCTAAAGAACAATGTCTTGTCAATGATACCTCTTGTGAACTTGTTTTCCACCAAAAACTTAGACAGTGTGTCATACCAAGCTCTAGGAGCTTGCTTCAGTCCATAAAGTGCTTTCTCTAGTTTGTAGATATGATTTGGGAATTTTGAACTTTCAAACCCAGGAGATTGTTGGAAATACACCTCCTGTTCCAATTTACCATTGAGAAAAGCACTTTTCACATCCATTTCATAAACTTTGAAGTTTGAATGTGTTGCATAAGCTAAGAAGATTCTTATAGCCTCAAGTCTGGCTACTGGTGCAAAAGTTTCATCAAGGTCAATCCCTTCCTCTTGAAGATATCCCTTTGTAACCAGTCTTTCTTTGTTCCTTATAACAATGCCAGCTTCATCCATCTTGTTTCTAAATACCCATTTGATACCTATTATAATTCTGTCTTTGGGTTTAGGTACCAACTTCCATACTTGATTTCTTTCAAATTGAATCAATTCTTCTTGCATAGCCATGATCCAATCTGCATCTTGAATGGCTTCTTCAAATTTCTTTGGCTCTAATTGTGAAAGAAAACAAGCATATAGGCATTCATTAGATGTTGATTTTCTGGTTTGCACTTTCTTGTTTGAATCACCAATAATTAAATCTGTTGTGTAACTCCTAGACCATTTGGGATTAGAGATGTATCTTGATGAGCTTGCTTGATTATCATCTCCTCCCCCTAAGTTTGTGCTCCCAGCTTCTGAGAAAACTACACTTGAATTAATGCTTAAATTAGGGTTAAAGTTATCCCCTGATGGTGCATGCCCTGATGGATGATCCCCTGATGGAGTATTCCCTGAACTGTTGTCCAGAAGATTAACTCTATCTATTGAAGGGGCTTCAATGGTGTTTGGATTGACATCAGGGATGGTTAAATTCTTTATTTGTTTGCACTCATCACCTTCATACTCTTGATAATCAGAATCATCTTCATTTTCAAATCTGAGCTCCTCATGAAAACCAGGGTCTTCAAGTCCAGAAATCTCTTGATCATCAAAAGCTACATTTATAGATTCCATCACTACCTAGAGTCTCTTGTTGTAAACCCTGAAGGCCTTAGATGTAAGGGAGTAACCTAGGAAAATTGCTTCATCAGCCTTTGGATTAAATTTTCCTAAGTTCTCACCAAAGTTCCTTAATACAAAGCATTTGCATCTAAAAACATGTAGGAACTTAATGCTTGGTTTCCTCCCTGTCATTAGCTCATATGGTGTCTTGTTGTGATCCTTGTTGACCAAAGACCTATTTTGAGTGAAGCAAGCAGTGGAAATTGCCTCGGCCCAAAAGTAGGTAGAAATTCTTGCCTCTACTAACATTGTTCTAGCAGCTTTTATCAAGGTTCTATTTTTCCTTTCCACAACACCATTCTATTGAGGAATCCTTGGAGTAGAGAATGTATGATTGATGCCTTTCTCCACACAAAAATCATCAACAACTGCATTCTTGAATTCAGTTCCATTGTCGGTCCTCAAAATTCTAACCACTGACCCTGACTCAATTTCCACTTTCTTTATATGGTCAATGATTTGTTGAGATACTTTTGTTTTAGCATTTTAAAACTTAACTCAAGTGTATCTGGTGTAGTAATCTACAATAACCATAGTAAAACTTTTCTTTGACACTAACATTATGTTGACAGGGCCAAAGAGATCCATATGAAGCAATTGAATTGGATCCTTAATCATTGTGGCTTCCTTGCTAAAAAACGAAGATTTCCTTTGCTTCCCTTGTTGGCAGGCAGAACATAATCCTTCTTGAATAAATTCCACTTGAGGTAGTCCAGTTACCAACTCTCTCTTCACCAAATCATTAATAGGTTTGTAGTTCAGGTCAGAGAGCTTCTTGTGCCACAGTCTGCTCTAATCAGGGGTTGCCTTGTTGTAGAAGCATGATTCTCCACTTACTGAATTGAAATCAACAATGTAAAGATCTTCTTTTCTTATTCCTGATAAGACCAGTTTCCCATTATCTTCATTTGAGATCAAACACTGATCCCTTTTGAAGGAAATGATGTATCCCTTGTCACATAGTTGACTTATGCTTAATAAGTTGTGCTTAAGTCCATCAACTAGTGCTACATTTTCAAATGAGACATCCCTATTTGCTGCTTTTCCATAACTAAGAGTCAGTCATTTGTTGTTATCACCAAAAGAAATCACTGGACCAACCTTTTCTTGAAATTCTGTAAGAATGCTTTGTTTACTGTCGTGTGTCTTGAGCAGCCACTATCTAGAAACTAGATTTGACTGCCTTTGACTTTTCCCTGCACACAAATAACATTTAATTTGTTTTTGGTACCCAAGTGACTTTGGGTCCTTTAGATTTAGTCACAGTTAATGGTAAAACAGCCTTTTCATTATGTGTGACTTTAGGTGTTGGCAAGGTACAAACTTTCTCCTTTTTAGGAGCTTCAACAACAGCTTTAGATTTACTAGCATTTTTCTTTTCTTTACCCTTAAGGGTGCATGCAAGCTTGAAAGGTAAATCATCAGCATATAAGATAGTGCTAGTTAAAATTTTTGGTTTTTCTTTACATTGAAAAGATAAATGATTATTGCTACCACAATTCCAGCACACTTTTCTAGGGGCTTCATGTATAGAGGTGTAATTACTAGCTTTGTTTACACCTAACTTTCCATTCCTATTCTTTTTATTATCCCCTGACAGTCCTTTATCCCTTGAAGGGCTACAATGGCCTGATGCACTCTTTTCCCCTGATGATTGTGTATCCACTAATGCACAGTCTAGTTCATTCTTAACTAGGGATTTGAGTGCTTTGGCATGACCAGATTTCTTACCTCTCCCACCACTTGTGGAAGCTTCATTCATTGGGAAAACATTCTCTTTTTCTAAATTTGGTATAGCCTTTACAAATTTGATAAGTTGTATTGGCCTTTTTCCAAAGCTAGCTGCATTTTCAACCTCAATAGGAGGTTGTTTCACCAGAGTTTCTTCATAGCCTAAACAAAACTTGTGATAAGATTTTTGACAATTTAATTGATCATCCAGTTTCTTGCTTGACTCATTCCATTTCTTTATGACATCCCTCTCTTATTGCAAAAGGTTGGAGGTCCGTTCCTCTCTTTTGATAGCACAGTCAAGAAAAGTTTTAGTCCTTGCGAGTTCTTTTTCAAGACTCTCAACTCTAGAGAGTTCTGATTCTAAAAGAGTATTTCTAGTGGTCAAGTGTTCATTTATTTTCTGTACTCTCTTAGTCTCAGCTACAACACTTCTCAGGGTGTCATAAAGATCTTTATCTCACAATTCATTTCCTTAACAGTTTTAACACAATCATTTTTTGACATGTTAGAGGAAATTTCAAGACTTACTTGTGAGCTATTGTTGTTAGTGGATGAGGCCATCAAGGATAGTTTGACATATTCTTCATTATCTTCTTCATCTGAGTTAGCCCAATCCTTTCCCTCTGTAATGTAGGCTTTTCCCTTCTTGGTGGCATTTAGAAGGTCAAAGTATTTCTTCTTGTAATCCACATCAGTTTCCTTTCCCCTGGATTCACCTTCCTTTGTGGCCTTGCGGCACTCATTGGCAAAGTGGCCTATCTCATTACATTTGTAGCACTTTATTCTTGATTTGTCAATAAAGTTTTTAGTGCTACTAGGTTTCCTTGCTAAAAATCTTTTTGATCCAGAAGGTTTTTGAAATTTCATCTTGGAAAACCTCTTTGCAAGAAATGTCATGGTTTCATCCAGTTCTTCTAACTCTTTAAAAGTTTACTTATCCTCCTTTGAGTCAGCTTCATTGTCCCCTTCCTTTTCAGCATCTCCTAACTACTGCTTCATCAAAACACTTGGTCTTGCTTCAACTTTATCCTTTTTAGCAGCCATCAGGGCTACAGATTTAAGCTTCTTGGCATCCCCTGAAATTTTAGATCTTTGTTGGACTTCTAGTTCATATGTCTTTAGGGTACCATAGAGCCTATCCAAGCCTAGGAGTTTTATGTCCTTAGATTCCCTGATGGTTGTTGTCTTAGGATCCCATGATATGGGAAGTGCCCTCATGAACTTCCTGTTCACATCTTTGTTGGCATATGTCTTCCCATACATCCTCAGGTCATTTACTAACCTGTTGAATCTGTCAAACATTTCAGTGAGTGTTTCACCATTTTTCATTGTGAACCACTCATACTGTTGTGTTAACAGCTGCAGTTTATTCTCCCTCACATCTTCTGTACAATCACATAAGATCTGGATAGTATCCCATATAGACTTAGACATTGTAAGATTCATGATACTGTTCAACATATCATCGTCTAAACCATTGTATAGAATACCAGTGACTTTAAGATCTTTCTTTGTCTTTTCTCTTTCCTTTGGAATCATTTCATCAATAGTCTTTGGGACTAATCTTTCCGGAACACTGACTCCATTGACAACCTCTTGAGGAATGAGCTTCTTTGCTACGTGAAGACCTTCCTCTAGAATCTGTAGATATTCATCATCGATTGCTCTTAGATGAACTATCATGCGTTGCCTCCAGAAGAAGTATTTTACCCTCTCCAACATGGGGACTTTGCTATTCCCTGCTTTGTTGGCCATTGATGATGATCGTCTAGCAAGTGTAATCTGCTAGTAGGCTCTGAAACCAATTGTTAGAATAAAATAGGCTCAACTGTTTGTAGAAGGGGGGCTTGAAAACAAACACTCAAAACTTTTTGATCTTTAAAAACTTGTTAAGCACTGATGGAAATAGCTACAATATCAAAAAAACTATAATGACTTTAAAATGAACACACAAGCATTCAAGTTAAAATAGTTGTATTAAAACTTGATGTTTTTCTGGAAATCTGTTTAACCACAAATGTGATTAAACAACTACAAAATCTGTAACAAGTTACAGCTTCAAACTCACACTCACTAGCTTCTAACTTTCTTTGAATATTTCTCTCAAGATATATTACAAAGCTTATCTCTAGTGTTTGTATGCTTCTATTTGTGTTGGTTAATCCGTTAGATATCCACTTTTCTATGTAATGAGAACTCTTTTGCATAAATAGAAGATCAGTAGTTAAACCCACGTGCTTAGATGTGCTGCTCTTTTCAACTTAGCCGCATATATGTCACATCGATGTCCTTTTGGAATGATGTGTCAAACTATTGTTACTTTTGTTGCTTCTTTTTCTTCACCTGATCTACGTGCATTTAATGATCGAGAGTTGTCATTGGACCACCAAACTTCAAGAAATATCTTTCCAGTTTATATCTATTGCTTCTGTAACAAGCTTCATTGATTTGCGTGTAAGACCTGATGACGAGTGTATGCAGTCATAACTGTCCACTGATAGCAAGCCCTGATGTGAACTTGACCAGTGCTTCTGGATCCCCTGATGATGAGTCCTGTCTAAGACTTGATTAGTGCTTCAACCTTCACTTGAGTTATCCAAGTGCTTCTTGATCCCCTGACGTTAAGACTTAAACCATCCACTGATGGCTTTCACTGATGCAGTGCTGAGCATTCCCCCTGATGGGTTAGCTTGATACTGTCATACCTTGATGAGTTCCCCTGACAGGTTGACATGTCACTGTCATGCCTTGACGCATTCCCCCTGATGAGTTTGACTTGCCACTGCCATACCCTGATGCGTTTCCCTGACGGGTTGATCTGCCTTTGTCATCCCCTAATGGGTTACCCTGACTGTTTTAATCACTGAAGCTTTGTTGATTTTGTTTGGAATGTCTGATGTGCAGAATACTTAAGTGTTTTTTAGTAACAACAGACATCCCTCTTCACTATCAAGTCCTTTCGAAGTTTCAACTGATGACTTCCCTAGTGTGTAATACTTCATCCCCTGATGACTAAGTCGATTATCAGTGGATGCAAAAAGTGTGCATATACTTAGGTTTATAGAACACCTTGAGTATGTACAAATGCACAAACAAAAACTCTGAGCGTCATCATCATTTATACCTAACAAATGCCTTAGAAGGCAAAGAAACAGGAGAGAATGAAGGAGATAAGGATGAGATCCTTGTAAATAAAGAACAGAGAGAAAACTTCAACGATGTACATACTCCCAATTCTTCAAATAGTGATAAAGATGACACTCCAATGGGTGATTTTTTACAACCCATGGGAGTTGATTTTTACTATCAGAAGAATCCCATGACAAATACAATAAAACTTCTCACACGAGCTCTCACATGCCACTGATCATATACTAATCAAGATCTTGAAATCCCAGAACATGTTAGGTAAATCTATGGATGTTGAATCCTAAAATTGCACTATAGGAGACTAAAATTAGCCTGTCAAAGACTAATTTTAGCCTATCAGAGACTAATTTACAGATTTGGTGCAATGATAAATAATGTCATCCCTAAGTACCTAACATCATCAGAGGATGTTATCCACTCAAAATACATTGTATCTTCAAGGGATGATGTCCTGTGTTGGCAAAAGAAAGCTCAAATCAACTCTCACCACTCACCTACAAAACTGAACTACCAGATACTAAGCTTTAGCCTATGGGAGACTAAGACTTAGCCTACCAGAGACTAAGACTTAGCCTGTTAGGGACTAAGGTATAGCCCTTCAGAGACTATTGCTTGGGATAGCACGAGAACTGCTTACTGCGTCAAAGATAGAATGATCATCAGAGATTAAAGATGACATGTGGGATGACACATGGCTCCAACAATCCATTAACTCAACAAAGCTAAGAAATAAAAAATAAAAGAGGATGGTCCAATAGCAAAAGACCAGTCGCAATAGGGGTCACATAACAGGTTTGGCATGCAAGGGAGTCCATCTAAAAAAGGAAAACCAGGTGACAAAGCTGCAATTACCAAGGAAATATCGGAGATATTTTAAAACACAACTTACAGAGGAAGCCTGGAGGATGAAAAAGCTGGCCTATAAATAGAGACCCCAAACAGACACAAAAGGAGGACGAAAAAATATACACACAAGAAGGAAAACAGAGAGGAAAAAGTGAGATGCAAGAGAGTTTTAAAACTTTTTTCTTAAGAGTTTAGCTATGGGAAAGACCCCATTCCCTTATACAAAAACTATCCCTGTAATTTCCTATTCTATATCAATCAAAAGAAAGGACTTAGTTATAAGTGAGTTTTATCTCGCCCCCTATTCAGTCTTGCAACCGTACTTCCCAGGCAAAGTGTTTCACGTGTTAGCTAGGCCCCTGATCCGCGTAGACCAAGGCCGAACACTTCTTGTTTACGACATGGACTACCATGGTATCTAATCCTATTCTCTCCCCATGCTTTCGCACCCTAGCATCAGTAGGGACCAAGAGAGCTGCCTTTGCTTTTGGCATTCCTTCATAGATCTCCAGATTTCACCCCTACACACGAAATTCCACTCTCCTCTGTCTCACTCAAGTGAATTGGTTTTGAGAGCATTCCGCCAGTTTTTGGAGACTTTCACTTTCAACCCAATTTGGGAACACTCTTATATTTAGTCTCTTATACACCTATATATCATCCAATTGCACACTCTGTCATAAATATTTTTTTTTTCATGATTTTTGTGTGATTTCAGTTTATATAATGTAATCTAAAAATGGTTTGATTTTCATTTTGATTATCCACATGTATATATTTGCATAGATATGAGTTCTTTTCTAACCTTTTGTTTTGTGTTATGCCCGAGCTAATGATTCATGGATTTTAAACCCTTCTTGGTCAACAATTGAGAGTCTGCAGTACAAGGGCCAAAATTTATTAAAACTCATCTTGTCCAGTTCTAAATTAGCTAGTGTTTACACAGACAATGTTATAAATTTTGGTTTGCTTCTGGCAGAAGTTTTTTTTTTTTTTTTTCATTTTAAGACTAGTCTTTCACTTCCAGTTTATCCCTTGTAATATGTAACCAAAGTTGATAATGGAAATGCACGAAATACACACACATACACTAGCACACACATGCACTTTAATGTTCTTTCCAAAAAATAACTTTAGATTTTAAGAGATGATTTCAAAAAAAAAAAAATCTAAAAGAGCAATCACTATTTATAGTGAGGATATTGGGTGCCTAACACCTTCCCCCCTGTTCAACCTAGCAATGAACTCGGTTTTTCTTGGTTTTGCCTCAGCCATAATTTAAGAGTCATCTTAAAATTATTTTTTAAATAAGATGAAAAAGTGGAAAGGTGTCCTAACACACTGTCTCAAATTTTGTTACGTGGAGACTAGTTTTTTGGAAAATGATTTTATCACCCCGTTGCATTTATAAAAAACTCGGACTTTTGAAAAAGGGTTTTAAAGAAACTTTTAAACGAGCAATCTCACAACTCAACCCACATATTTTTCAAAAAATTTCTCGGCGCGATAGCTAGTGACTCCTCTAGGGATCCGCTTAAGCTTTTGTAAAATTTTGTTTATCCAAAATCATCTCTTAAAAGGAAAAGGGGAGTTTAACAAAAACTGTGTGTTTAATTAACTATTTGTTTTCTCAATTTGCATTTTTCATTGAGTTATATATTGTGATCCTATATTTTGCAAACTCACCCTTTAGAAAGGTGTCTAGATTACTGTCACGCCCGAGAAATTTTGGAAAGTGTGGGGATGAGTTGTGAGATTGCTCATTTAAAATTTTCTTCAAAAACCCTTTTCCAAAAGTCCGAGTTTATTATAAATGCAACGAGGTGATAAGATCATTTAAGATAAGTCACCACCTAACAAATCCGAGACAGTGTGTTAGGACACCTTTTCAATTTTACCTTTTGAAAATTAATTTCAAGATGACTCTTAAATTATGGTCACGGCAAAGCCAAGAAAAACCGAGTTCATTGCTAGGTTGAATAAAGGGAAGGTGTTAGGCACCCCGTATCCTCACTATAATTAATGACTGCGTTTTTACATTTTGTTTTTTATGAAATCATCTCTTCAAATCTGAATTTGTCTTTGGAAGAAACATCAAAGTGCACGTGTGTGCCAATGTGTGTGTGTTCAACGTATTTCCATTATTCAGTTTGGATTACATATTACAAGAGCTAAACTGGAGATGAAAGACCTGTCCTAAACAGCTTTTACCTAACATAAAATTTACAACTTTTTTTAGAAGTAAACTAACTAACTTAAGACTAAACAGATAAACTTTAACAAATATTGGCTCCTATACTAAAGATTCTTGGATGGATCCTCCCAGGGAGGGTTTAAAATCCATGCATCATTGGCTCAGGCATGACACAGAAATAGAAGGTTAGAAAAGAAAACATAACTGTGTAGATGTATATATATTGATAATAGGATAAAAAGGGAACTATTTAGATTACATGATATAAACTGAAATCACATAGAAATCATGAAAGAATTATATACATGTGTTTGAGAGATTAAATATAAGGGTGTTCCAAATAGAGGTAGAGATGGATAAAGCTATTCTTGACTGAAAACCGCCCTATTGTAGGAAAATGAACTAACCTTGATCAAAGTAAAAAGGGAGAGACAAAGGGTGCTAGGTTTTAGAACATTTGATGATGATTGTCTTTAGATTACTTAGAGTACAAATGTATAGAAAGTGTTAATTAGTAACACTGAAGTTTTGTAGTCAGTAGTTATCTCTTTGTCTGTAATTCATTCATTCATTGTAAAGAGATATAGTTATTTCTTATTTGTAAGTAACTGCTGGAATGGAGTATCAAATCTTCAGCAAGTTAAAATGTGTATTTGATCCATTGGAGTTTACAAAAAGGCTTGTCGGAGACTAGGAAAATGTTAGAGATAAATGATGATGATGATGATTATGTAATAAATTGTGCAACTGTAAATACTTGAGGTATTTTATAAACCTTAAGATCAGCACAAGTTTTGCATCCACTGATGATAAATTTACTCATCAGTGGATAGTTAATAACTTCACAAGACAAGTCAGAAAACAGGAACATTCAAAGGACTTGACAAAGTGAAGGAGAATGTCTGATGCTACTTGTAAGCAAATGAAGTATTCCGCACATCAGAAATTCTAAATCAAAGTTACGTTGATTAAGTCCCATCAGGGGAACCCATCAGGGGGAACCCATCAGGGGGAACACATCAGGGGAACCCATCAGGGGGAACTCATCAGGGGAACCTGTCAGGGGAACTTGTCAGGGAAACCCGTCAGGGGATGACAAGGGCAGACCAATTCGTCACACACTTTGGGACATATCAGTGTCAGGCAAACCCATCAGGGTAACCTGTCAGGGAGAATGACCAACATGACATCAGTGGAAGCCATCAGTGTATGCAGTCAGCTATAACCATCAGGGTCAAGAAGCACTGAGTATAACTCAAGTGAAGGACGAAGCCCTGATCCAGTCAATAAGCATCAGGGGATCCAGAAGCACTGATCAAAGTCCGCCAGGGCTGGCAGTCAGTGGATCGTTGTGACAGCATACACCCGTCATCAGTTCTTACACGGAAATCAACGTAACGTGTTAGAGAAGCAAGAAATATCAACTGGAAAGATATTTCTTGAAGTTTGTTCTTGATCCAATAAGAACTCTCACGCATTAAATGCACACAGATCAGGGGAAGAAAAGTAGCAACAACGCATGTAGCAGTCTGACACATAAAGTTTAGATGTGACATACTTGCGGCTAAGTTGAGAAGAAAAGCACGTCTCAAGAACATGATTTCAACCCACTGATTGATATATAAGCAACGGAGCTCTCATTATACAAAAAAACGATTGATTGAATCCATCCAACGGATCAAACAAGCACTGAAGCATAAAAATACTAGAGAGAAGCTTTGCAATAAATCTTGAGAGAGATATTTCAAAGAATATTAGAAGCTAGTGAGTGTGAGAAGCTGTGAACTTTATTCACAGAATTTGTAGCTGTAAATCACATTTGTGATTATACAGATTTCTAGAAAAACCTCGAGTTATAATATAACTATTTTAACTTGAATCTGCGTGTTCATTCCATATAGTTTTTCTGGTTGTTCAACTGTTTTCAATAAGCCTTATAAGTTTCTAAGTGCGAAAAGTTTCAGGTGTTTGTATTCAACCCCCCCCCCCCTTCTACAAACACTTGTGCTAATATTGCACTAACAATTGGTATCAGAGCCTCTTAGCAGATTTCACTTGCTAAATACGATCACTATCAATGGCCAATAAAGCTGGAAACAGTAAAGTCCCCATGTTGGAAAGGGGCAAATACTTCTTCTGGAGACAAAGAATGATAGTTCATCTAAGAGCTATTGATGATGAATATTTGCAGATTCTAGAAGAAGGACCTCACGTTCCCAAGAAGCTCATTCCTATAGAAGTCGTTAATGGAGTCAGTATTCCTGAAAAGCTTGTCCCAAAGACAACTGATGAAATAACGATAGAGGAAAGAGAAAAGGTGAAAAAGGATCTTAAAGTGACTGGTATCCTGTATAATGGTTTGGACGATGATATGCTAAATAGTATCATGAATCTAACCACGTCTAAATCTATATGGGATACCATACAAATCCTTTGTGACGGTACTGAGGAAGTGAGTGAAAATAAACTGCAGCTGTTAACACAACAGTGTGAGTGGTTCACAATGAAAAATGGTGAAACACTTACTGAAATGTTTGACAGATTCAATAGGTTGGTAAATGACCTGAGATTATATGGGAAGGCCTATGCTAACAAGGATGTGAATAGAAAGTTCATGAGAGCCCTTCCCATATCATGGGATCCAAAGACAACAGCTATCAGGGAATCCAAGGACATGAATCTTCTAGACTTGGATAGGCTTTATGGCACCTTAAAGACATATGAACTTGAGGTTCAACAAAGATCTGAAATGTCAGGGGATGCCAGAAAGCTTAAATCAGTAGCCCTGATGGCTGCCACGAAGGACAAATAAGAAGCAAGGCCTAGTGTCTTTATGAAGCAGCAACTAGAAGATGCTGAAATTGAAAGGGATAAAGAAGCTGACTTCAAGGAGGAAGAATATACTCCACAGGAGTTAGAGGAGCTGGATGAAACCATGGCCTTTCTTGCAAAAAGGTTTTCCAAGCTGAAATTCCAAAAGCCATCAGGATCTAAAAGATTTTCAGCAAAGAAATCCAGTAGCACGAAAAACTTTATTGACAAATCAAGAATAAAGTGCTACAAATGTAATGAGATGGGTCACTTTGCAAATGAGTGCCGTAAGGTCACAAAAGATGGTGAATCCAGAGACAAAGAAGCTGTTGTGGACTACAAGAAGAAATACTTTGACCTTCTTAATGCAAACAAGAAGGGAAAAGCATACATTGCAGAGGGAAAGGACTGGGCTGACTCTGATGAAGAAGAAAATGAAGAGTATGTCAACCTAGCCCTAATGGCCTCATCCACTGACAGTAGCAGCTCACAAGTAAGCCTCGAAATTTCCTCTAACATGTCTAAAAATGATTGTGTTAAAACTGTTAAGGAAATGACCTGTGAGATAAAGGATCTCTATGACACCCTGAGGAGTGCTGTACCTGAAACTGAGAGAGCACAGAAAATAAATGAACAATTATCTGTCAGGAACACTCTTTTAGAATCAAAGAACTCCAGACTTGAAAGTCTTGAAAAAGAACTCTCAAGGACTAAAATTCTTCTTGACTGTGCTATCAAAAGGGAGGAATGGACTTTAAATCTTCTTAGTCAAGAAAGGGAAGTTATTAAGAGATGGAATGAGTCTAGCAGAAAACTGGAGGATCGTTTGAAAAGTCAGAAATTTGATCCAAAATCTGGTTTGGGCTATGAAGAGACTCATGTGCAGCAACCTCCTATTGAGGTTGAGATGACAACTAGCTCTGGAAAAAGGCCATCACAAACTATCAAGTTTGTTAAGGCAACAACAAAGCTAGAATCTGGGAATGTCTTCCCAGTGAATGAAGCTTCCACTAGTGGTGGGAGAGGCAAGAAAAGTATCCTTGCCAAAACACTCAATCCTCCAGTAATGGAAAAACTAGACTGTGCATCAGTGGATACACAGTCGTCAGGGGGAAAGAGTGAATCAGGCCATAGCAGCCCGTCAAGGGAAAAAGGCCTGTCAGGGGAAAACAGGAAGAATAGAAATGGTAAGCTAGGTGTTAATAAATCTAGAAATTATTCTTCTATTCATAAAGCCCCTAGAAAAGTGTGCTGGAATTGTGGTAGCTGTAATCATTTGTCTTTTCAATGCAAAGAAAAACCACAAATTTTGACTGGCACAATTTTCTATGCTAATGATTTACCAACTATTAAAACCTGCTCCTCCAAGGATAAAGGTAAAATAACTGTTGAGAAGTCAAAAGCATATATTGAAGCTCCTAAAATGGAGAAAGTTTTAAATTTGCCAAAACCAAAAATAACTTATAAAGAAAAAGTTGCATTACCTGTTACTGTGACTAAACCAAGAAGACCCAAAACAAATTGGGTACCAAAAACAATTTAAATGTTTTATTGTGTGCAGGGAAAGAACAAAAGCAGTCAAATTTGGTTTCTAGATAGTGGTTGTTCAAGGCATATGACAGGAAACAAAGCCCTGCTCACAGAATTTCAAGAAAAGGCTGGTCCAGTAATTTCATTTGGTGATAACAGCAAAGGACTAACTCTTGGTTATGGCAAAGCAGCAAATGGAAATGTCTCATTTGAAAATGTAGCACTAGTTGATGGGCTCAAGCATAATTTGCTAAGCATAAGTCAACTAAGTGACAAAGGATTCATCACTTCCTTCAAAGGAGATCAGTGCCTAATCTCAAATGAAAGTGATGGGAAGCTGGTTTTGTCAGGGATAAGAAAAGGAGATCTCTATGTTGCTGATTTTAATTCAGTAAATGGAGAATCATGTTTCTACAGCAAAGCATCCCCTGATGAAAGCAGCCTATGGCACAAGAAGCTCTCTCACTTGAACTTCAAGTCAATTAATGATCTAGTGAAGAGAGAGTTGGTATCTAGACTACCCCAAATGGAGTTTATTCAAGAAGGATTATGTTCAGCATGTCAACAAGGGAAGCAAAGGAAGTCATCCTTTGTCAGCAAAGAAGCCACCATGATCAAAGATCCAATTCAATTGTTACATATGGATCTCTTTGGCCCTGTCAACATTATGTCAGTGTTAATGAAAAGATTTGCAATGGTCATAGTGGATGACTACACCAGATACACGTGGGTAAAGTTTTAGCATGCTAAATCAGAAGTATCTCAACAAATTATTGACCATATCAAGAAGGTGGAAACAGAATCAGGGTCAGTGGTTAGAATGTTGAGAACAGATAATGGAACTGAATTCAAGAATGCAGCTGTTGAGGGATTTTGTGTGGAGAAAGGCATAAATCATACATTTTCTGCTCCAAGGACTCCTCAACAGAATGGTGTAGTGGAAAGGAAAAATAGAACCCTGATAGAAGCTGCTAGGTCAATGCTAGCAGAGGCAAAAATTCCCACCTATTTTTGGGCTGAAGCAATTTCCACTGCTTGCTTTACTCAAAATAGATCTCTAATCAACAAGGCTCACAACAAGACACCATATGAGCTGATGACAGGGAGAAAGCCAAGCATCAAGTTTCTCCATGTTTTTGGATGCAAATGTTTTGTTCTGAGGAATTTTGGTGAAAACTTAGGAAAATTTGATCCTAAAGCTGATGAAGCAATTTTCCTAGGTTATTCTCTGTCATCCAAGGCCTTCAGGGTTTACAACAAGAGACTTCACGTGGTGATGGAGTCTATAAATGTAGCTTTTGATGATCAAGAAATATCTGGGCTTGAAGACCCTGGTTTTCATGAAGAACTCAAGTTTGAAAATGAAGATGATATTGATTATCAAGAAAATGAAGCTGATGTGTGCAGACAAATGGAGAATATATCCATTCCTGATGTCAATCCAATCAATGAAGAATCCCCTTCAACAGATAGAGCTAATTTCCTGGACAACAGATTAGGGGATACTTCATCAGGGGATCATTCATCAAGACATGCACCATCAGGGGATAACTTGAACCTTGAATTATCCACTAATTCAAGGGGAGAGTTTTCAGAAACTGGGAGCACAGGCTTAGGGGGAGGAAATGATAGTCAAGCAAGCTCATCAAGACACATTTCTAATCCCAAATGGGCCAGAAGTCACACAACAGATCTGATTATTGGTGACCCAAGCAAAAGTGTGCAGACCAGGAAAGCTACATCTAATGAATGCCTATATGCTTGTTTTCTTTCTCAAATTAAACCAAAGAAGGTTGAAGAAGCTTTTCAAGATGCTGACCGGATCTTGGCAATGCAGGAAGAGTTAAATCAATTTGAAAGGAATCAAGTATGGAAGCTTGTACCCAAGCCCAAAGATAGGATTATAATAGGTACAAAGTGGGTATTCAGAAATAAGATGGATGAAGCTGGCATTGTTGTTAGAAACAAAGCAAGACTGGTTGCAAAAGGATATCTTCAAGAAGAAGGAATTGATTTTGATGAAACCTTTGCACCAGTAGCCAGACTTGAGGCTATAAGAATTTTCTTAGCCTATGCAGCACATTCAAATTTTAGAGTGTATCAAATGGATGTGAAAAGTGCTTTTCTGAATGGGGAATTGGAACAGGAGGTGTATGTCCAACAACCTCTAGGTTTTGAATGCTCAAAATTTCCAAATCATGTCTACAAATTGAAAAAGGCACTTTATGGACTGAAGCAAGCACCTAGAGCTTGGTATGACACACTGTCAAAATTTCTGGTTGGAAACAAATTTACAAGAGGTATCATTGACAAAACCTTGTTCTTCAGACAACACCAAGGTCATCTGATTTTGGTTCAAATTTATGTTGATGATATTATTTTTGGATCCACTGACACAAGACTGTGTGAAAAATTCTCCAAACTCATGCAAAGCAAATATGAGATGAGCTTGATGGGTGAGTTATCTTATTTCTTGGGATTGCAAGTTAAACAAGACTCTGATGGAATCTATATTCATCAGACAAAATATGCCAAAGAACTTCTCAAGAAATTTGATATGGAGGATTCAAAAGTAGCAAAGACACCTATGGCCACTGCAACCAAGATTGACCCTGATAAGAATGGAAAGAAAGTTGATTTGAAGACTTACAGGGGAATGTTGGATCATTGCTATATCTGACAGCAAGTAGGCCAGACATAATGTTTGCAACATGTCTTTGTGCAAGATATCAAGCTGATCCAAAGGAATCTCATCTCATTGCAGTGAAAAGGATCTTGAGATATATCAAGGACACTACAGAGTTAGGACTTTGGTATCCAAAGGAGTCTGGATTTGAATTGCAAGGATATTCTGATGCTGACTTTGGAGGATGCAGGATTGACAGAAAGAGTACAACAGGAAGCTGTCAATTTCTAGGGGGAAGGCTTGTATCTTGGTTCAGCAAAAAGCAGCATTCTATTTCTACATCTACTGCTGAAGCTGAATATATTGCAGCTGGAAGTTGTTATGCACAAATTCTATGGATGAAAAATCAGCTGATGGATTATGGTCTGAACTATTCCAAAATTCCAATAAGGTGTGACAACACAAGTGCCATTGCCATTGCTGAAAATCCAGTACAACATTCCAGAACCAAGCATATAGAAATCAGATATCATTTTATCAGGGAACATGTTATGAATGGGAATATTGAATTACAGTTCGTACCTTCAAATCAGCAACTGGCAGACATATTCACCAAAGCTCTTGATGAAGCCACTTTTTCAAATCTTGTGGGAGAGCTGGGAATGGTGAATTATGCGTCAGGGTCAGAGTCAAAATTCTAAAAATTTTTGGTATCTCTAACTCATTTCATAAGTTCTTGATAAAATTAAATTGATATGTGGTTATATATGTTCAAATTGTAAATATGTATATACTTCTACATTCTGCCTTTTGTTGTTTTGTCTTTGTTTTTGACTGATGCATCATGTCAGGGCTTCCTTAAGGACGCATCAGGGTCAGGGTGTCCGGCTTGCTCATCAGGGTCAGCGTCTCCTACCTATGCGTCAAGGTCAGGGTGTCTGGATCTCTCGTCAGGGTCAGGGTATCCTACCTGTTCGTCAGGGTCAGGGTTTCCTACCTGTTCGTCAGGGTCAGGGTCTCCTACCTGTTCGTCAGGATCAGGGTGTCCGGCTTGTGCATCAGGGTCAGGGTATGTACATAAAGTGAATCATGACGGTAAGTTTAAATTTTTTTTGCATCGGGTTTCTAGGCCAGTTAAGTGATGACAACTCACCATTGAATTCTTCTCTCACTGATGACGTGTCATCACAGAAACTGAACTGACACCCTAATAGCGTGTTTCAGGGGAAGTTTTCAAACGTCTTTAAGCGGGTATTAATATGTTATCTCTCCTACTTTTTGAAACTCTCAAACACTTAATCTAAACCTTATATTTGCTAGAGTTCTTTTTCTCTCGAATTTACAGAAACCCTAGAATCTCAAATCTTCAAAACATCCATGGCACGTCAACAAATTCAGAGGAACTTGACAGTCCCATCCACAAATTTTGTGGGCTTCTCGGGCATTGATGAGGTAAGTGATTGCTTTAAACCTATGATGAACTATCTGCTTATATCTGAGTATAGTAAAGCCATCTTTACCGATGAAGAAATGTCTGGAGAGGCACTGTCACAACTGTGGACCAGTGCTAAATTTATGTACTCCACCACCAAGCCAGATGTGGTCAAGGGTATCTCATTCAAGGTTTCGTCTGAGAAAGGAAAAATAACTCCTTCCAGACTTAACTCTGTTTTGGGGTTACCTACTCAAGATCTGGTGGATGCTCCAAGTGATGCCGACCTACTGGATTTCTTGAGAGAATTGGGCTATAATGTTGTTCCCAACGCAGTGTTAAAGTTCTAAGATCTCAAAAGGGTGAATGTTAAGCGGGAGATCTCTTACCTGTTTGATACAATCACCAAGGCATTCTCAGGTAAGTGTTCTAACTTTGAGGTTATTACCTCTTTAACTTTGAAAATAGCATATGCAATGGTTAAAAATGTAAATATAAATATAGGTAAAATTATTTTTGATGATCTTGTAAATAAATTAGGTAATGTAAATAATAGGAAAACTGAAGTATACTATTCTAGATTTTTTTTTATAATTATTAAAGATCAAATTACTAATCTTTCTTTTGAGAATGATATACCTGTACAGACATACAAGCAAACAAAGAAACTGTTTGCAGAAATAATGAAGAAATCGTATACAACTGAATCATTTGCTCTCCCAACGCATATGATACAAGTAGTAAATTCTACATCTTCTACCTCTAACACTCTACATTCTTCACCTTCATCTACTATGGTAGAGAAAACAACCACCTCTCTGCCTACCCAAGTAGAAAAACCAATTTCTTCACAACCATTCTCTATAGCCCAACCCACGGTCTCCCAAAAGACTGTTGGGATTAAAAGAAAAACCAGTGAAGTTACCACATCAATTGAGAGGGAGCAAGGAGAGAGAGTGCTTGGCTATAGGAGAAGATTGAAGAAGAAGAAGGGAGCCACGAGTGAAACCCAACAGCCTGACCAGGGCGTATCCTCTCAACAGGATATAGCCTTTGATAAGGAATTAAACATATTTCTATCTAGTTCCTCTCAAAAGGGATTAGATATTGAAAATAGTCCTCAACCAGGGACACAGTTGAGTGAGGCACATACATTAACCATAGACACTGATGAACCTACCATCAGGGTCTCTGAGAGCCACTTGCAGATAGCTGACACAGTGAGTGCACACACTTCTCAAGATGTTGTAGCTCAGAAACATTCTTCTACAACATCCTTTGATGAATCACCTCCTTGTTCAGTGATTCAGCCAACACTCCCATCTACACCACTTCCTTCTCTCTCTGTTCCTCAAATTTCTTCAGATATAATGACACAAACTTTAAGTGCCATACAATTAGATTCTCCACATTCTCATTTCGTGGAGGAGCCAACACTCTCTGACACAGTGTTTGACAGTCACTATTCTCACATGGCTGACTCATTTTTAATTGATACAAACACTAATGATCAATCAGGGGACATAAACTCCACTGTACATACTACAACAATAACACTTTATGTACCCCCAATTGTATATACATCCTATACAGAAACATACACTTCTCCAATTGTACATACACATTCTTTTTCCAATCCTTCTCCTATCACTGTTGTGGAACCAGAACCTGTACATACCTTACTTGAACTGGCCACAATAGCTGATCTCCAAGCCAATAGGAGCCCTTCTAGGAGGCTGAGAGAATATATAGTAAAGAGAGGCAAAGTCAAACCCCTGAAAGGACTTTGGCAAAAGGAGAGGAAGAGAGTACTGCCTTAGTAGGCAATGAAAAAGGAGAGGATACGAGTAATGCCTTAGAAGGTACAGAAAAAGGAGAGGATGAGAGAGATAATGATGAGATCCTTGTAAATAAAGAAAATAGAGAAATTGTACCAAATATACATACTTCTTCAAGCTCTCAAAATGATGAAGATGATGCTCCACAGGATGATTTTTCTCAGTTCATCGGAGTTGATTTGTATTTTCAGCAGAATCAGATGGCGGACACTGTACATTTATTAAAGAAAGAGCTCACACGAACCACTAATCCAATCTTGATCAAAGTGTTAAAATCATAGATCATGATTGGTCAGTCCATAGACATAGAAAACAAAAATTTGTATACACACTTTTCTTCCAAGATTCAAAATGTACAGACAGTTATGGATTCCCTAGTCACCAGCCAGACTTTGCTCCGAATGAAAAAGCAGGCTGACATTGTTGACCAAAAGCTTGCTGATCTCACTTCAAAATTGACCAGCATGGCAACTCTGCAACAATCCATGGCTGGCACTCTGCAACAAATTCTTCAAGTCACCTCCCGACATCCAACTCCTATTGATGATGTTGTCAAAAAGGGGGAGAAATCAACCCAGCATGCGTCAAGGGATGTTGCTGGACAGTCAAGCAAACCATCAGGGGATGTGACTACTCCTGTTCTTGCTCCACAAACTAAGGACAAAGGCAAGGGTATTCTGATTGAGGATCCAAAGAAGAATTCACACACTCAATCAAGGCCTAAGCTGCTTGGAGATGCCATGAAGACAGCCCACTTTCCAAAACCTGTTGAAGTAGTAATTGATGGGAAAGTGGAGCTGGTCTACCCTCACGACAAGAAGCTCGTGGAAGCTGATGCACTCTTTGCACAGCAACTACAAGAAGAGGAAAAGAGGGAAATAGCAAAGGAACAGGAGGAAGCAGAAAAGAAGAAAAAGAGTGTCAAGCCCAGGACCTCCAGGAAACCTCAGCCTAAAAAGAATCAAATCCATAAAGGTGCATCAGGGGATAAAAAGCAGGACAAACAAGAAGACCTTGATGTCACCAAACCAAAGTCATCTGCAGCAACAAGTCAAGCACCTTCTCCTATAATCACAACATATGGACCACCGATACTAGCTGAATCCCTACGAGTAGAAAGGATTAAAAACTTGACATTTATGTTCTCCATAAAAAGCATAGATGTCAGGTTCAACAACAAAAATGATCAGCTCATTACTATTGAAAACAAAAGTGGGAGCCAATTCAATGTAACACTAGATTGGTTTAGGAGAATGGATGCTGAACAGCTAGGGATGTGCCTAAATGTGATTACTAAATCATCCAGGGCTAACAGAGACTTAAGGGGGTTGATTGATAGGTTGAGGAGAGACATCAATGACGAAAGGAGCCTGCCCACAGCTTTGCCAAGTCCACTGAGATTATTCTACAAAAAAACTGATGGGCAGGAGAAAAGCATCAAGACAAATGACATTGATGGTCTCGACCTGGAGGAAGCGATGAATGTTCTACATCAAATAGCTTATCATAGAAGTGAACATGTCATCCAGTTCAGATTCTTGCTGACTTAGAAAGTGCTGAAGGAGATTGAAGAAACCAAGGCTGATGATAGGAACACTGCAGTAAGGGATGTGCCATCAGTGAAAGGATTTACAGAATATCCAAAAATGATCACAAGCCCCATGGGTGCACAGTTCAAAAATCAAAAGGGGGAGATCATTACCTTCTACTGGTCACAACTTGCTGCAGCCAACATTTCAGAAATAAAAAGTGTCCTTGAAGCCTTGAAATCAAGCAGCAACGTCAACATTGTCAACTTTAGAAAACTTCTACAAAAGGAGCTGGAGCAACTGGAGACAGGCAGGGAAGACACAAGACTAAGGATTCCTGAGCTAAATCCTGATCAAAGGAGACAAGGCCTTGGGAGTGACACTCAACTAATTGAGTCTAATCGACCATTACCCTTTATCTCAGCAAAAAGGAACAGGAAATCCTAAAGTCTATACTACAATTTTTTTGTAATAGTTATAGGAAAATACTTGTACATAAATTCTTTTATTAGTTTATTCATTATACTTTCTTAAATTGTATTTAGTATTGGTTTTGACATCATCATCAGTGCATCTAGGGATTTATGGTTATCAAATTGATAAACATAAATAGGGGGAGATTGTTAGAGATAAATGATGATGATGATGATTATGTAATAAATTGTGCAACTGTAAATACTTGAGGTGTTTTATAAACCTTAAGATCAGCACAAGTTTTGCATCCACTGATGATAAATTTACTCATCAGTGGATAGTTAATAACTTCACAAGACAAGTCAGAAAACAGGAACATTCAAAGGACTTGACAAAGTGAAGGAGAATGTCTGATGCTACTTGTAAGCAAACGAAGTATTCCGCACATCAGAAATTCTAAATCAAAGTTATGTTGATTAAGTCCCATCAGGGGAACCCATCAGGGGGAACCCATCAGGAGGAACACATCAGGGGAACCCATCAGGGGGAACCCATCAGGGGAACCAATCAGGGGGAACTCATCAGGGGAACCCGTCAGGGGATGACAAGGGCAGACCAATTCGTCAGTGACACACTTCGGGACATATCAGTGTCAGGCAAACCCATCAGGGTAACCTGTCAGGGAGAATGACCAACATGACATCAGTGGAAGCCATCAGTGTATGCAGTCAGCTATAACCATCAGGGTCAAGAAGCACTGAGTATAACTCAAGTGAAGGACGAAGCCCTGATCCAGTCAATAAGCATCAGGGGATCCAGAAGCACTGATCAAAGTCCGTCAGGGCTGGCAGTCAGTGGATCGTTGTGACAGCATACACCCGTCATCAGTTCTTACACAGAAATCAACGTAACGTGTTACAGAAGCAAGAAATATTAACTGGAAAGATATTTCTTGAAGTTTGTTAATGGTCCAATGAGAACTCTCACGCATTAAATGCACACAGATCAGGGGAAGAAAAGTAGCAACAAAGCATGTAGCAATCTGACATATAAAGTTTAGATGTGACATACTTGTGGCTAAGTTGAGAAGAGAAGCACGTCTCAAGAACGTGATTTCAACCCACTGATTGATATATAAGCAACGGAGCTCTCATTATACAAAAAAACGATTGATTGAATCCATCCAACAGATCAAACAAGCACTGAAGCACAAAAACACTAGAGAGAAGCTTTGCAATAAATCTTGAGAGAGATATTTCAAAGAATATTAGAAGCTAGTGAGTGTGAGAAGCTGTGAACTTTATTCACAGAATTTGTAGTTGTAAATCACATTTGGGATTATACAGATTTCCAGAAAAACCTCGAGTTATAATATAACTATTTTAACTTGAATATGTGTGTTCATTCCATATAGTTTTTCTGGTTGTTCAACTGTTTTCAATAAGCCTTATAAGTTTCTAAGTGCAAAAAGTTTCAGGTGTTTGTATTCAACCCCCCCCCCCCCTCTACAAACACTTGTGCTAATATTGCACTAACAGAAAATTTGTCAGAGACTAAGGTTTTTTTATCTATCAAAGACTAGTTTTGCCTGTCGGAGACTAAGGCTTACGTCATCAAAGACTAAGTCTAAAGGAGTCAGAGACTAAAGCTTACGTCATCAGAGACTAAAGTTAAAAGCATCAAAGACTAAGCTGACGTCATCGGAGACTAAACCTTAAAGCATCAGAGACTAAATAACTCTATCAGAGACTACACAATCTGACGTCATCAGGGACTAAAAGCACCATAGACTAATTGATGACGTCACCAGAGACTAAAGAGGAAGCGTTAGGGACTAATCCTGATTTAATTCCTGAGAGATACATAGTTCGAATTGAATAAGGATTGTCTTCCACGTAAATCAAGATATTATTGAAGACGTAGCTGGTAAGGAAACTAACCAGAAATCTCTTCCTAATCAAAAAGGAAAGATTGTATTTGATTCGAATAAGGAAGCTGAATTTTATTCAGAATTGGGAACTGAGTTAATAGTAATTCAGTTTTCGAGAGAAGCTGTATAGTTTTTTCATAGTTTTGTATCTTTTCCTATACAGAATAGAAAAGAAGCTGACGATCATATTATTGTGATTGTTAGAATTTGTATTCAGTTGTTAAAATCAATATAAGCAATTGTTTATATATTGATTCGTGTTATTGTTCTTTATTTCCACAAGTAATCATTAATTTCTTGAAGAACAAGTAATCGAAAAAGATTTCAAAGAACTTGTATTCAACCCCCCTTCTACAAGTTCTCGGCTATCTCACTGGGAAAACAATTGGTATCAAAGCTTGTAATTGAATTTATTCAATTAATACGTTCCAAGAGATGGCCAACGACGAAGCAAGCAGCTCTAACATAATGGCGTATGCGGGAAGTCGTGATGGTACCAGAATTCCAATTCTTAAAAGAGAAGAATATCCAATATGGAAGCAAAAGATGTACATGCACTTAAGAGCAACAGATCCAGATTATATTGATAGGATTGAGAAGGGTCCTTATCTACCCAGGAAATTTATTCCTGCTAAAACCGTCGATGGATCTGTTATGGCAGAACACTTTGCACTTGCTCCAGAATGTGATTATACAAACCAAGACAAGTTGCAAGTGTTGAAGGATGCTAAGGTGATGAACATACTCTATAATGGAATTGATAAAAATATGTTCACAAGCATCATAAATTACACAACATCACTAATGGCTCGTAGTGACGAGTCAAGTGATTCTACAAAGGTATGTGATGCAAATCAGAACTTTAATATGCTTAATTTACTTAACACATCTAGCATTGAAAGCATACAAAAAGATATGTCTGATTTGCATGTTAGTTTTAGATCTTTAACTATCGAATATACCAATGTAAAAGAATCACGTGACATTCTCTTGAAAAGAAACAAGTTTCTTGAAGAGAGATTGGCACAGTTTGACACCATCCAATCTGACTTAAACAAAGCTCATCATATGATTGATGCTTTGAAAAAGAGGAAATATTACTTAGTAGAGCAACTTGAAAATGCTCAAGCTAAGATTAAACAGTGGAATACTTCCTTTAAAAAGTTAACAGACTTGGTAGAGTGTCAAACAATAGGTCAAAAATCTGGACTAGGTTATGATGAAAATCTAGACAAGAGTTTAGATTTAGATGATCTATTTGAAGCTGCAAACTCCTTAACTAGTAAGCCAGATATTTTAAAAATAATTAATTTTGTCTCTCCTGTTATTGAACCCAAAATTATCAACACTTATCAACAAGTAACTGCAATACCAGAATTTGATCAAAAGACAGTAAATGTTGTTGATAAGAGTAAAAATAAAAGATTAAATATTGGGTTCATGACAAAGACACAGTTAAGTAAAACATTGGAAAATCTTCTAGATAAAAAGGCTGAAACAGTAGTGGAGTTAAGCAGAAATAAGAAAAATAGGAATGGAAAAATTGGCATTAATAAATATACAAATTATGCAAGAATGCCTGATACTTCTAGAAAGGCATGTCATGTATGTGGTAACCCCAACCACATAGTTGTTAACTGTAGGAGCAAAAATAAAATTCCTATAACTGAGACTGCATCTTCAAAGAGAATAAAAGATAAATCACCTGTAAAAAGGTTAAATAATCTTTGCATTAACAATGAAAACTCTATACTTGGCAGTCTCTCACAAACAAGTAGCAAGACTAATGATTGTCCAATTAAAGTCAAAACTGCTAAAAGACAATCAACTCAATCTTAGTCAAGTCTTGAGTCTACAACTAGTGAGAAAGGACCCAAGAAATTCTGGGTTCCAAAAATCTCAAACTAGTTACTCTCTACTGTGCAGAAAGAAGAAAACATGGTACTTGGACAGTGGCTGTTCAAGGCACATGACAGGAGATAAGATCCTGCTAAAACAATATGAAGAGAAAAGTGGCCCAAAAGTCACTTTTGGAGATGACAACAAAGGCCATATGAGGGGATATGGCAGTGCTGAACATGGAGATGTCATGTTCACTGAAGTAGCACTAGTTGATGGCTTAAAGCACAATTTACTAAGTGTGAGTCAACTATGTGATAAGGGATTCAATGTCACCTTCAAAGAAGATCAATGTTTGGTGTGTGACAAAGAATCTGATAATGTGATTTTGATAGGGAAAAGAAAAGGAAATTTGTATGTTGCAAATCTTATGTCTTTTACTGATCAAATCACATGTCTCTATAGCAAAGCTTCAACTAATGAAAGTTGGCTTTGGCATAAGAAGCTTTGGCACTTGAATTTCAAGAATATCAACAAGCTTGTGAGGAAAGGATTGGTAGCTGGCATTCCACAATTGGAATTTACACAAGATGGATTGTGTGATTCATTCTAGAAAAGGAAACAAAGAAGTGTGTCATTCAAAAGCAAACCAGCAACATCAATCACTGACCCACTATAGTTGCTGCACACGGATTTATTTGGTCAAGTGAATGTGATGTCAATCTTAAGAAATAGATATGCTTTGGTTATTGTAGATGATCACACGAGGTATACTTGGGTAAAATACCTCCATACAAAAGATGGAAGCTAATCAGTTGATAATTGATCATATCAAGAAGATAGAAACTGAGTCAGGAAAAATAGTAAGGGTGATAAGGAGTGTTAGAGGAACAGAATTCAAGAATTCCTAAGTTACTGAATTCTGCACTGAAAAAGGAATAACTTATCAATTCTCAGCTCCAAGAACCCCTCAACAAAATGGAGTTGTTGAGAGGAAAAATAGAACCCTTATTGAAGCAGCAAGGACTATGTTACAAGAGGCTAAGCTTCCCATATATTTTTAGGAGGAAGCTATAAGCACTGCTTGCTTTACACAGAATACATCCTTGATAAACAAAGCATACAACAAAACACCTTATGAATTAATGACTGGGAGAAAACCAACTCTCAAGTTTTTACATGTGTTTGGTTGTAAATGCTTTGTACTGAGAGACTCATCAGAAACAAGAGGAAAATTTGACAACAAGTCTGATGAGGCAATCTTCTTAGGTTATTCTTTGTCAAGTAAAGCATACAGAGTATATAATCTAAGAACAAATGTCATTGTGGAATCAATTCAAGTTGTATTTGATGATAAAAAGATTCCAGGAATGATTGGACAAGGATTGCATGAACCTCTTAGTTTTGAGAATGAATTGGATGCATGGGAATATCCATCAGAGACTACAGAAAAACCCCAATATAGCAATGATCCCTACATAATTGAGGGGGAGTTAACTGTTGTGAATGAAGTACCGAGAACTAATACTCTATCAGAGACTAGAGTATTAGATGAAACTCAAGAGACTGGTGAAATTAGTATTCCATCGGAGACTAATGGTTCACCAGAGACTAGAGTCACTGATGCACAATTAGAAACTATATTGACACCAGAGACTATTGAGATAAACAGCTCAGGGGGAGCTAATAATGAAGAAGTCAATGGTTTAGGGGGAGCAGTCTCTGATCATGAAGCTAGATTGGATAACATCAATCTAGAAAATGAAGCCTCCACTTCAAGGTCAAATCTGCCTCGTGCAATTCCATGGTTGAGAGACCACACACAAGATTTGATAGTTGGAAGTCTAGAGGATGGAGTCAAGACTAGAAGTGGAACTCAAAATGAATGTTTATATCTCAGTTTTCTCTCAAAGATTGAGCCAAAGAAAATTGAGGAAGCACTTCAAGATCCTGACTGGATAATTGCCATGCAAGAGGAGTTAAACCAATTCACTCGAAACAAAGTCTGGAGATTGGTACCCAAACCAAGGAATAGATCAATAATTGGTGCCAAGTGGGTCTTCAGAAATAAATTGGATGAAACTGGTACAATTACAAGAAATAAAGCAAGACTGGTTGCAAAAGGATATTCTCAAGAAGAAGAAATAGATTATGATGAAACTTTTGCACGAGTAGCAAGACTTGAAGCAATCAGAATCTTCTTGGCTTTTGCAGCCTACAAGAACTTCAAGGTGTACTAAATGGATGTCAAAAGTGCTTTCTTGAATGGAAAATTGGAAGAGGAAGTCTATGTTTGCCAACCCTCAGGTTTTGTGGACTCTAAATTTCCAAATCATGTCTACAGGTTAGACAAAGCACTTTATGGCTTAAAACAAGCACCAAGAGCCTGGTATGATACTTTATCCCAATTTTTACTTGAAAATAAATTTGTTAGAGGTATCATAGATAAAACTTTATTTTATAGAAAGCAAGGCTCTGACATTATATTGGTGCAAATATATGTAGATGATATTATATTTGGGTCTACAAATGAGAAACTTTGTGAAAAATTTTCAAAACTTTTGAAGTCTAGATATGAAATGAGTATGATGGGAGAATTAACATTTTTCTTAGGATTGCAAATAAAACAATCAACTGATGGAATTTTTATCAGTTAGTCTAAGTATATCAAAGACTTATTGAGAAAATATGACTTGGTTGATTGTGCATCTGCAAAAACACCCATGCCCACTGCCACTAAGCTAGATAAAGATTTAAAAGGAAAGAAAAATGATATTACTAGCTATAGAGGCATGATAGGCTCTCTTTTATATCTAACTGCAAGTAGACCTGATATAATGTTTGCTACATGTTTATGTGTTATATTTCAAGCTGACCCTAGAGAGTCACATTTGATTGCTGTAAAAAGAATTCTCAGATATACAAAGGGTACCCCAAACCTTAGTTTATGGTATCCCAAAGAATCTGATTTTAATCTAATTGGTTATTCAGATGTTGACTATACAGGTTGCAAGCTTGATAGGAAAAGTACAAATGGAAGCTGCCAACTTCTTGGCGGCAGACTTGTTTCTTGTTTCAGCAAGAAACAAAATTCAGTTTCTACTTCAACAGCAGAAGTTGAATACATCGTAGCTGGGAGTTGTTGTGCTCAAATCCTATGGATCAAGAATCAACTCCTAGACTATGGTATGTCATTATCCAAAATTCCTATCTTTTGTGATAATACAAGTGCCATAGCAATAACAGAAAATCCAGGGCAACACTCAATAACAAAACACATAGATATTAGATATCACTTCATAAGAGAACATGTAAGTGAAGGTAATATCGAATTACACTGGGTAACAACAGATAAACAACTTGCAGACATATTCACAAAACCTTTAGATGAATCTACCTTTTCTAGATTAGTTTTTGAATTAGGAATGTTGAATTATGCCTCTAAAAATTGATTAATTTTTGAAAACAAATTGTTTAGTTGTATGTAGCTAGAATTAAATTTCTGGATTGAAGCTGTTTTTTTAATTAAACAGAATTTTAGAAGTTAGAATTTAATTTCTTGAATGTAGCTGTTATCAAATAACAGAATTTTTGAAGCTAATAATCATTAAACTTGATTGTTGGAAATATTTTGAAAGCTTAAGAGAAAGAGACTATCTTAGTCCCTCATAGTGTTTTTAATTAGTCCCCGACTGAATTGAAAATTGAACTATCAGAGACTAACTAGTCCCCGACAGTTATTTTTAATTAGTCCCCGACTGAATTAAAAATTAAACTATCGGAGACTACCTTTGTCCGCGATAGTTGTTTTTAATTAGTCCCCGACTAAATTAAAAAATTGAACTATCGGAGACTACCTTAGTCCCCGATGTCATTTTTAATTAGTCCCCGACTCAATTAAAATATTGAACTATCAGAGATTACATTAGTCCCCAATGTCGTTTTTGATTAGTCTCTGACTCAATCAAAAATGAACTATCAGAGACTAATCGGGTCTAGTCTCTTATGAGTGACCATATCAGAGATTAGGGCAATCTCCGATCGAGGGTAATCTGGTAGTTATCCTACCCACGATCGAAAAACGGCTCACTATCTTTAGAATTGCAAACGTTTCTAATACTTTGCTAAAAGTAAAATCAAACACATTTGCAATCATAATCTCTCAAAGCTTTGAAATTATTTTCTCTCTACAAATTCTTTGCAATCTAACCCTATTTCAAGTTTCTTCAAAGTTCACAGATCTCTTCAATGGCCGCCAAAACAGTTTGTTTTTCAGTTTGGGGATTTCGATTTCATAAAGACTAACCATGCAGGGGTGGCTAAGAAGCATGAATTTGGAGCCCAGTACCATCCCTTCATGGATTTTCTTCAAAACTCCACACTAACCTACGCCATTTATGAAGCTCCCATCCAAGCCGCTGAAGTCATCACGGCTATGTCGACCACTGCAACCATCCAGGATGAGAATACTGACTCTCCTGTGGTAAGTTTCAGGTATGATAACACTGTTTATAATATCAACCATACCGTTGTTAATAATGCTTTACAATTACCAGTGCATGAAAACTTTGACTCCCCTGCCTCTGATGAAGAACTTCTTTCAATGTTTAAAAACTTACATTATTCTGCTGAAATTAGTTCTGTTAGGTCTATTACACGACCCCATCTCAGGCAAGAGTGGTCAATGTTCTTTGATATAATAACTAAAGCATTTACTTCTAAATGCAGTGACTATGATGCTATCACTACACTCACACAACAAATTGCTTTTAGTGTGTTGTATGATAGACATCTAAACATTGGGCTTTTAATTTTGCAAAATCTTTTGATAAAACTGAAATATGGTAATAAAAATAAAATTTATTATGCTAGGTTTTTGATGATGATTGCTTATTATCTAATCCCTAACCTTAATATTACTGGATTGCAAGTTGTACCAACTATTTTGCAGAGTAAAAGAATTTTTACTGATGTGAAGCATAAATCTACCAAGGTAAAGGTTCCCTTATTTTTCCCTCCTGTCATGAGATCAATTCTCATTGACAGGCTTCCAAATCTTTATTCTTTGCAATTCTTTGAGGATTTTGAAAGCCAAAACCCCATTAATCCTCCAATCACTTCACAACAACAATCCATAGCCCCCTCCACAGTTTCCCAAAAGACTGTGGTTGTAAAAACAAAGACAGCCGAGAAGCTCCCAATAAAAAGAAAAATAATTGAGGGAGTAAGTGAGGATGAGGGAGAACAAGAAGCTGAAGTACCACTTCAGAGAAAGAAGAGATTAATAACCCTTAGCCAAAAGCAATCAATTGCTTCCCAACAAGCAATGGAGGATATAAGGAAAAATAGTGAATTGTCACCATCCTCTCAAAAGGATGTTGACATTGAAGAAAGTTCCCAACCAGGAACACACTGTACAGAGTCTGCACAACCTCTTGTTCACCAAAAAGAGAAACCCCAAAGAGAGATAATAAAAGAAGGGAGTGACACAAGGAGTGCACACACAGAGTCATCAATTGATGTTCCTCAATTTTCAATGTCTGAGGAACAGCTAACACTCAAAATTGTACATTCTTCTCCTTCTTCTCCCATACTTGATTCTTTTGATATTACACATCTAAATTCTCTTGATTTTTCCCAAGAGGAGCCCATACTCGAGACAAGCTCTCAAACGCATTCCATGGATAGATCCCTAGCCCAAGATATACAAAGGGAACCCCCTATCCCCCCTATCCATGCAATCTCAAGTACTTCTCAAACCCCCACTTCTGTAGGATAGAGTGCACCTATCCATATGAGTGAGGATGTGAGAATAAATAGTGAGAGTCAGACTCCTGACCTGGAAAAAGGAGAGGATATACACAAACAAGAGAGTCAAGCTTTAGAAAGCATGGAAAAAGAAGAGCAGGAGAAGCTGGGTGCCCAATCCCAGGCAAAAGGAGAGGGTGTGAGCAAGGATGAGATCCTTGAAGAAAATAAAAGAGAGAAATTCTTAGCAGGTGACTTTTTGAAACCTGTTGAGACATCCACCACACATGAAGCCTAAAGTTTCTTTGCTCTACCATCAATACCAACAGAGAACATTGGGGGAAGCTCCAGGACAGGGGATGCCACATTACAAGTAATATCTGAAATGTCAAATGCAGACTTCGAGACACCTTATGGCTTACAACAGTTTCAAGATCACATCTCTGCATTAAAGACATCTCTGACAAATGAACCTGTCCCTGGAAAACTTGAAGAAGAGGATGTGGATGTGTGGCTTGATGCACAGTTCACCAATTCTCTGGAGGATGCAGCTGCTTAACTCAGGCAGGATTATGTGACCAACATAGGGTCAATAGCAGTTGCACCTCTCCCAAGGACTTACTTGAAGAAATAACCAAAGTGGACAAGAAACATACCAAGTTTCACCACTTTTTGGTTATTGGCATAAATGCGGCAGTCAAGGAGATGAAGCAGCAAATGGAGATTGAGACTGATAAGATTAGAAGAAGCTATGAAGGACACTTACCAAGGAGGACTGTCACTGCAATTGATTTTCTCATCAATGATAAGTCCAAGAGTGACAGTAAAATTCAAGCTCTTGAAGCCAAAATCAATCTCCTTCACCAGAAGCAAGATCGAATGGAACAGCTCTTGATACAGGCACTACCACATTTGGCTACCTCCTCCATACCCCAAGATGCTGATGTCAAAAAGGGGGAGAGTGGTCATCTCAAACAATTCAAACAACCTGTACAAATATCCAAACCAAACACTGTTCCAGGTTCAACAAATGCTTCCTTGCAGATGGAGTTGCAGGTATTGAAAGAAAAAACAATGAAAGAAAATGATGTACTTCAAGCCTACAAAGAAAAAATTCTAAAGAAACATGTTGATCTTGAAACAACAACAGCAATAACAACATCATCAACAACAACAACACCACCAGCAACAATAATTCCTCTTTCTTCCAAACCAACTGCAGAAGCCCCAACTTCATCAAAAAGACAAAGGCAAAGGTGTCATGGTTGAAGATCCAAAGAAACATACTCTTACTCAACCAAGACAGCCTAAGCTATTGGGGGATGCTGTGAAGACTGCTCACTTTCCCACCCCTATTGAGCTTGAACTAGGAGGGAAAGTTGAGTTAGTTAATCCTCGAGATCCAAGATTAATAAATGCTGATGCAATGCTTGCTCAGAAACTTCAACAAGAGGAAGACATGGTTGTAGAACAAGAAAAGAAGGAGGAGGAGACTAGGAAGAAGAAATACTCAACAAAGAAGACAAGTGCAAAGAACGTAGTCATGACCAAGAAAAGAACTTCAAGAATAAAACCTTCACATCAAGAACCTCCAAGGTCAACTGAGATTGCCTTGGTGGCTGTAAGTGGACCAACAAAGCCACTAACAGCTCCATCAAGGAAGTCTTATAAAGTTGATATGGCCAGCACAAGTGAAATGATCAAAGCCCTAAAAAAGAATACAAGGTATATTAATCTGGTCAAGGGTGTAAACGACAAAGATTTACTTCATATCTTTTTCAAAGATGGAGATTCTGTGAAGTATACTAAGCCAGACTTGGAGGGGTAATCAAAAGAAGACTTGGAATGGTTGTTGTCTACAGTACTTGTAACTACAAAGCTCAACATGGAATTTCGAAATCAGATCAAAAAGGCAATAAAGGAGATAAAGAGTATGGACAAAGTGCCAATCGATCATCCTAAACCAGTACCTCTTGGATTGTGGTATGAAACTTTTCATGGTGATAAAGTATTCTTTGACTACAACAGAGACATCAACAAAGTGAGTGAAAATCATATTGAAGGATTCATTAAACTTCTGAGGGATGCAGAAGAAGCAACTGAAGTTGTTCTCAAAAAGTTGCTGATGGAAAGGTTAGAACGACTAAGGGAAAACGGAAGGAAAGAGAAAAGTTGTTGAGCTAAAGGTATGTTGTTTGCTGTAAAAGTTGTAATCTTTATTTTTTTGAAGCCAGACTTATAGGATTTAAACTTGAGTCTTAGTGGAAGCTGAACAGTAGATCAAAGATCTTAGTTCAGAATACATTTGTAGTTAGCAATTCATTATTCTTTTTCTAAGTAATTTTAAATTGAGTTTTGACATCATTATCAACCTTGAAATTATGCTTATCATTCTGATATTCATAATTAGGGGGAGATTGTTAGGTTTTAGAACATTTGATGATGATTGTCTTTAGATTACTTAGAGTACAAATGTCTAGAAAGTGTTAATTAGTAACACTGAAGTTTTGTAGAAAGTAGTTATCTCTTTGCCTGTAATTCATTCATTCTTTGTAAAGAGGTATAGTTATTTCTTATTTGTAAGTAACTGCTGGAATGGAGTATCAAAGCTTCAGCAAGTCGAAATGTGTATTTGATCCGTTGGAGTTTACAAAAAGGCTTGTCGGAGACTAGAAAAACTTGTCAAAGACTAAGGTTTTTTTATCTATCAGAGACTAATTTTGCCTGTCGAAGACTAAGGCTTACGTCATCAGAGACTAAGTCTAAAGGAGTCGGAGACTAAAGCTTACGTCATTGGAGACTAAGCCTTAAAGCATCAGAGACTAAATAACTCTATCAGAGACTACACAATCTAACGTCATCAAGGACTAAAAGCACCAGAGACTAAATGATGATGTCACCAGAGACTAAAGAGGAAGCGTTAAGGACTAATCTTGATTTAGTTCCTGAGAGATACAGAGTTCGAATTGAATAAGGATTGTCTTCCACGTAAATCAAGATATTATTGAAGACGTAGCTGGTAAGGAAACTAACCAGAAATCTCTTCTTAATCAAAAAGGAAAGATTGTATTTGATTCGAATAAGGAAGCTAAATTTTATTCAGAATTGGGAACTGAGTTAATAGTAATTCAGTTTTCGAGAGAAGCTGTATAGGTTTTTCATAGTTTTGTATCTTTTCCTATATAGAATAGAAAAGAAGCTGACGATCATATTATTGTGATTGTTAGAATTTGTATTCAGTTGTTAAAATCAATATAAGCAATTGTTTATAAATTGATTCGTGTTCTTGTTCTTTATTTTCGCAAGTAATCATTAATTTCGTGAAGAACAAGTAATCGAAAAAGATTTCAAAGAACTTGTATTCAACCCCCCTTCTACAAGTTCTCGGCTATCTCACTAGGAAAACAAAGGGTAAGAGAGGTAAACAATTACAAGCCAAGCTTCTATTTGATTGATGTAGAACAAGGAGTTACAAGGATGATTTCTGTATAAGGAAAATAGGGCCTTTTCCTTAGATAAACTTGAAAAGCTTTGAAACTTTCTCACAGTTCACTTTCTCTCTCTCTCTCTCCTTTTTTCGCCCCCCCCCCCCCCCAATCTCTTTTTCTTCGTTACTTGGGGTCTCTATTTATAGGCCCAGCTCCTTTGTCTTCCAGGCTTCATCCACAAGCTATCTCTCAAGATATTTCTGATATTTCTCGATAATTGTAGCTCTTTTACATAACTTTCATTTTTTAGATGGCCTTTCTTGCACACCAAAACTACTATGTGACCTCCATTGCGGCTAGTTTCTTCTTATTGGGCCACCCTATTTTATTTTTATATTCTCTAGCTTTTCCCGATTTATCAGTCGTGTGTCATGCCACGTGTCACCCTCAATCTCTGATGACCATTTTATCTTTAGGTGTAATGACTTCAACAACAATCTCTAACGTGGAAATTTTCTTTGTCTCTGATGGGTTAATCCTCTAGTCTCCGATGAATCAGAGCTTACTCTCCGATGGGCAAATTCTTAGTCTCTGGTAGTTCAACTCTGCAGGTAAGTGGTGAGGGTTGATCTGAGCTTTCTTTTGCCAACACAAGACATCATCCTTTGAAGATATAATGCATCTTGGGAAGATAATATCCTCTGACAATGATAGATCTTTTAAAATGACATTATCTATCACTGTACCATTTTTGTAAATTATTCTCTGATGGGATAAAATTAGTCTCTGATGGCTAATTTTACTCTCCGACAGTATGATTATCCCTTGACGCACTAGTCCCTGACAGTGTAATTAGCCCCTGATGCGTTAGTCTCTGACAGTGTAATTATCCCTTGATGCGCTAGTCTCCAACAGTATAATTACCCCCTGATGCGCTAGTCTTTGATAGTGTAATTACCCCTTGATGCCGAGAAACATCCCCTGATGTTAGACTTTGGCGCTAGGATGGATTTTCTGAGGACTTTGGCGCTAAGTAATTTATCCCCTGATGCCCAGACTTTGGTGCTAGTGTGGATTACCCGGCGACTTTGGCGCTAAGTAATTTATCTTCTAATGCCCTGACTTTGGCGATAAGTAATTTATCCACTGATGTCGAGAAATGCATCTCATGATGTCGAGAAACGAATCCCTTGATGTCGAGAAACGCATCCCCTGATGTCGAGAAACGCATCCCCTGATGTCCAGAAATGCATCCTCGGATGTTCCTACCGCAGCCTTTCCATGCTTCACATTTCTTAACATCTTACCCATTTTTAAAGCCACCATAGCTCTTGTTGCATTTCCCAACCAATGCTTTGTACAAGCATTACTATAGGATAAGCTTGAAGACACTTTTCTTCCCACCAAGCTCAATTCACTTCAAAGAGGAGAAACTGTCAACTTGTAGTTACCACAAAATTAAATCCAACAAGCCTCACTTCATATCAAGGCAAAACATAATAAAAAATAAATAAAAAAAATGAGGTGTCTACATTTACCATTCTTTATCATTTTTTCACAGTAAAAATGATTATGATAAAGACGTAAGCGCATCTACTTCTTGATTTAGGGACTTGCAATCATTTGCGCAGTAGAATGATTTCTAGTCACCGAAACCTGAGGAATCTCATCACGATCACTTGCATAGTTGAATGATTGAGACTTGATCATCATATTATCAAACAAGTTGAGATCATTCGTGTAGTTGAATGATTCAAACTATTCCAAGACCGCATCATATCAAAATCATTTGCGCAGTTGAATGGTTTTGATAAATGCTAAGTCAAAACTCTCCAATTGAAGTGGTATTGAAATTAACTACGTAGTAAGACAATCTCAAACACCCAAAGCAATAAATCATGTCAAGACCATTTGCGTAGTTGAATGGTAATGACCAAATAGTCAAAACAAAATTATTTGCGTAGTTAAATGATCTTGCTGACTCAAGTTTTGAAAAAACAAGTTCCAAAATTATAACAATCTCATCTGCGTAGTAAGATGGCTTTGAGACAAAATGTTGAACAACTGCCCTAGGGTCACTTGCGTAGTTGAATGATCCAGATGGCTTGCAACAAGATAAGGTATCGAAAATCATTGGCGTAGTAAAATGATTACGATAACTGCAATTTTTAAAAACTAGTTTTGAAATTATATCAAACTCATCTACGTAGTAAGATGACTTGAAACAAAGGGTCGAAACTGCCCCAGGATCATTTGTGTAATTGAATGATCTGAGTAGCTTGCAACCAAAAGATGGTATCGAAAATCATTGGCATAATAAAATCATTACGAATACCACAATTTTGAATAATCAAATTTGAAAATGTATCAAAATCATTTGTGTAGTAAGATGACCTGAAACAAACTTGTTGTACCCAAATGCATGTAAATAATGCAAAATGAGGTGTGCCATGAAATGCCTAAAATGCAATGCATGTTACCAAAATAAAAGTGATTTGATTAAGGATGATCCCTGTTAGATCCCAATTATGTCATGACCATCGCAGAGATCCATGGGAGTCCTTCCTCAATTCCACCCATTTTGTTCGATTTATCCACCTAAAACACAATATTTCTTGTCTGGGATGGCCACTCCTCACCTCCACCAAAATCAATGATTATACCTCGGTCAATGTTTTGAGGTCTCGTTATTTGATCAAATCCTCTAATTTTCTCGACTTTGATTCGATCGACTTCATTCTCCTGGATATCCTGGACATCCAGTTAGTGTTCCACTTGTACTCCTCCCATATCCATCGTAAGTAGGATTCCACCAAATGCTACCCCCCCCCCCCCATGCCGCTTCACATTTTTACTTCTAACGCCTATTTATAGGTTTTCGCTAGACCCGATACTGTCATTGTTGCTCCTTCCTGCCATTTCTGGTTTTCAGTAGGTCGATAGTTTTGTATCTTGCCATGACCTTACATTCTTACTCGTTATGGCCTTTTGGGTTTTCACAACGCCCCTTAGATCATACCTTTTTTATTTGTTTTCCATTGATTTTCTTTATGAGTATCATTTCTGGAAAACATGACCAATGTTGTTTCTTTATGGTATCAATTCCTTGATAAAGATTCTGTATACACAAACAATTTGAGAATTTTGATGAATATCACGACTTTTGCTTCGGGGAATCAAATACTTCCTTATCGGGTGACATGATTTGGGAGGCATAAAACTTTTGGGTTGGAAGGTTGATCTAGGGGTGATCCATCAATTATGATTAGATTTCTCTTAATTTCCCATGGGTTTGAAAAGATGTTTCCCCGATAGGAGGAAATGATTCAAGACATTTTGTCTCTCATTTGAGGTTTGGAACTCATGAGGATATTTTTTTCATGATTTGGACCGTGCCATAGTCAGGTTGCCTATGTACCCCTCTTGAAGGAGATCAGGTCAAAACATAGTTTTTGTTCAATCCATTTTTTTTAAGTTATATAAATGGTAGATGTATAGGCAAGCTTTTTCATGGAGAAATCTTTTTGGCGGACAAACGGGTAAAAAGGCACAAAGGTTGGGCAGATGAAACATAGGTGTGATAAGGTAGAGATATTAATTGATTTCCCATAAACAAATATCATTTTATCCATCGCGAACATCAAATAATTTATGCATAAAATCTCTTTACCGTATCTGAGTTTATGGGTTGAGGAAAGATCTCACCATCCATTTCTTGCAAGATGAGGGCTCCCACCACGAATGGTCCTTGCTAATTTGGTGCGAATTTCCCTTTTGCTTCATGTTGGCAAGATAGAATCTTTTTTAGCACCAAATCATTCTCTTTAAAAGACCTGGGTCTGACATTCTTGTTGTACGCCCTTGAAATCCTCTATCTATACAATTGGCCATGATAAACAACTTGCATCCTTTTTTCATCAATCAATGCCAAATGGTCGTGCAGGAATCAATGCCAAATGGTCGTGCAGGACTTGGATACAGTCCACCTCTGGTATGTTCAATTCCACCAAAACCCATAGTGACGGGATTTCCACTTCAATTGGAAGAACTGCCTCCATTCCATATACTAATGAATATGGCGTTGCCCCGGCTAATGTCCGAACAGATGTTCGATATGCCAATAATGCCAAAGGTAACAAATCAGGCCATCCTCTGTGATTACCTACCATCTTCTCAATGATCTTCTTGATATTCTTATTTGCAGCTTCCATAGCCCCATTCATTTTTGGGCGGTAAATAGCTAAGTTGAGATGTTTGATGTTGAACAACTTACATAGGTGTCGTATAACGTCATTGTTCAAATTTTGTGCATTGTCTGACACTATTACTTAAGGTTTCCCATACCTGCATACAATATTATTTTGAACAAAACCACATATTACCTCCTTCATGACTTTTGCCAAAGAGGCTACCTCCACCCACTTTGTAAAGTAGTCAATGACTACAAAGATGAAACGATGTCCATTTGATCCTTTGGGTGTAATTAGGGTGATCACATCCATACCCCACATTACAAACAGCCAAGGAGAAACCATACAATGTAAGTCGGTCGGTGGGGCATGGAATGCATTGGCATGGACTTGGCACTGATCACATTTCCTAACATGTTTCTCACAATCTGCCTTTATAGTGATCCACCAGTGGCTCATTCTTATAATCTTCTTGGCTAACATATCACCATTCATGTGTGGTCCATAAATTCCTCCATGGACTTCTTCCATTAACTTCAATGCCTTTCCTTTTTCCAGACAAATTAGTGCCCCTGCTTCTATATTCTTTTTGTATAACACGTCTCTGTTTAGGAAGAAACAAATGGCAATTCATTGTATACTTCTTTTTCTCACTGGATCCGCATTGTCAGGTAAAGATCCATCCTCCAGATAGCCCTTCATATTTTGAATCCATGTTTTCTCTGGTATAGGAACTCCTTCTTCAATTTGACAACAATATGTTGGTTTGTCTTTTAATTCAATTTTCATAGGCGACAGAATCTGCCATTTAAAGTATGGATTAGAGCAGCGATGGTTGTTAAGCATCTACAAAGTCATTCATATCCCCTGGTATGTTCAAATCTCACTTCTTCAAAGTGCTTCATTAAATGCAGAACATGTTGATGATATGGAAGAAGTCAAAATTCTTTTGTGACATAGACTTTCTTCGACTGTCAGATTACCAACTTTGAATCTCCAAACACGGTCAAATTTTTTGTGCCCATTTTCACAGCCATTTGCAATCCTGTGATACATGCTTGTTAGAGTTAAATAATGATGATGATGTTTGTAGAATAAATTGTGCATTTGTAAATACTTAAGGTATTTTATAAACCTTAATATGAGCACAAGTTTTGCATCCACTGATGATAGACTTATTCATCAGGGGATGATCAACACTTCACAAGAGAAGTCATAAATTGGAAAATCCAAAGGACTTGACAAGTGAAGAGGAATGTCTGTTGTTACTCGAAAATAGTCAAAGTATTCCGCACATCAGATATTCCAAACAAAGCTTCAATGATTAAAGACCCATCAGGGGAACCTATCAGGGGATGACAAAAGCAGATCAACCCGTCAGGGAACACGTCAGGGTATGGCAGTGGCTAGCCAAAACTCATTAGTAGAAATGCGTCAGGGCATGAACAAAACATGTCACCTATCAGGGTAAGACATCAGGGTATGACAGTGTCAGGCTAACCCATCAGGGTAACCTGTCAGGGAGAATGCTCAACACTGCATCAGTGGAAGCCATCAGTGTATGTTGTGAGTCATAACATCAGGGGATTAAGAAGCATTGAGTGAAACTCATGTGAAGGTTGAAGCCCTGATCCAGTCTTTATCAAGACTTGTGATCAAGGGATCTAGAAGCACGGATCAAGTTCATCAGGGCTTGTCATCAGTGGATGGTTATGACTGCATACTCCCGTCATCAGGACTTACACTCAAATCAACGAAGCTTGTTACAGAAGCAAGAGATATTAACTGGAAAGATATTTCTTGAAGTTTTTTTGGTCCAATGACAACTCTCGAATATTAAATGCATGCAGATCAGGGGAAGAAAAAGAAACAACAAAAGTAGCAGCAGTCTGACACATAGTTTCTAAAGGACAACGATGTGACATATATGCGGCAAAAGTTGATAAGAGCAGCACGTCTTCGCACATGGTTTCAACCACTGATCTTCTATATATGCAAACGAGTTCTCATTTCACAAATATCAATCCAACAAATCAACAAACACTGAAGCACAAAAATCACTATAGCAACTTTGTAATATATCTTGAGGGAAATATTTCAAAGAAAGTGAGAAGCTAGTGAGTGTGAATTAGAAGCTGTAATTTTATTATAGACTTTCTAGTTGTTTAATCACAATTGTGATTAATCAGATTTCCAGAAAAACCTCAAGTTTTAATACAACTATTTTAACTTGAATTTGCGTATTCATCTTTCATTGTTTTTCTATTAATTGTAGCTATTTCCAGCTAGTGCCAACTAAAGTTTTAAAAGAGCAAAAAGTTTGTAGTGTTTGTATTCCACCCCCCACCCCCCTCTACAAACACTTGAGCTTATATTGTTCTAAACAATGCTTCATACTCTGCCGTATTGTTGGAATTGTAGAATGGGAGTCTGGTTGTCATTGGGTACTGCTTCCCTGTTATAGATACTAAAACTGCTCATACCCCCGCACCAATGGTGTTCATAGCTCCATCAAAATATAAACTCCAAAATGGGGTTGGGTACCTTGTGACATGTATCAACATTAAGCTTTCATCGAGAAATCTTGCCTCAAAAGGTTCCACTTTGGCCGCCGGAGCCTCAGCCAGTTGATCAGCAATAGCTTGTCCTTTGACTGTCGTTTGAGATACGTAAATGATATTGAATTGTTGTAGTATTAGTTTCCACTTCGAGAGTCAGCAATTCAAGATGGGTTTGCCCAATATGTATCGCAGTGAATCCATCCTAGAAATTAGATAAGTTGTATGGTTGTGAAGATAATTTTGGAGCCAGTTGGTTGCCCACGCCAAGGTGCAACAGGTCTTTTCTATTGATGAATACTTTTGCTCACACTGGGAGAATTTTTTGCTCAAATAGTAGATGGCCCTTTCTTTGTTTTTTTCATCTTTCTAGCCCAACATGCATTCGATGGCATCTCCATTCACTGTCAGGTATAGGAATAAAGATATTCTCAGTATGGGAGGCACTAGCACAGGCGCTTCTAGTAATTGTTGCTTTATAGCTTTAAACGCCTTTTGACAATCTTCATTCCACCATTTTGAAGAGTTCTTACTTAATAACCTGAACACGGGCTCTAGGGTACTTGTCAAATGCGAGATAAATCTCCCAATGAAATTAATCCGCCCTAGAAATCCCTTGATCTCATTTTTTGTCATAGGAGGTGGCATCTCAACAATTGTTTTGATCTTGACAAGATCAATCTCAATACCTCTACTGCTTACCAGGAAGCCCAACAATTTCCCAGCGATAACTCCGAATGCACACTTTGCTGGGTTGAGCTTCAGGTTGTATCTCCTCAATCAATCGAATAGCTTCTTCAAGTTGCACAAATGGTCTTCTTTCTTCCTAGACTTTACTATGATGTCGTCCACATATACTTCTGTCTCCTTGTGTATTAGATCATGCAATATTGCCATTATTGCTCAGTTGTAGGTTGCCCCTGCATTGATTAGTCCAAACGGTAGTCTACGATAACATAAAGTTCCTCAAGGTGTAATGAGCGTCGTCTTTTCCCTGTCTTCCTTGGCTAATAAAAGTTGGTGGTATCTCGCAAAACAATCTACAAAATCATATATCTCATACCCGGTTGTATTGTCGATCAAGACATGTATGAAAGGGATGGGAAAATCATCTTTTTGACTGGCTCTGTTTAAATCTCGGTAATCCACGCATGCCCTTACCTTTCCTCTGGGCTTTGGTACGAGCACTAAATTGGCTAGCCATTCAGGGTATGTGGCCACCATTATCATTTCTGCTTCAAATTGCTTAACGAACTCCTCCTTCACTTTCAAGCTCCATTAGAGTTTTATCTTTCTGAGCTTCTACTTTACTGGTGAATAACCTCCTTTGATTGGTAGTATATGAGTTACAATACCCGTGGATAATCCCACCATATCTCTATGGGACCATGCAAATACTTCAATATTGTTGTTCCTTTGTCAGCCTGCCCCAATTTGTACCTCATTGGGGTCGATCTCCGTTCCTAGATTCACTTTGATGGTTTGGGGACTTCTTCGAACATCCTTTTGATTTCTTTTGGAATCTCCTCATTATCGAAAGGCTCTTCAGATTTGACTTCCATGAGTTCAGAATTCAATCTGTTGCTCTAATTATAATCATCGATTTCAATTTTTGGCGAAGAGGTGACCTTTTTAGCATAACATAGGATTCCCCTATAAAGTCAAAGTATAACAATGAGTTTATAGAAATCAATCATAATTCAAGCATATAATTAAATGAAAGGCATCCCAAAATTTGGCGATTCTAAAGCACTCTCTTGATCACTAACTCCATTCTAGTATATGGATCTCTATTTTCTAAGCAAAAATATGAAGTAAATAAGTTACATAACAAAAAAAAATAAAAAGCAAATAGAAATATTCCATAACCCTTTAATACCCTAGGTACCGGGATGCCTCAATGCCAGGCAATGGTTCAATAGTCTAGTTCTTCAACCCTTCTGGCTAACATGGGGTTATCTCCAAGTTCACTTCATCTTCATTTTCCCCTATCAAGACTGCCACTTCTTCTACTTCTGGTTCTTCAAACAACTAGGAAGTGTCGATAGAGTTCCAGTCGATCTTTGAGAAGCTTATCATCAATGTCTTCTAACTATTTTCTCCTACTCCAGTCTCATCTGGATGCAATAAATCTCCTTCCTTTTGATTGATTCCCTTACTAATGAAAGATTGATTGATCAGTGGAATTTCCATGGTCCCCGCTTTCTCTCCGTTTCTTGTCTTTCTTTTGTGCCCTAAACCCGCCTTGTTTCTTTGGGTTGGAAGATGGATCAGTTGTGTTGCTCCTTCCAAACTCCAACTGAGATCCCCGCCATCTTTAAAACCATGAGATACCATTTCCCTTATTGTATTCATGACTTCCTTGGAGAATTTGTGTGACGACCCAAAAATCCCTTAATGGATCAGGGCTTCGTCAAAAGAAGGAAAAGATAACCATACATCCATTCATAGCATAAATACTGGATAAGGGCAGTATTAGAAAGTTATTACAACCCAAGAATAATACAGTTACAGCGGAAGCTAATACATCATCTTTAATTACAAACCAAAATCAACACTATTTCTAACATCTTCCTTCCTTCCTTCACATTTTCTTTCCTTCTTTCATCAGTCTTATCAAAAGGATATATAACTTAGTAGTTTATCAACTTTGCTTTCCCCTTATCAGAGGGTTCAGCCTTAGTGTTCTGTCCTGCAAGACATTAAAATTCAACATGGGTGAGCGATTTACGCCCAGCAAGTATATACACATCGAAGAAGTATATAAGCAATTTAAAAGAATGTAACTGGAACATCGAAGGAAGTTCAAGTCTATTTATGAGGCTAGGTGAAGCAATGCCAAGGCCTCGGAAACCTTCAAAGATCATTGTGGATTCACTGATGATACACTACACGTGACCCTCCTTGAAGAAAGACAGGTGTGCACCCGAGCATAACTTTCTCAAAATATCCATTGGGGGCTAAACCCGTGGATCTACTAACCATACAGTACACAGCTGGCCAAACTGGACTGCATGATCCCTCTTGTGTGGACTACGTAGTCACTTAGCATTCCTCTAGGTCCGGTGAAGAACACATCAGCACCTTTCCTTTCCTCTTGCCAGCCATGTGGCATAACCCATTTAAGGGACATCATTCTCATTCATTTGCACAGATATAAGATTGTAATATAGCTGATATTCAAAGCTCATTTATATCCATGCATCATCATTCATATCATGCTAGCGAAATTTAAAGCATAGCATGCTCTTTCATAAAAGAAAAGCAATTGAAACATAATTCAAGCCTTGCACACATATCGAATTGAATGATAATGCGTTAACTGTAATAAACATCAGATTGAATGTATATGTTTGCATCAACTTGCAATTAAACACAAGATTGTGAATATACTTGCCTCAGTCCTTTGCTCACAACAATTTCAATTTACTTGAGAGGGGAAAATTCTGTAAAATATACATATCCCAAAATAAATTTAGTACTTAGGTTAAAATATGAGAGAAAGTGCATATGCGATGTCCTTAGACTTTTAAGGTTTCCAAAACTGATATAAAAACTGTTTAGGGTGAATACATAATTAAACATCATAAATAATTTTAAGAAAAATCATGTTATATAGTTTTGAAGGCAGACTGCGCGTCAGGGGGAAATCTGCTACGCCCGGGAATAATCATTCATCGGGGGTTGACTGACTATCAGTGGGCAAACTACTCGTCAGGGGATATTTCGCCCGTCAGGGGATGTTTCGCCCGTCAGGGGATGGTTTCCCTACCATCAGGGTCTCCTTCTCTCGTCAGGGAAAAGTCATCAGGGGATGACTTCTCTACCGTCAGGGTACCTTCTACCCGTCAGGGGAAGATCTCTCGGCCATCAGGGTATAGCCATCGACCATCAGGGTATGTTTTAGTCACCACAAAACTCATCAGGGACTAACATACTTGCCCGTCAGGGACTAACACCAACATTGTTGGAGAATAACTTTAAAAGCTGTCTCAGGTACAGTGGTGTCTTCCCCACTTCTCCAAAGGTGGTGATCTCAACCATAACCACATTAAGGTCGACTCTCATCAACCTCACAGAGATGCATGACATCCCTAGGGTCTGCAAGCCCTCCTAGACATAGCTTAGGGTTCAAAACTCAGGTTGAAGAAAATACTCAGACTTGGTGTCGAAACTTCTGACGAAAGGATATTTGGTAGTTAAAGGTTGTGACCAACAACATCACACCCTTTTTGGATAGCTTTTCAAAATAAATGACATTAACTTTGGATTTTAAAGGCATGTATCATATCATACCTTTTAGAAATGAATGAACAAGGCATTAAACGTGATACACAGAACAAAACAAAAGTGTAAGAAATAGAGCAGGAATTTAATGAAATGCTCTTACCTCCTTGGCTGTAAAGGAAGAGTTAAAGCTTGAGTTGTTCTTCCAAAAAGGACAGTTGTCTTGAGAGTATGCTGGGGTTTGATGGTATACTATAGAGAAATTTATGAAGGTGGAACTAGGATTATAATAACATGATATATATATATATATATATATATATATATATATATCACCTGGTAAGCAACAAAGGCCGTTGGATTAATTTGATATCAGCCGATGGCTGTGAGAGGAAAAGAAATGACTGGTGAGAAAAGAGAGTGGCTGCAACGGCTGCTAGTGTCCATCCGTCATTTTTCATAGCCCATCCTAGCGTAATGATGGAGGTGATGTGCATTAAATGTTACTGTCTCTCAGCAGTCAGATTTTAAAACGGGTACTGTAGCTAAACCTGTTCACACCCAAAAGGGTCTTCCCGCGTGACACACCCAAAACAATCTTGCAAACACTTGAGCTTACAAATACATTTAAAAAATATTTTGGACATCACATTGCCAGATAATTTTCATAAAATATAATTTCGTTATTTATACTCAATAATAAAATAAACCTTCATGTAAAAGTAGACTAAAATAAATAAATCTCATAACCAAATTTATTAACATTTTTGGGTTCTCACAATTTGATTGGTTGGTTAACCTGGTGGTGATTCACTGGGACCACTACGAAGATGTTATAAGATGCAAGTGTTATTTCTAGATCTAGTTCGAGATATGACACGTCTCCTTTTTTCATCTCATTTTCGGCGATGATTGTAATGAGCTCTTTGTCTATGATGTACTTGATCTATTGGTAGAGGGTTAATGGAACTACCCCTACTGTGTGGATCCACGGATGACCCAATAAAAAGTTGTATCCCGAGTTAATCTCCAAGACCTGAAAATTTACCATGAAAGTATGTGGTCCGATGTGTACTGGCAACTCAATCTCACCCATCACCTCCTTTTTAGATCCATCAAAATCTCTGACAATAATTCCACTATTATACAACATTTCTTTGCCAATGCCCAACCTTCCCAGGGTCGACAAATATTCAAAGTCGAACCTCCATCTATCAGTACACCTCTAACAACAAAACCACAACATTGAACAACTATATGTAGAGCTTTTCTATGTCCTCGTCCTTCAGTAGGAATATCATTTTCAGAAAATATGATCACATTATGTTTCAGAACTGCTCCTTAGTCTGGCTCTTCTGGACATAGGTTCCCGCAAAAGCTTCCACTAACACTTTTTGATGTCCTTTTGACTCCATGATCACATCAAACATCGATGTTTTCTCTGGTTTGTGCTCCAAGTCCTTGATATCCTTATATTCCAAGTGGTTAATTTTTCCAAAAATTTCTTTGCCACTTCATTGGATATTTTGATTGGTTGCTTGATTTTTCTCCAGTTTCCTTTTACATAGCTCACCGCCTTCTCCTGTTGTGTATTCCACGCTATCTCAGCTCCTTCTGCGTTGGAATATTTTATCTTGTATCTCTACGGTACTGCCTTCAGATCTTTTACTGGATCTTGTTTTGGAATCTGGATTATCATTGTTTTGGCTGGTTTTAGTACCAATACCTGGGTTTGTTGTTCTTGGTCATTCCTCATAGACTACCCCTTGATGGTTATAAACTTCCTATTTGGTTCTTCTGGCCCTTTGAAAACCATCCTTGGCAGATTTTGGTTCACTGTTCCCACCACGTCTTCTCCTTCTGCTATCGGGAACATGTATTTGACCTTTTCCTCCACCTCTTCTTCGATATCATGTTTATATCACCACCGTGCTTTGGTAGTGGATTGTTGTCCACATTTGGCGTTCCCTCAATCACGATATCTCCTCAATCGATTTGGCCTTGTATTTGATGCTTTAGCCCCCAACATTTCTCAGTATCATGCCCTGGTTAATCACAATGGTATGCACATTTTTCGTTTGGATTGTATCTTCTACTATTTCGATCTCGCACCCTTGTTGATTTTTTGATCATTCCTTGGTTTAACAAGGCTTGAAGGATATTGGCTAACGTTTCTCCTAAAGGGGTAAATTTCCTCGGTTCAGGCCTCCTTGATTGGTATTGTGCACCTTGTTGTCGATCATTAAAGTTGGGCTTTGAACTAGTTGGCCTCTCAAAAGGCTTCTTTAGGGGCCCCTGACCTGGTACTACAAATGTTAACTCATTCTCGACCCTTTTGCCTCCCTTTTTGTGGTATGAACTGGTTTGAATTTGTTCTGCCACATCTCTTAAAGCTGCGAGATCCACCATTTTCCCTGACTTCAATGTCTTTTCTATGTCCATGTCATGTGCTATTACTTCCAGAAAGCTAGAATTCTTCTTTTCTAATAGTTTTTCATAGAAAGGAGGCTGTTGTCCTTTAATGAAAATTTTCACCATTTCTTTCTCGTCGATTGAGGGATTTATCATTGCTGCCATTTCTCTGAAACGCTGCCCAAACTCCCTGAAAGATTCATTGGGGTTTTTCTTCAATTGTCCCAACTCCTATCAGTCCGATACAAGTTCCTCCTGGAAGCTATATTGCTCCAAGAACATGTCGGCTAGATCTTCCCAAGTTTTTATCTTGGATTTTTCCAGTTGAGTATACCAATGTAGAGCAGGTCCCACAAGGCTCATGGAGAACAAGTTCATCTTCATTCCCTCATCCTTTCCATATGGCCCCAACTGTGTCCTGTACATAATCAGGTGTTGCAGTGGAAGACCCGATCCAGTATATTTTGTAAATTCTGGCATCTTGAAATTTTCAGGAAAATTAGTTTCTGGGAATAGGTACAGTTCTACTTGATCCATTCCCCTAGAACCTTTTGCTCCTTTCATATGCCTTACACTTTCCTCCAAGGCTTGAATCTTTTTATCGATGGTGGCTTCCTCGATTATCTTCTTTTTACTGTTTTCTGTCTACTTCTCTTCCTTTTCATCAGTCAACTCCGTTCTTTCAATTTTCTTTTCTCTGGAGGCCTTTCCTTCTTCTCCCCTATTTCCTGAATTACGGATGAATGTTGTCATCTGTGCCATCATAATTTTGATCTTTTCTAGTTGGTCCTCTAATTTGTTGAACTCTTCTCTAGTCACCACCTCGGAGGTGGATGGTTTCTCCATTTCTCCTAGTTTTCTGGATCGTGATCGAGTGGTTGGCACAATCTTGATTTCTTTCATTTACCTTGATCAAAGAAAAAAGGATTTTAGCAAACAATTTATTGCATAATTGGATGCATGCCCTATATGTATACAGGAGTGAAAATTTTGGGAAACTCAACATAGAACCAAAATCCCAAAAACATTCCAAAAGTCCCTTTTGTAAATCATTTGTTAGGGTTTATACACTTGATTGTCTCCATAACCCAATTTAAAATTTTTATCCCAAAATTCTTAAAGGGTTCTGGATAATCGCTAGCCATGGCACTTTCGAACATTCTGAGGTTATCTCCTAGTTTTTGAATGATGAGGATAGCTTCGTCTCTTTCTTGAGTCATTCTTTCCAGTTGTGCCTTTAAATCTCTGACTCTTTCTTCTAGACTGTCTCTTTCCTCTGGAACTTCCTCCAACCTTGGTTCTCCTATTGGCTTTTCGTATTCTCTCCATATATTGAACTATTGGTGCACCAACTCTTGATATTCCATAGAGGTTTCATAATGTTGCGGGTTGATCTCCTCAATGGCTTGAATTTTGTCATCCCATAACTTGTAAGCCTTGTGCAAAAAACCCATCTTTTTCGTGCTGATCTCCCCTTTGTAATCATTATTTATTTCCAACTTTGAGATTGTTTGTACCATTCCAAATTGAGCCCTGATTGATGATCTGAAGTATGGCAACATTATGTTCAACCCTACCAATGGAATGAACTTCAAATCTGGTACTTTCCACAAAGATTCTCCTGGGCAGCTCCAGTAAGTGCAACTGGTTATATCTTCTTTTGTTACCATGTGAAGAAAGATTCTTATTTCCCTTGATTCATGCAATACCGGGGTCATCTTTGGTATTTGTTTTGAGCCACCATTCCTTCGTCCTTCCATTTATAGGTGTGAGGTGTCCCATAGTACATATGTACAGTAAGGTCGGACTCCCTAAGAATTGTGTATTGGAGTTTTGTCGGCAATGTGACAATGAATTAAGGGTCTCCGCTATCATCATAGGTACCATTGTTAGTCCCCTCTCTTCAATGATATTGGCCATGGATATGTCAAACTGATCCATTCCTCTTGGGAAATATACCAAGGCAATTAATGACATTAGGTAAGCATCTTTTCTTGCTGCTATCCATTGTTCAGTGTCCATATCTCCCTGGAAATCACCTTTATGTTTTCCAATTCCTTGTGGCATTGCAAACCACTGAATTAGATATTTGATTGGTAATGTGGTCCCTTGCTTGAGATGTGGCATCACGACTTTCTTCCTTAATCTTAACACAGTTATAAAGACATCCAGCGTGCTCCAAGGAAAAGTGTGAGCACACGGTGCTTTCCATGTTAAACCAGATAGCTTTGCATATTCCTCAATAGATGGCCTCATTTCTAGTCCCCCAATACGGCAAATTTATCTTCGATGATCGCAAAATCTCATAAACGCTTGGAGGAAACTCGTGGGGATTGGAAATCCCAATAGCTCCCTTGTAAAACCGATCATTTGGTTGATGTTGGCCTGCTCTTTTTCCAACAATAATCCGTGCCACTGCTTCATGAGATCCATTAATGCCTTATCGAATCCCAAACCTTCGGGCAACTTGTCATATGGCTGAAATGGAAGAGTCATACCTGATCCATTTATCCATTTAGCACCACTTCTATTTTTTTGTTTGTTTTGGAATTTTGTATTTTGGTTTGTTTCCCCAAAAGTTTCATGGATGATGCGGTGAATGAAATGGTGCAATTCTATACATGTGGCTAAGGAAACTCAGTTTTTGTTTGTCCCGTGTGAGTAATTGTAGAAGTGGGGGGGGGGGGGGGGGGGTTGAATACAATTACAAACTTTTCTTCAAAACTAAACTGTTATGAACAATTTAATTTCCAAGAATAGTTATAAAACTTTACTGAAATGATACAACAATAGAAACAGTAAAGCAAAATTTCAAGATATAAATTGTAATCAACAATAAAGAATGATATTGTCAATTAAGTTAAATCTTTACAATTTCTTCTGTTTAAAAAAAAACAGCTTCTCAAGTTATAATAACTTGCTTCTTTTTCTGTAAAACTAATTACAGCTGCTAACTCTCTATGTGTATGGAAGTGTTGTTCTGAGAGATATGTGATCTGAGATGAAATATATTCTTGATATTATTAGATTTTTCTCAGTTCTCAGATTTTTAACTTAGCTACTCTATGTCTATTTATAAACACAGCTTCCATGTACTCCAAGCTTCTATTCTGAGTTGTTTACCAAAAATATCTCTGTAGTTTATTGGTACTTGTAGCTCTATCACACAACTTTCTTCATTATTCAGCCTCCTTTTGATGCCAGCCTGTTTATGTGACTTTTCTGGTGTATATTCACTGCACTAGCTTCCATTTTTCTTCTTCGAATTCCCAAGATAAGATATCAACAATATATATCTTATCTTTGTGGGCTTCTCTGGACATAATTAGACCAGCTTTAATGAATCTTCTTGCTTCAAGTTGTTATAAGTTGTCTCTGCAGTATTTCAACTTGCTGTTTTGCAGGTTTCATGCTTGCGGCTTTGCAAGTTTCATACTTGCAACTTGATGTGTGTGTGTGTATAACTTTTTTCCTTGAAGCTTCCTTGGTAGCCAATCTCTCCTTATTGGACAACCATCCTTATCTTTATTTCCACCATCTTTAGTCATATGTCATCCCTTATGTCAGTGAAAATTTATTCGCTGATGGATAGTCTCTGGTTGCTTCAACATTAGTCTCTGATGAACAAACACTTAGTCTCTGATAGACCAAAAACTTAGTCTCTGACAGTTCAAAAAAAAATTAGTCTCTGATAGTTCAAAAACTTAGTCTCTGATAGTTCAAAAACTTAGTCTCTGACAGTTCAAAAACTTAGTCTCCGATAGCCAAAAAACTTAGTCTCTGACAGATAAAAACTTAGTCTCCGACAGCCAAAAAAACTTAGTCTCCGACAGCCAAAATCTTAGTCTCTGACAGACAAAAAACTTAGTCTCTGACAGCCAAAAAACTTAGTCTCCGACACCTAAAATTTTAGTCTCCGATAGACAAAAGCTTAGTCTCCGATAGGCAAAAAGCTTAGTCTTCGATAGACAAAAACTTAGTCCCCGTAGGCAAAAAGCTTAGTCTCCGATAGTCAAAAACTTAGTCTCCGATAGGCTAATTTTGCTTGATCAACTTTGACATTTGTTGAACTCTCCAAATGCATTCATTGTAGTCTCTGATGCTTTCCTACAGTTTCTTGATAGTAGATTCTCATAGTGCATTACTGCAGGTATTTGTACATTTACAAAATTTAACAATTCTAAGTGTTATACATCATCATCAAATGCTATAATTCCTAACAGTTATGCAATATATTGACAATATGGAAAGGAGGAAATGCCACATACTAGCAAGAATGCAGAGATATATGAGTTTATGACAAAGTTGACAAATGTAATAAGGAAATGTAAAAATAGGTATTTTTATAAAACCCTGCAAGAAGAAACACACGTCAGTAGCTTATTTATCAAATTATTCCTATAGCATGTGTGTGTCTAGCTATTTTGGGCTTCTTATATTTGGCATGGAGATCCTGGATCATCCTTGGAGCGGATACATGCAGTGCTATTCCCCATCATCTTACCAAAGGAGCGGCCTTCAGGGGTATGTTAATCAAGACACCTTTCTAAAGGGTGCGTTTGCAAAATATAGGATCGCAAAATATAACTCAAATGAAAATGCAAACTGAAAACAAAAGTTAATTAAACATGTAGTTTCTATTAAAGTTTCCTTTTTCACTTTTAATAGATGATTTTGAAAAAAAAAATTTATAAAAGCTTAAGCAAGTCCATAGCTGTCGCGCTCGAGAAATTTTGGAAAGTGTGGGGGTGAGTTGTGAGATTGCTCATTTAAGAGTTTCTTCAAAAACCCTTTTCCAAAAGTCAGAGTTTATCATAAATGCGACGGGGTGATAAGATCATTTAAGACAAGTCACCACCTAACAAATCTGAGACAGTATGTTAGGACACCTTTTCAATTTTACCTTTAGAAAATTAATTTCAAGATGACTCTTAAATTATGGTCACGGCGAAACCAAGAAAAACCGAGTTTGTTGCTAGGCATGACACAGAAATAGAAGGTTAGAAAAGAAAACATAAATGTGTAGATATATACATATCGATAACAAGATAAAAAGGAAACTATTTAGATTACATGATATAAACTGAAATCACACAGAAATCATGAAAGGATTATATGCATGTGTTTGAGAGATTAAATATAAGGGTGTTCCAAGTAGAGATAGCCACGGACAAAGCTATTCTTGACTGGAAAATGCCCTATTGTAGGAAAATGAACTAACCTTGATCAAAGTAAAAAGGGAGAGACAAAGGGCAAAATAGATAAACAATTACAATTCAGGATTCTATTGGATTGATGTAGAACAAAGAGTTACAAGGATGATTTTTGTATAAGGAAAATAGGGCATTTTCCTTAGCTAAACTTTAAGAAAAAAAGCTTTGAAACTTTCTTACAGTTCACTTGGGGTCTCTATTTATAGGCCCAACTCCTTTGTCTTCCAGGCTTCATCCACAAGCTATCTCTCAAGATATTTTTTATATTTCTCGATAATTGTAGCTCTGTCACATAACTTTCATTTTTTAGATGGCCTTTCTTGCATGCCAAAATTGCTGTGTGACCTCCATTACAGCTGGTTTCTTCTTATTGAACCACCCTCTTTTATTTTTATATTTTCTAGCTTTTGCCGATTTATTGGATTGCTAGAGTCCGTCGTGTGTCATGCCATGTGTCACCCTCAATCTCTGATGACCATTTTATCTTTGGGTGTAGTGACTTCAACAACAATCTCTGACGTGGCAATTTTCTTAGTCTCTAATGAGCCAAAGCTTAGTCTCTGATGGGTTAATCCTCTAGTCTCCGATGAATCAGAGCTTAGTCTCCGATGGGCAAATCCTTAGTCTTTGGTAGTTCGACTCTGCAGGTAAGTGGTGAGGGTTGATCTGAGCTTTCTTTTGCCAACACAGAACATCATCCCTTGAAGATATAATGCATCTTGGGAAGAAAACATCCTCTAACGATGTCAGATCCTTTAAAATGACATTATCTGTCACTGTATCATTTCTACAAATGAGTCTCTGATGGGATAAAATTAGTCTCTGATGACTAATTTTAGTCTCTGACAGTATGATTATCCCCTAACGTGTTTGTCTCTGATAGTGTAATTAGCCCCTAATGTGTTAGTCTCTGATAGTGTAATTATCCCTTGATGCACTAGTCTCCGACAGTGTAATTACCCCCTGATGCACTAGTCTCCGACAATGTAATTACACCTTGATGCCGAGAAACATCCCCTGATGCTAGACTTTAGCGCTAGGATGGATTTCCCGACGACTTTGGCACTGAGTAATTTATCCCCCAATGCCTAAACTTTGACACTAGTGTGGATTACCCAACGACTTTGGTGCTGAGTAATTTATCCCCTGATGCCTAGATTTTGGCGCTAGTGTGAATTACCCGACGACTTTGGCACTGAGTAATTTATCGCCTGATGTCGAGACTTTGGCGATGAGTAATTTATCCCCTGATGTCAAGAACTGCATCGCCTGATGCTCCTATTGTAGCCTTGCCTTGCTTAACGTTTCTTAACATCTTGCCCATTTTTAAAGCCACCATAGCTCTTGTTGCATTTCCCAACCAATGCTTTGTAGTAGCATTACTATAGGATAAGCTTGAAGACGCTTTTCTTCCCACCAATCTCAATTCACTTCAAAGAGGAGAAACTATCAACCCTACACTTAACACAAAATTAAATTGAACAAGCCTCATTCGATATCAAGCAAAACATAAATAAAATAAAATAAAATAAAATAATGAGGTGACTACAATTACCATACCCCCAAAGGCCGCTCCTTCAGTAAGGTGATGGGAAATAACACTACTTGGATCCGCCCCAAGGATGATCCATAAACCTCTATGCCGATTATAGGAAGCCCAAAACAGCTAGATGCACACGTTATAGAGATTACTTGATAAATACGCTACTGACATGCATTTTTCTTGCAGGGTTGGTAAACTGCATGTTCTTGTATTTCCTTGATGCATTTGTGAAATTTGTCACACACCATAAACTCATGAATTTCTGCATTCTTGCTAGCATATGGCATTTCTTCCTTTTCATTTGTCAATCTTTTGCATAACTGAGTTTGCTTAGCCACATGTGCATTTCATCCAAATGATTTTAAAGTTGCACCGGTTCATTTATAAAACATGTCATCATGTCATCCAAAAGAACTTTTGGGGAAATCAATAAGAGAATACCAATACCAATGACACTGTTTTCCATAAAAAAGCAAAAGAATTCTGAGTTATTTCTAAAACAAAACAAAAGGGTTACTAAATGGATAAATGTATCAGGTATGGCCCTTCCAGTTGAACCATGTGACAAGCTGCCCGAAGGATTAGGATCTAACAAAGCATTAATGGACCTCATGAAGCAATGGCACAACCTATTTTTGGAAGAAGAACAGGCCAACATCATACCAAATGATCAGGTTTACAAGGGAGCTAGTGGGATTCCCAATTCCTCTGGGATTTTTCCAAGCATTTCTAAAATTTTGGGAACATCAAAGATCAATTTACCATATTGGGGGACTAGAGATGATGCCATCTATCGAAGAATGTGCAAAGCTATCTGGTTTAAAATAGGAAGCAGCATGTGCTCACACTTTTCCTAGGGGTACGCTAGATATCTTCATAACTATGTTAAGATTGACGAAGAAAGTTGTAATGTCATATCTCAAACAAGGGACCACATTACCAATCAGATATCTAATTCATTGTTTCGCAACGCCATAAGATTTTGAGAAGCATAAAGGTGATTTCCAAGGAAATATTGAATAGTGGATGACAGCAAGAAGAAATGCTTACCTAATGACATTAATCGCCATGGTATATTTCCCAAGAGGAATGGATCAATTTGACATATCCATGGCAAATGTTATTGAAGAAATGAATAGGGGACGGACGATAGTACCCATGATGATAGCAAAGACACTTAGTTCATTGTCACATTGCAGACAAAACCCCAAGGCACAATTCGTGGGGAGTCCAGCTCTACAGTACATATGGACTATGGGACACCTCACACCTCTAAATGGAAGAATGAAGGAATGGTGGTTCAAGAGGGATATATCAAGTGGCTCTTGAAGACGACCCTGATATTACACAAATCAAGGGAAATGGTAATCTTTTTTTAGCATGGCAACACAAAAAAACATAACCAATTGCACTTACTGGAGCTGTCATGGAGATTCTTTGTGGAAAGTATGAAGTTTGGAGTTCATTCCATTGGTGGGTCTGAAAATAATGGTGTCATATTTCGGATCATCAAAAAGGGCTCAGTTTGGAACGGTACAAAAAAATCTAAAGTTGGAAATAGATGAAGATTACAAAGGGCAGATCAATACAAAGAAAATGAATTTCGTACACAAGGCTTACAATCTATGGGAGGTCAAAATTCGAGTCGTTGAAGAGGTCAGCCCGCATCAGTATGAAACTTCTATAGAGTATCAAGAATGGGTCCATCAACAAATCAATATATGGAAAGAATATGGAAGGTCAAGAGAAGAGCCAAGATCGGAGGAAATTCCAAATGAAGAAGGCAATCCGAAGGAAAGAATCAGAGAATTAAGTGCACAACTGGAAAGGATGACTCAAGAGAGAGATGAAGCAGTCTTGATCATTCAAAAATTGGGAGATAACCTCAAAATATTTGAAAGTGCCATGGTCACTGATTATCTATAACCCTTTAAGAATTTTGGGATAAAAATTTTAAATTGGGTCATGGAGACAATTAAATGTCTTAGTCCTATCAATTGATTTGCAAAAGAGATTTTTTGAAAATGTTGTCAGGTCTTTTGAATTTGGTTCTATGTTGAGTTTCCCCAAAAAACAATTTTCACTCCTACATAACATATAGGCCATGCATTTAATTGTGTGATAGATTTTATGCTAAAATCATCACTTTTGTTTTGATCAAGGTGAACAAGAGAAATCAAGATTGCACCAATCACTCAATCACAAGCCAAGAAGCTGAGTTAGATGGAAAAACCATCCACCTCCAAGGTGGTGACCAGGGAAGAATTCAACAAATTGTAGGACTAGCTAGATGAAATCCAAATGATGATGGCACAGATGACAACTTTCATCTGCAATTCAGGAAATAGGAGAGGAAAAGGAGAGGACTCCAAAGAAAAGGAAAAAAAGAATTCTGAAGACGAAAGAGATGAGTTTACTGATGAAAAAAAGGAAAAGCTAGTAGATAAACTGGCAGAAAATAGCAACAAAAAGAAAATAATTGAGGAAGCCATCATTGACAAAAAGATTCATGCCCTCGAGGAAAAATTTAAAAAATATGAAAGGAGTAAAAAGTTTCAGGGGAATGGATCAAGCAGAGCTATACCTATTCCTATAAATTGATTTTCCTGAAATCTTCAAGATGTTAGAATTTACAAAATATACTGGATCAGGTCTTCCACAGAAACACTTGATCATGTACAAGACACAATCAGGGCCGTATGGAAAGGATGATGGAATGAAGATGAACTTATTCTCCATGAGCCTTACAGGACCCACTCTACATTGGTACACTCAATTGGACAAATCCAAGATTAAAACTTGGGAGGATTTAGCAGATATGTTCTTGGAGCAATATAGCTTCCAAGTGGAACTTGTACCGGACTGATGGAAGTTGGGGCAATTGAAGAAAAAACCCAATGAGTCTTTTAGGGAGTTTGGGTAGCGGTTCAGAGAAATGGCAGCAATGATAAACCCCCCATTGACGGAAGATAAATGGTGAAGATTTTCATTGAAGAACAAGAGCCTCCTTTTTATGAAAAACTACTAGAAAAGAAGAATTTTAACTTTCCAGAAGTGATAACTCATACCATGGATGTGGAAAAGGCTTTGAAGACAACGAAAATGGTGGATCTGGCGGCTCTAAGGGTCATGGCTGAACAAATGCAAACCGGTTCATACCACAATAGAGGAAAGAAGCCTAAAAATGAAGTAGCATTTGTAGTACCCAAACAAGGGCCCCCAAAGAAGCCCCTTTAGGCACCAACCAGTCCAAAACCCAACTTCAACGATCAACAAAATGCGTAATATTAGCCAAGGAGACCCGAACCAAGGAAGTTTACCCCTTTGGGAGAGCCATTAGCCAATATCCTGCAAGCCTTTTTAAGCCAAGGCATAATCAAAAAGTCAACAAAAGTGCCAGATAGAAACAGAGAGGATATAATCCAAAAGAAAAATGTGCATATCATTGTGACCTACCTGGGCATGATACTGAGAAATGTTGGGAATTAAAGCATCAGATACAAGACTTAATCGATCGAGGAGATATCGTGATTGAGGGAATGCCAAATGTGGACAACAATCCGTTACCAAAACATGGTGGTAATGTAAATGTGATAGGAGTCGAAGGAGAGATGGAGGAGAAGGTCAAGTACATGTTCCTGATAGTAGAAAGAGGAGACATGGTGGGAGCAATTAACCAGAATCTGCCAAGGATGATTATCAAAAGGTCAGGAGACCTGAGTAGGAAGGTTATAACCATTAGGGGACAACCCATGAGAAATGACCAAGAACAACGAACCAAGGTATTGGTGTTGAAACCTGCCAAAACAATGGTAATCCAAATTCCGAAACAAGATCCAATAAAAGATCTGAAGGCAGTACAGTGGAAATATGGGGTAAAATATGTCAACGTATAAGGAGCTAAGATATCAGGGAATACACAACAGGAGAAGGCAATGAGCTATGAAAAAGGAAGGCAAAAAAAAAAAAATTAAACAGCCAAGCAAAATATCTGATGAAGGTGGCAAAGGAATTTCTAGAGAAAATTAACCCCTTAGAATATAAGGTCATCAAGGAGTTGGGGCACGAACCAAAGAAAGCAATCAGAAGGACATCGAAAAGTGTTAATGGATGCTTTGGCAGGAACATATGTCCAGAAGAGGCTGACTGAAGAGAAATTCCAAAATTTAGTGGGATATGTCACGGCAAATGACGTGATCATGTTTTCTGAGGATAAAATTCCTATCGAAGGTTGAGGACATAGAAAGATCCTGCATATAGTCGTCCGATGATGTGGTTTTATTGTTGGACGTGTACTGGTAGATGGAGGTTCTACTATGAATATTTATCCTTCTGAGACACTGGGAAGGTTGGGCATCGATAAAGAAAGGTTGTGAAACAGTGGAATTATTGTCAAAACCTTTGATAAATCAAAAAGGGAAGTGATGGGTGAGATCGAGTTGCCAGTAGGTATCAGACCACATAAGTTCATGATAAATTTTCAAGTCCTGCATATCAATTCGGGATAAAACTTCTTATTGGGTCGTCTATGGATCCATACAGCAGGGGAAGTTCCATTAACCCTCTACCAACAGATCAAGTACATCATAGACAAAGAATTCATTATAATCAACACTGAAAATGGGATAAAGAAAGGAGATGTGCCATGCGTCGAGCTAGATTCAGAGATAACACCTGTGTCTTATAACATCTTGGAAGTGATCCTGATGAATCACCACCAGGTCAACCCACCAATCAGATTCTCTAGGTAAGTCATGAATATGACAAAAGAAATGGTATCTTAGGTTTTTAAAGACGGCAAAGGTTTCGGTCAAAATCTACAAGGGACAACAAAATCAATCCATCTTCCAACCTAAAGAAGCAAGGCGGGTTTAGGGTACAAAGGAAAGACAAGGAGAAGAGAGAAAACAGGGATCATGGATATTCCACCAATCAATTAATTCTTCATCAACAATGGAATCAATCAAGAGTAAGAAGGTTTGTTACATCCAGATAATGTTGTAGCTGAGGAAAATAGTCAGGAGACATTGATGATAATCCTCCCAAAGATCGACTGGAACTATGTCGGCATCTCCCAATTATTTGAAAAGCTAGAAGTGGAAGATGTGGTTGTCTTGATAAGGGTCAATGAAGATGAAGTGAACTTGGACATAACCCCATGTCAGCCAAAAGGGTTGAAGAATTGGACCATTGAACCATTGTCTGGCATTGAGGCATCCCGGTACCTGTGGTGTTAAGGGGTTATGGGAAAATTTTGCTTATATCTGAAATTTGTTTTGATCATTATCTTTAAGAAAGAGTTTATTTCATGCTTTGCTTAGAGAATGGAGATCCACATACTAGAATGAAGATAGTGGCCGAACAAATGTCTTAGAATCGCCAAATTTTTGTGATGTCTTCTCACTTTAATTATATGTTTGAATTATGATTGATTTATGTGAACTCATTATTGTACTTTACTTTATAGTGGAACCCATTGTTGTGCTGAAAAGGTCACTTCTTCGCCAAAAATTGAAATCAATGATTATAATCAGAGCAACAGATTGAATTTGAATTCATGGAAATCGAATCTGAAAAGCCTTTTGATAATAAGGAGATTCTAGAAAAAATCAAAAGGATGTCCGAAGAAGTCCCCAAACCAAATCTAGATTAAAACATTAAGGTAAATCTAGGAACGGAGGCCGACCCCAAAGAGGTACAAATTGGGACAGGGCTGACAAAGGAACAACAAGAAGAATTAATAGGGTTCCTCATAACCAATATTGAAGTGTTTGCATGGTCCCAAAAGATATAGTGGGTCTATCCAGCAGTATCGTAACTCATAAATTTCCAATCAAAGCGGGTTATTCATCGGTAAAGCAGAAGCTCAAGAAGATAAAACTTGAATGAAGCCTGAAAGTGAAGGAAAAGATCATTAAACAATTTAAAGCAAAGATTATAATGGTGGCCACATACCCTGACTGGTTAGCTAATATAGTGCCCGTACCAAAGGCCAGAAGGAAGGTAAGGGTATGTGTGGATTACCGAGATTTGAACAGAGCAAGTCAGAAAGATGATTTTCCCCTACCTTTCATACATGTCCTGATCGAAAATATGGTCGATCATGAGATGTATGACCAAATTTTATTAGTTAAGGAAGACAGGGAAAAGACCATGTTCATTGCACCTTGGGGAACTTTCTGCTATCATAGACTACCTTTTGGACTAATCAATGTTGGGGTAACCTACAACCGAGCAACGATGACGATACTACATGATCTAATGCAAAAGGAAATAGAAGTATATGTGGATGACATCATAGTAAAGTCCAGAAAGAAAGAAGACCATTTGTGCAACTTAAAGAAGCTATTCAATCGGTTGAGAAAATACAACTTGAAGCTCAATCTAGCGAAATATGCATTCAGGGTTACCACCAGGAAATTGTTGGGTTTCTTGGTAAATAGTAGGGGTATTGAGATTGATCCTGCCAAGATCAAAGCAATTGTTAAGATGCCACCTCCCAAGACAGAAAAGGACATCAAGGGATTTCTAAGACAGATTAACTTCATTGAAAGATTTATCTTGTATTTGACAAGTATCATAGAGCCCGTATTCAGGTTATTAAGAAAGAATGCTTCAAAGAGGTGGAATGAAGATTGCCAAAAAGTATTTGAAGCGATAAAGCAATAATTACTGGAAGCGTCAGTGCTAGTGCCTCCTACATCGGGAATACCTTTACTCCTATACCTGACAATGAATGGAGATGCCATTGGATACATGTTGGGCCAAAAAGACGAACAAAACAAAGAAAGGGTCATCTACTATTTGAGCAAAAGATTCACCCAATGTGAGCAGAAATATTTATCGATTGAAAAGACCTGTTGCACCTTGGCGTTGGTAGCCAACTATCTCCAACATTATCTTCACAGCCATACAACTTATCTGATTTTAAGGATGGATCCATTTCGATACATATTGGATAAACCGAAATTGTCAACTCTCGAAATGGCAGCTGATCCTTCAACAGTTCAATATCATCTATGTATCTCAAACAACGGACAAGGGACAAGCTATTACCGATCAATTGGTTGAGGCACCGGCAGCCGAAGCAGAACCATTCGAGGCAAGATTGCTCGACGAAAGCTTAATGTTGATACATGTCACAAAGTACCCAATGCCATATTGGAGCCTAGATTTTGATGGAGCTATAAACACCACTGGTGCTGGGGCAGGAGAAGTTTTAGTATCTATAACAGGGAAGCAGAACCCAATGGTAGCCAAACTCTAATTCTGCAATTCCAACAATACGACAGAGTATGAAGCATGTATCATGGGATTACAAATGCTTGGGAAAATGGGCATTAAAAATTTGACCGCGTTCGGAGATTCAGAGTTGGTAATCCGACAGTCAAAGAGAGCATATGTCCCAAAAGAATTTCGACTTCTCTCATATCATCAACATGTCCTGCAAGTAATTAAGCATTTTGAAGAAGTGAGATTCGAACATATACCACGGGATAGGAATGACTCTGCAAATGCCCTTGCAACCATCGCTTCCCTAATCTACACTTCAAACCGGAAGATTCTGCTTCCTGTGGGAATTAAATTAAAAGACAAACCAACATATTGTTGTCAAATTGAAGAGGGAATTCCCATACCTGGAAAAACCTGGATTCAAAATATAAAGAGCTATCTGGAGGATGGATCTTTACCTGACGATAAAAATCTGATACAAAAAAGAAAGATACAATGAATGGCCATTTGTTTCTTCCTAAACAGAGATGTGCTATTCAAGAAGAATCCAGAAGTGGGGGCACTAGTTTGTTTGGAACAAAAAGAAGCAATGAAGTTAATGGAAGAAGTCCATGGAGGAATTTGTGGGCCACATATGAACCGTGATATGTTAGCCAAGAAAAACATAAGGAACATGTCAAAAAATGTTACCAGTGCCAAGTCCATGCCAATGCACTCCATTCTCCGCCAACTGAGTTACATTGTATGGTTTCTCCTTGGCCGTTTGCAATGTGGGGCATGGATGTGATCAGCCTGATATCACCCAAAGGATCAAATAGACATTGTTTCATTTTTGTAGTCATCGACTACCTTACAAAGTGGGTGGAGATAACATCTTTGGCAAAAGTCACGAAGGAGGTAATTTGCGCTTTTGTTCGAAATAATATTGTATGCAGGTATGGACAACCTGAAGTAATAGTATTAGACAATGCCCGTAATTTGAACAGTGACATGATGCAACGCCTATATAAGTTGTTTAACATCAAGCATCTGAACTCAGCTATTTACCGCCCAAAAATGAATGGGTCAGTGGAAGCTGCAAATAATAATATGAAAAAGATCATTAAGAAGATGGTGGATAACCATAGAGGGTGGCCTGATTTGTTGCCTTTGGCACTATTGGCATATTGGACATCCATTTGGATGTCAACCGAGGCAGCACCTTATTCATTGGTATATGAAATGGAGGCAGTTCTTCCGATCGAAGTGGAAATTCCATCATTACGGGTTTTGGTGGAATCAAACTTACTAGAGGTAGATTGGATTCATATCTGACACAACCATTTGACATTGATTGATAAAAAAAGGATGCAAGCTGTTTATCATGGCCAATTGTATAAATAGAGAATTTCAAGGGTATAAAACAAGAAGATCCGACCCAGATCTTTTAAAAAGAATGATTTGGTACTCAAAAAGATTTTATCTTGCCAAGATGAAGCAAAAGGGAAATTTGCACCAAATTGGCAAGGGTCATTCGTTCGTGGTAAAAAAAGTCTTGTCAGGAGGAGCTCTCATCTTGCAAGAAATGGATGGTGAGATCTTTCTTCAACCCATAAACTCAGATGCAGTAAAGAGATTTTATGCATAAATGATTTGATGTTCCCGATGTGTAAAATGATATTTGTTTTGGGGGAATCAATTAGTCCCTTTACCTTTCGACACCTACTCTTTATGTGCTCAACCTTTTCACCTTTTACCCTTTTATCTGTCAAAAGACTTCTTCCTGCGAAAGCTTGCCTATCCATCAACCCAAAAAAAAAAAAGAACAAGAGAATAAATAACAATAACTATGTTTTGACATGATCTCCTTCGAGGGGGTACATAGGCAGCCTGACTGTGGCATGGTCCAAATCATGAAAGAAAATATTCTCATGAGATTCAAACCTCAAATAAAAAGTCAAGATGCCTTGAATCATTTTCCCATTATCTTGGAAAATGTCTTTCAAACCCATGGGAAATCTGGAGAAATCTAGTTATGATTGTCGGATTACCCCGAAATCAACCTTCCAACCCAAAAGCATTATGTCTTCCAAATCATGTCAACCGATACGAGAGTATTCGCTTCCCTAAAAGCAAAGGTCATGATATTCATCGAGATTCTCAAAATGTTTGTGTATAAGGAATCTTTATCAAGAAATTGAATGGATTGATACCATAAAGAAGCAGCATTGGTCATGGTTTTCAGAGACGATATTTATAAAGAAAATTAATAAAAAAAATGAAAAGCATGATCCGAGGGGCGTTGTGAAAATCCAAAAAGGTACAACAAGTAAGAACGTAGGGTCATGGCAAGATACAAAACTGTCGACCTACTGAAAACCAGAAATGGCAAGAAGGTGCAACAATGACAGTACAGGGTCTAGCGAAAACCCAGAAATGGACATTAGAAGTAAAAGTGTGTATAAAAAAAGGGGGGGGGCAATTGGTGGAATCCTATTTGCAGTGGATATGGAAGGAGTACAAATGAAGCACCAACTGAATGTCTGGGATATCCAAAACAATGAAGTCTATCGAATCAAAGTCGAGAGAATCAGATGATTTGATCAGATGATGAGACCTTAAAACGTTGATCAAGGAATAATCATTTATTTCAATGGAGTTGGGGAGCGGCCATCCTAGACAACAAATGTTATGTTTCAAGGGGATAAATCCAACAAAATGGGTTGAACAGAGGAAGGATTCCCATGGATCTCTGCAAAGGTCATGGCATAATTGGGATCAAACAAGGATCATCCTTAATCAAAATGTTTTTATTTTTGGTAACATGCATTGGATTTTAGGCATTTCATAGCATTAATTACATGCATTTGGGTACAGTTTCAACACTTGGTTTCAAGTCATCATACTACACAGATGATTTTGATACAGTTTCAAAACTGATTTTCAAAATTGCGGTATTCGTAATCATTTTACTACGGCAATGATTTTCGATACCATTTGTTGGTTACAAGCTACTCGAGTCATACGACTACGCAAATGATCCTGGGACAGCTTCGACACTTTGTTCTGAGTTATGTTACTATGCAGATGATTTTGATACAATTTCAAATTTGATTTTTCAAAATTGCGGCATTCATAATCATTTTACTACGACAATGATTTCGATACCATCTTTTGTTGCAAGCCATCTAGATCATTCAACTACACAAGTGACTCTGGCACAGTTATGCAACATTTTGTTTCAAAACCATCTTACTACGCAGATGGGATTATTACAATTTTAAAAACTTGATTTTTCAAAACTTGAGTTAGCAAGGTCATTCAACTACGTAAATGATTTTGTTTTGGCTATTTTGTCATTTCCATTCAACTACGCAAATGGTCTTAACATGATTTACTGCTTTGTGTGTTTGAGATTGTCTTACTACGCAGGTGATTTCAACACAACTTTAAATTGGAGAGTTTGACTTGACATTTATCAAAACCATTCAACTACGCAAATGATTTTGATATAATGCGGTCTTGGAATAGTTTTGATCATTCAACTACGCAAATGATCTCAACTTGTTTGATACTACGATGATCAAGTCTCAATCTTTCAACTACGCAAGTGATCTTGATGTGATTCCTTAGATATTTGGCAACCAGAAATCATTCTACTGCGAAATGATTATAGGTCCCAAAATTAGGGAGTGGAGGTGTCTACGTCTATAACACGACCATTTTTACTATGACTTTAAGAATGAGTGAAATGTTGAAAACATAAAGCAAAGCAAAACTACCAGTATGGGTGTCAGGGGATAAATTACACTATCAGAGACTAGCTCGTCAGGCAATAAATTACATTGTTGGAGACTAGTTCATCAGGGGATAAATTACACTGTCGACGACTAGCTCGTTAGGGGATAATTACTGTGAGAACCCGAAAATAAAAATAGGTTTTTGTTGTATTAATAATAAATTCATATTATAATCAATACATATTATGTATGAAGGTTTAATTTACATTCAATATGAATAATGAATTCATATCTTGAATGAAAGTTTCTATGGCAATGTGATGTCCAAAAGAATATAAATACATTTTTGAACTCAAATCTTTAAATGATTATTTTATCCATGTACTAACAAGAAATGAGTGTAATTTATCACGTGAGGAAGGCACTACGCGGGTGAGCTACAGTGTCTATTTTTGAACCAAGGATTGTTGTGAGGCAAGTGATATAATTATATTATATCAGGGTTGAGTTGCATGTGACCCGTCAACTAGTAAATCAACTCCAACAGTACACTAGATTGTCGGTTATGATAGGTGACTGACTGACTGTTAGCAGCCGTAACACCGGCCTTTCTAACCAATCATTTCTTTCTAAGGCTTGCTACTGCCCATTTCAGCCAACGGTTGAGAACTACTCTCAAATAATTCAATTGCTTTTATTGTTTGGCAAGTGATATAAATATATCATTTGGAGTACAACCCTAGCCCCACTTCCATAAATTTCTACACAGCCAACCACCCACTTAAATCCAAGTTCACTTTCCATAGCAACTGTCCTTCTAGAAGAGCAACCTAAGCTTTTAACTTCTTCTTCAAAGCCAAAAAGGTAAGAGCACTATATTTAGTCCTGCTCTTTCTTGTACTATTTTGTCCTTTCATTTATGCCATATTTTTAAAAATACTTTTTTTATTCACTCCCAAGAGTATGATTTAAAGCATAGTTTTGCCATCACGAGTTATTTGTCATTTATTCCAAAAAGCTATCCAAGATGAGAGTAAGAAATGTTGATGACCACTTATTAAACAAACTATTAACTGCCAAACATTTCTTTTATATCAGTAGTTAAAACATCATGCTTGTGTCTCAGACAACCAGAGTTCTTGAAATCTAGCAGTGTCCATAAGAATAAGAAGACAATAAGAAATGATACACACTACAGAAAAGATGATGAAAAAATGCCCTTTGTATGGTTATATGTTGATAACACCACCCTTTAAAGATGAAAAAGTCGCCAATGTATCTGAGAGTTCTAACTTAGTCTCTGACAATATAAATTAGTCCCCAAGAGATTACAAGTTAGTCTCTGGCAGTGTAGAAAATTAGTCTCTGAGGAACAAATTTTGTTAGTCTCCGATGAGCAAATTTTGTTAGTCTCTGATGAGCAATTTTTGTTAGTCTCCGATGAGCAAATTTTTGTTAGTCTCTGATGAGCAAATTTTCTTAGTCTCTGAGAGAAAAAAGTACTAGCCTCCGATGAGTTTGGCAATGACTTATTGAGTTTGGCGCTAAACAAATTATCCACCGATGAGTTTGGTGCCCACTTATTGAGTTTGGCACTGAACAATTTATCCACGGATGAGTTTGGCGCTGAAATTATCCACTGATGAGTTTGGTGTTGACTTATGAGTTTGGCGGCAGCCAAGAGACTTTGGCAATAATCAAATAGATTACCAACGAGTTTGGCAACGAACAAATTCATCCCCTAATGACCGAGGACCATCCCCTGATGGTCGAGGGTCATCTCCTGATGGTCTAGGGTCATCCCCTGATGGCCAATTCATCCCCTGATGGCAGAGAGCTACCCCCTAACGGGTAAATCACCCCTGACGGGTAAATTACCCACTGATGCACAATCTATCTTTAAGGTATAAAATATTATTTTTCTTCAATTACTTAGGATAAATATTAATTAACTATTAAACCTTAATAGTTCAGATGTCAAATTAAAACATTAAAATATAAGGGCATCACATATGCGCATTCTCATATCTTTATCCAAGGCATAAATTTCTCATGTTATGTCAATGTACATGTTTTACACAGTCTTTCACTCACAAGTGTTTTAAGTTAAATTTAGCTAAGGACTAAGGCAATTATTGTGAGAACCTGAAAATGCCAATGAAATTTTGATTATGAGATTTATTTTTATTTCCTACATGAAGGTTTATTTCCTTATTGGGTATAAATAGTGAAATTATATTTTCTTATAAAAAACATTCAATGGCAATGTGATGTCCAAAAGATTTTAAATGAATTTTGAAGCTCAAGTATTTAAAAGGTTATAGCATTCAAGAATTGTCTTGTGAGAGGGTGTGTTCACGCGGGAAAGGGCTCACCAAGTGTGAACCAGTTTAGCTACAATACCCGTTTTTATTTTAAAACCTACTGTGGGGAGACCGTAGCATTTAATGTGTATCACCTCCATCAGTACCCTAGAGTGGGCTATGATAAACGACCGATGGGTACTAGCAGCCGTTGCAACCAACCTTTTTCTCACCAGTCACTTCTTTTCTTTCCACAGCCAACGACTTATATCACATAAATCCGACGGCTCTCGTTTCTCAGCAAGTGATATATATATATATATATATATATATATATATATATATATATATATATATATATCACGTTGTTACAACCCTAGCCCCATTTTCATAAATCTTCTATACAGTATACCACCAAATCCAAGCTTACTCTCTAATAAACAACTGTCCTTTTTGGAAGAATAACTAGAGCTTTTAACTCTTTCTTGCAGCCAAGAGGTAAGAGCATTACATTAAAGCCCTGCTCTGATTCTTACACTTTTGTTCTATTATGCATGCCACGTTTAATATCTGGTTCATTCATTTCCAAACATACGATTTAATGCATGCTTTCAACGCCTAAAGTTAATGCCTTTGTGTTTCAAAAGCTATCTAAGATGAGCGTAAGAATGTTGACAACCAAATATTTCTTTCTATCAATAATTACGATGACATGCTTGAGCCTTTGTTAACCTAAGTTTTGAAGCCTAAACTATTTGTATAAGATCTAGTAAACCATCAAGAGATGTTATGTATTACTGAGAGGATGATGAGAGTTGACCTAAGTATGGTTATGGTTAAGAACACCACCCATGGAGGAGTGAGGAAGACACTACTGTATCTAAGATAAGTCTTAACTTAGTCTCCGACGGGTTTGAGTTAGTCTCTGACCCTGTAAGTTAGTCCATGGGAGATTTCCAAGTTAGTCTCCGACAGGCTAAAACATTTAGTCTCTGATAGGCTAAAACTGTTAGTCTCCAATGAAGGAAAGTTGTTAGTCTCTGACAAGGAAATCCCTAGTCTCTGATGAAAGAAGTTTAAATTAGTCCTTGCTGACGTCATCCTTAGTTTCCGACAGGCTAAGTTTAGTCCTTGATGACGTCATCCATAGTCTCTGATAGGAAAAGTATGCTAGTCTCTGATGACTAAGAGTTTTAGTCCCCGCGGAGTTTGGCGATGAACAAATTATCCCCTGACAGTCAAGGGTTTGGCGATGAACAAATCATCCCCTGACAGTCGAGGAGTTTAGTGCTGAGCAAATCATCCACTGATGAGTTCAGCGATGACTTAGTGAGTTCAGCGCTGAGCAAGTTGTCACCCGACAAGTTTGGCGATGAACAATTATCCCCTGATGGGTAAGTCATCCCCTGATGACTATCCCCTGATGAGAGACATCCCCTGATGGTCGAAGGCTATCCCCTAATGGCCGAGAGACATCCCCTGATGGCCGAGAGACATCCCCTGACGGGTAGTTACCCACTGATGTCCGGTTATCCCCTGATGATAAATTATCCCCTGATGCGCATTTTGTTTTTGAAACGTTAAAATAATATTTTCTTAAACTATTTTATGATGTTTCAAAGGTTCATATGTTGGATTTGATTGAAGGACATCACATATGCATTTTCTTTAATAATTCTTATCAAGGTATTAAATTATCATGCTATATACATGTTTTACAGAATCTTCACTCACGAGTAATTTGAGTTTGATTTTTGTGCAAAGGACCGAGGCAAGTATATTCACAACCTTATGTTTAATTGCAAGTTGATGCAAGTATATACATTCAATCTGATGCTTATTTCAATTTAATGCAGTATCATTTGATTCGATATGCGTGCAAGGCTCGATTATATGTTTCAATTGTTTTGATGAATGAGCATGCTATGCTTTAAATTCCGCTAGCATGATATGAATGATAATGCATGGATATAACTGAGCTTTGATTTTCAGCTATTTTTCAATCTTATATCTGTGCAAATAAATGAGAAGGATATGTCCCTTAAATGGGTTATGTCACATGGTTGGCTAGAGGAAAGGAAAGGCGTTGATTTGTTCTTCACCTTACCTAGAGGAATTATAAGTGACTACGTACGTTCACACAAGAAGGGATCATGCGGTCACAATTAGGCCAGCTGTGAACTGTATGGTTAGCTGATCCAACAGGTTTAACCCCCGATGGATATTTTGAGAAAGTTGTATACAAGTGAATACTTGTCTTTCTTCAAGGAAGGATTACACATTGTTTATCATCAGTAATCCTAAAGATTCTTCAAGGATTTCCGAGGCATTAGTATTGTTTCACTGAGCCTCACAAACAGAATTGAACTTCTTTAAATATTTCAGATTATTCCTCTAAATTGTTTATATACTTGCTGGGCGTAAATCGCTCACTCTTGTTGAACTTAAATGTCGTGCAGGACACAATGCAAAAGTTGAACCCTCTGATAAGGGGAAAGCAAAGATGATCGGCTATTAAGTTATTTACTCTTTTAGTAACGCTGAGGAAGGAAGGAAGGAAGATGTTAGACGTTGTAATGATCTTGGAACTGTAATTTACAAGATTATATAGCTTCCGTTGTAATTGTATTATTTTGGGTTGTAATAACTCTTAAATACTGTCTTTATCCAGTATTTATACTATGAATGGATGTATGGTTATCTTTTCCTTCTTTTGACGAAGCCCTGATCCAGTAAGGGATTTTGGGGGTCGTCACAATTATATACTCACTCTACTTTCTTTCAATTGATACGTATGATCATTCTTTCTGTGATAAACCGAAAAATTTTAAATGTATTTTACGGTAAGAAATAATTTTATTTTGTGTTATTATATTTTTTGCATGGAGTTAGCCTTTTAAAATGTGAATGATAAATTTATATCTATAATGAAAATTTTATGATGATGTGATATCCATGATGATGAGGTTAAGTTCCTTAAAAATGTATCAAAAAGGGGATTAGCAAATCCCATATAAGATTATATTGAACAACATGGAGGAGGAAGAGGAGAGGGTTACGTAACATTTGTGATTACGTGTTTGATTAGAAACTGTTTAGGTGGCTAAGTTTTCATGCATGTAGGACAACAGCTGGTTGCTACCAAGAAGTCATGATGAATAGCCGTTTTACCGTCCAAATTAACCAATCGTTTTATTCCAATGTGTAACCTTAGTTTACTGCTCTTAAACTCTATAAATACCTCATTCGAGATGAAATTTTAACTCTTTTACCAAAATTTCTCTTTTAAATAGTTTCGTTTAAATATATCATCTCCATAAATTTCCAAGCTCTTTTTTCGGAAATTATTTTCAAACCAGCTTTAATCTCACCCTTAAGAACAAAAAGGTAAGAACCTGGAACCCTACTCAGTTTCTTTCATGCATAGCATCAAAGATTTATGCTAAGTTCTTATTCTTTTGCATCTTCATAAGACATCATAAGCTGAGTTTGAGCATGATAGATCCTCCGTTGTAGCAAAAGCAAGTTCTAATGTTAATCTCTGATGAGATGTTATTAATCTCTGATGAGATGCTGTTAATCTCTGATGAGATATTGTTAGTCCCTGATGAGATATTCTGTTAATCTCTGATGATGACATTAGCTTTAGTCTCCGACAGGCTAAAGTCTAGTCCCCGATGACGTCATTAGTCTCCGACAGGTTATTTACTCTCGGATGACATCAGCTTTAGTCTCCGACAGGTTAAAGTTTAGTCCCTGATGACATCATCAATCTCTGATGAGAAGTTAGCCTCCGATGACGTCACCCTTAGTCTCTAATAGAATTAAGATGACGTCATTAGTCCCTGATGAGTTGATAGTCCCTGGTGATGTCATTCCTTAGTCTCCAAAAGAATTCAGATGACGTCATTAGTCCCTGATGAGTTGTTAGTCTCTGATGACGTCATTCCTTAGTCTCCGATGAGCTAAGTTCAGTCCTCGATGACGTCATCCATAGTCTCTGATGAAGGAAATTCCATAGTCTCTTATGAAGGAGATTTCTTAGTCTCCGATAGAGGAAATTCGTAGTCTCTGATGGGCAAAATATGTTAGTCTCTGATGGCTAAAGATATCAGTCCCTGACGAGTTTGTTAATAAGAAAATTATTCCCCGATGCATAGTCTGTTATCAAGACTATAAAATATTATTTTCTTAAAATTATTTTACGTTGTTATTCTTTAAATCAGTAAAAGTTTAAGGACATCACATACATAATTTCTTTCAAAAATTCTTATTAAGGTATTAAAATATTACTTGCATAATTTACAGAATCTTTCACTCACCCGTAAATTGATTTGAATTTTGTACAAAGGATTGAGGCAAGTATATTCTTACTCTTATGCTTATTTCAGTTAAGCGCATGATCAATTGATTCGACATGCGTACAAAATTATGATATTTATATTTAAATTTCCTTGTGATACAGAATGCTATGCTTTAAATTTCCGCTAGCATGATATGAATAAAAGTGCATGGATATAAAGAAGCTTTGCTCTTTCAGCTATTTTTCAATGTTATATCTGTGCAATAAATGAGAATGCTATGTTCCTTGAATGATTATGCCACATGGATGGCTAGAGGAAAGGAAAGGTGCTGATTTGTTCTTCACCTGACTTAGAGGAATTTTATGTGACTACGTACGTTCACAAGGAGGGATCATGCGGGCACAGTTAGGCCAGCTGTATACCGTATGATTAGCAGATCTAGTGGTTTTAGCCCCGATGGATATATTCATTTCAAGGAAGTTATGCTTTGTTTTAAAAAGGATTACACAATTGTTTATCATCAGTAGTCCTAAAGATTCCTTAAAGATTTCTGAGGCATTAGTTTTGATTCACTAAGCCTCTTAGTAGAATTGATTTTTTTGAAACATTAATTGTTTTTCCCAAATTGTTTATATACTTGCTGAGCGTAAATCTCTCATTCTTGTTGAATTTTAATGCCTTGCAGGACAGAATATAAAGGTTGAGCCCTCTGACAAGGGCAAGACAAAAATGATCGGTTACTGAGGTTGGCTAGCCTTTGTAATACCAATAAGGAGGGAAGAAAAGAAGACGACCTATAAAGTGATGTTTTGAATTATAGTATACAGATAGAATAGTTTCCGCTGTATATGTAATATTTTGTGTTGTTATAACTCTTTATTATCGTTTCTCTCAAGTAATTATTCTATGAATGGATGTGTGGTTATCTTTTCCTTCTCTTGACGAGGCCCTGATCTAGTGAGGGATTCTGGGGTCGTCACACTTTCGATATACATAATGTATCCAAGATATTATTATGTCAATATTCATGATTCAACTTCTTTAAAGATAAGTAACGTATGATCCTTTGATCTGATGTACGTGAAAAATGTTGTACTAGAATCAAGCACTCTTTAGGCGGATGTTGGCTATTCAAATTCGCTAACACGCCAAGGTAAATCCTATACAGATAGAAAAGGACTAAATTTTTTTCTTACCCTATACTTGTCAAGTATATCTGTGTGGGTAACTAAAGGCTGGTGGGATGCATCTGTCTGGTACCCCATGCCTAGAAATGATAGGGAATGGAAACCGAGACATCGGTAATCGAACCATTGCAGATAAAAGATATCTGCTTTGACTACGTATATCACTATGATGAAGTCAGACGGTAGTCAGGCTGGCTAGCTGATATATACTATTTGATACAAAGTTCCTAAGGGCATGTGCACCAAACGGACATGGTCATAAAGTGCATGTGAAATTATTCTTTATTCTTTCAAGTAAAGTGTCAAATCCCTCGTTATCACTCGGGGACCCTAGAAATCTATTTTTTTCTCCAAGTTATTAAGATATGTTGACATTGTTTCCGTCCAACCTCATAAACACTTAAGCCCAATAAATTATCCATCCTTCAAAGCTCACCAACACTTGATTATATACTTGCGAGCGTAAATCGCTTATGTTGCTATTATCAAATGTTTTTTCACGATATGGCGAGAAGGTCGAGCCGTCTGATAAAGGCAAGGCGAGAATGGCATAATGAACGATTCCTGATCGCCCTCTTATGGATGGCATTCAGGGAAAGAGTGAAGCATGAGGCGATTATTGAAATGTTTAGATTGTACGGCCTGTGTCGGCCCCTCATAGACTTCCGTTGTTAGACATTTATTTTTGGGTAAATGTAATAGAAATTACTATTTATTTCTCTTATTTAATAATATGTACACTTGAATGTTATTACTTTTCTTTTGTCAATTATTGGCGGTTCCCAAGTCCAGTATGGGATTTTTGTGGCCATCACAATTACACTATCCGAGACTACCTCGTCAGGGTATAATTACACTGTCGGAGACTAGCTCATCAGGGGATAAATTACACTGTCGGAGACTAGCTCATCAGGGGATAAATTGCACTATAGGAGACTAAAATTAGCCTATCGATGACTAATTTTAGCCTATCAGATACTAATTCATAGATTTAGTGCAATGATAAATAATGTCATCCCTAAGTGCCTAGTATCATTAGAGGATATTATCTACTCAAAATGCATTGTATCTTCAAGGGATGATGTCCTGTGTTGGCAGAAGAAAGCTCAAATCAACTCTCACCACTCACTTGCAGAACTGAACTACCAGATACTAAGTTTTAGCCTACCGAAGATTAAGACTTAGCCTACCAGAGACTAAGACTTAGCTTGTCGAGGACTAAGGTTTAGCCCATCAGAGACTCACTGCGTCAAAGACAAAATGATCATCAGAGATTAAAGATGACATGTAGGATGACACATGGTTGACTCCAGCAATCCATTAACTCAACAAAGCTATGAAATAAAAAATAAAAGAGGATGGTCTAATAGCAAAAAACCAACCGCAATAGAGGTCATATAACAGGTTTGGCTTGCAAGGAAGTCCATTTAAAAAAGGAAAGCCAGGTGACAGAGCTGCAATTACCAAGGAAATATCAAAGATATTTTGAAACATAGCTTATGGAGGAAGCCTGGAGGACGAAGGAGCTAACCTATAAATAGAGATCCCAAATGGACACAAAAGGGGGAGGAAAAAATAGATACACAAGGAGGAAAACAGAGAGGAAAAAGTAAGTTGTGAGAGAGTTTCAAAACATTTTTTTTAAGATATTAGCTAAGGGAAATACCCCATTTCCTTATACAAAAACTATCCCTGTAATTTCATGTTCTATATCAATCAAAAGGAAGGACTTATTGATAACTATCTTTTATCTCACCACCTATTCCTCCATCTTTTTGCTTCAGTCAAGGTTCGTTTATTTTTACAATAGCTTGGTTTCCAGTCAAGAATAGCTTTCGTCCATAGCTACCTCCATTTGGGAACACCCTTATATTTAGTCTCTTATACACTTTCATATCATCCAATCTCACACTCTGTCAAAAATATTTTGTCCTTTCATGATTTCTGTGTGATTTCAGTTTATATAATATAATCTAAAAATGGTTTGATTTTCATTCTGATTATCCATATGTATATATTTGCACAGTTATGAGTTCTTTTCTAGCCTTTTGTTTTGTGTCATGCTCGAGCTAATGGTTCATGGATTTTAAACCCTCCTTGGTCAACAGTTGAGAGTTTGCAGTACAAGGAAAAAAATTCATTGAAACTCATCTTCTCCAGTTCTAAATTAGCTAGTGTTTACATAGACAATGTTGTAATTTCTGGTTTGCTTCGAGTTGAAGTTGTTTTATTTTTTTTTTCATTTTAAGACTGGTCCTTCACTCCCAGCTTATCCCTTGAAATATGTAACGAAAGCTGCTAATGGAAATACATGAAATACACACACATACACTGGCACACACGTGCACTTTAATGTTCTTTCCAAAAAAAATAACTTCAGATTTTAAGAGATGATTTCAAAAAAAAAAATCTAAAAGAGCAGTCACTACTTATAGTGAGGATAGGGGGTGCCTAACACCTTCCCCCTGTTCAACCTAGCAACGAACTCAGTTTTTCTTTGTTTTGCCTCGACCATAATTTAAGAGTCATCTTAAAATCATTTTTTAAATAAGATGAAAAAGTGGAAAGGTGTCCTAACACACTGTCTCAAATTTTGTTAGGTGGCAACTCGTTTTTTGCAAAATGATTTTATCACCCCGTCGCATTTATAAAAAACTCGGACTTTTGAAAAAGGGTTTTGAAGAAACTTTTGAACAAGCAATCTCACAACTCAACCACATTTTTCAAAAATCTTTTGGGCGCGACAGGCATATCATCAAATTTGGAATGATATAAAGTAACCACAACATCAAAACATATCAACTAACATGCTTCTATAAATTGGAATTACAACTATAAAAAGCCAAGTATCTCTCATAAGACTCTTTTCCATAGCTCTTAATCTCATTTGAATCACAATATTATAAGCATGATCCCTCGGTAAGCCTTTTGTAAGAGCATCCACTACATTGTTACAGGATCTCACATCAACAACAATGATGATCCCACAATCAATGAGATAATGTAATTCTGTTTCATCTGCAGTTGAAGCTAATGCATAAAGTTCCATCTCCATATATGACAAATTAATATTAGTCTGTCTCTTAGATTTCCAAGCAACTGTTACACCACCTAATGTAAACAAATAACCGCTGGTAAATCTAACATCACCCATATTTGGGCACCAAAAGGCATCAGAAAAACCTTCCAAGACATTCTACTATTATGATATCTCATCAATCTAGTACTCTTAAGATATCTCATCAATCTATCTAAGGCATTCCACTGTTCAAATCCAAGACTATAATATATCTACTTAACATGCTAACAGTAAAAGTTATGCTAGGCCTAGTACAAATCATCACACACATGAGACAACCAACTAACTAGAAATATTCCAATTAAGCTTTAATTGTTTATTATAATCAAAAGGTTTCTCAATCACTTTGCGTTCACTGTAACCCCATACTTAGCAATTTTTCAATATAGTGAGATTGATTAAGGTAAATACGTTGCCCACTAAAACTCACTCTAATGTCGAAGATAGTATCAACAACACCAAGATCTTTTATGTCAGACTCTTTCAACAAGTTAACTTTGATATCATTCACAACAATGTCATATGTTCCTACGATCAACATATCATCGACATACAAGCAAATAATCATGACCTTATTCGAAATTTAATGAAAATAAAGACACTTATCACAATCGCTAGTAACAAATCCTAAGCGTTTTATCGTTATGTCAAACTTTTCATGCCATAATTTAGGTGTTTGTTTAAGTCCATACAAGGATTTAATAAGTTTACAAATTTTATTTTCAAATCATTTCATCACAAAACGCTCAGGTTGTTGTTCCATATAAATCTCTTCATTCATATCACCATTTAGAAAGGCTATTTTTACATCAATTTGTTGCACAACATAATTTTTAGTTGAGGCTACTGTAAGAAGAATCATTATCATAGCAATATGATAGACAAGTGAACAGACATTAAAATAATTCACTCCCTTAACCTGAGTATAACCCTTACCTATTAAATGTGCTTTATACTTTGTTATCGATCTATCAGGATTAAGTTTCTTCTTCAATAGCCACTTACAGCCTATTGGCTTAGCCCCCTTTGGGAGGTCAACTAACTTCCATGTGTAATTCTGTAATAAAAAGTTCATTTCATCATTTATGGCTTGTAACCATAACAAAAAGTTCCTAGATCTTATCTCTTCATTATAGTTTGATGTATCTTTCTCTAATTAGTAGGTCACAAAATTCTCACCAAAATCCCAAGGTTCTCTATCTCTAGTAAATACTCTTCTAGACGTCTCTGTGAGTGTAGTCAGTAGGATTAGGTGCTTTTATAGGATTTGAATTAGTTATGTTGGGTTCATTCATTCCTTCAGAATCTACAACTAATTCAATCTCACCATGTAAGGTAATGTCCTTATCTCTAAGAAACTTATCTTCAAAGTATATATAACATCCATAGACTCTATTATTAAATTAGTTGATAGGTCCAAAAATCTATCAACTACAATATCTTTTACACATCCTACAAAAATACACATAGTTGTTCTAGATCTCACTTTCGGTCTCTTAGGATCAGGTCTCCTAAAATAAGTAATAAACCCCCAAGTCTTAAGATGTTCAAAATTATAAGGTTGTTTATGTCATATTTCATGAGGAGTTGTAGAGAGAATAGAGTGAGGTAACTTAATTAGAATTTGATTAGAATACAAAACCATTTCATCCCAATAACAAAAAGGCATGCTAGAAGACAACAATGAAGAATTTAACATTTCTGTTAGAATCCGGTTCTTTCGTTCGGCTACACCATTTGATTGAGGTACAAAAGGAGCAGTCTTTTCAAGGATTATGTGATTACTCAAATTCTGTAAAATTCAACCAATCTATATTATCCTCCTTTGTCCGATCTTAGTCTATTAATTCTAAGATTCAATTGATTCTCAACTCTACTTTTAAACTCCTTAAACTTATCAAAGACTTCATCTTTAGACTTTAACAAGTAAACAAAAGAGTATCTAGAGCAATCATCTATAAAAGTGACAAGATACTTCTGACCACCACGTATAACATAATTTTGAAAATCACAAACACCATAATGTATCAAGTCAAAAAGTTGCGTACTCCTAGGAACTAAATAAAAAGGTTTTCTAGTAATCTTAGTTTGAGTACTGTTAGATCTAAATAATATTGATGATGTTTTAGATGTTAGTAAATAAATGTGCATTTGTAAATACTCAAGGTGTTCTACAAACCTTAATATATTACATAAATAAACATTCACTCATGGACAACTCAGTCCGTCAAGGGATGGCCTTAACTGCACTAGGCAAGTCATTAGTGAAAAACTAAAAAGGACTTGATAGTGTCAGGGGATGTCTGTTGTACTTAATGATTCAAGTATTCTGCACATCAGGCATTCCAATAAAAAGCCAACAAAGTATCAGTTATCAAAAATGTAAGTGAACAAAAAGGCATTGGGGAACAGCTTAACCATCAAGGGAACCCATCAGGGGATAGTTTGATTGTCAGGGGAACTCATCAGGGAATAACCTAATCGTCAATGGAAATCATCAGCGGAAAGCTTGACCATTAAGGGAAGTCATCAGGGCATACCTTGAACGTTAGTGGATTCCATCAGGGAATAGTCTGACTATTAGGGGAAACTATCAGTGGATAGCCTATACACTACATCAATGGACAACATTGGGTCTTTACATCATAGGATCAAGATACAATTATCAAGTCTACATCAGGGCTTGTCATTAGTTGATAGTGAAGCACTGATCAAGTCTATGTCATGGCTTATTATTAGGGGATCCAGAAGCACTGATCAAGTCTACATCAGGGCTTGTCATCAATGGATAGTGAAACACTAATCAAGTCTATGTCAGGGCTTGTTATTAGGGGATACAAAAGCATTGATCAAGTCAACAACAAGGCATGTCATCAGGCGATACTAAAGACCTAAACCACATGTCATCAAGGATTAAAAGACATTCACTGATATATGGAAAAGAAGTAAGGGGTATAACTGGGAAGATACTCCTTGAAATATGATGGTCCAATAGAAACCTTTACACCAGAAACACATAGAGAACAGGAACAGAAATAGAAGCAACAATAGCCTATAGCATTATGACACATGCATCTCCGAAAAGACAATTATGGGACATACCGCAGCTATGTTGAAAAAGAAGCACGTCTTACACATGGGTTCCAAATCTGTTCTCCTATATATGTAAAAGTAGCTACAAGAAACCAAAGAGACAAACACACACCAGAAAAGAAGCTCTGTAATAGTTCTTGAGAGAAATATTCAAAGAGAAAGAAGTAGCTAGTGTGTGAGAAAAAAAAGCTGTAAACATTTACAAATTTACAGTTTTTTAATCACTTTGTGATTATAATAGATTCCTAGAAAAACACAAGTTATAATACAACTATTTTAACTTGAATCTTTGTGTATACATATTAAATATCTTTATTGTTTTTCTAGATATTGTAGCTTTTCCCATTTAAGGTTGTTAAGCTTTTAAAGAACAAAAAAAGTTGTGGTGTTTATATTCAACCCCCCTACCCCCCCCCCCTACAAACACTTTAGTTTATTATATTCTAACAATTGGTATCAGAGCCAACTAGCAGACTACACTTACTAGAAGATCTTTATATATGGCAAACAAAGCTGGAAATAGTAAGGATCCCTTGTCGGAATGAGGAAAATATTTCTTCTGGAGGCAACGTATGATTGTTCATCTCAAATCCATTGATGATGAATATTTACAAGTTCTGGAAAAAGGCCCTCACATACCCAAGAAGCTCATTCCTCAAGAAGTAGTAAATGGGGTCACTGTCCCTGAACGACTAGTCTCAAAGACTACTGATGAAATGACTCTTAACGAAAGAGAAAAGGTGAAGAAATATCTGTTTGTCCCACAAGATGGTTTGTAGAAGGGGGGGTTGAATACAAACCACAAAATTCTTTCAAATTTTGTGAGTTTAGTGAATATACTGTATAACAGGTTGCGGAAATGAAAGAATACAATATATCACAAGTGTTTCTGAACTTTTATAAAAGAATGAAATATTACAAAAGCTCACTGGTTTGAATGACTAGCTTCTAACAATTCTGTTGAAAACAACAGCTGCTCACTAGAATATGATTTCTAGCTTCTCTCAAGTTTATGAAAACTTGCTTCTCTTTTTCTGTAAAAATAATTACAGTTGCTAAATCTCTATGTGTATGGAAGTGTTGTTCTGAGAGATATGTGATCTGAGATGAAATATATTCTTGTTATTATCAGATGTTTCTCAGTTCTCAGATCTTCACCTCAGCTGCTCTATGTCTATTTATAGACATAGCTTCCATGTACTCCAAGCTTCTATTCTGAGATGTTTACCAAAAATATCTCTATAGTTTATTAGTACTTGCAGCTCTGTCACACAACTTTCTTCATTATTCAGCCTCCCTTGGATGTCAGCCTGTTTATGTGACTTTTCTAGTGTATATTCACTGCACCAGCTTCCATTATTCTTCTTGGAGTTCCCAAGATAAGATATCAGCAGTATATATCTTTATCTTTGTGGCCTTCTCTGGACATAATTAGTCCAGCTTCAATGAACTTCTTGCTTCAAGTTGTTATAAGTTGTCTCTGCAGTATTTCAACTTGTTGTTTTGCAAGTTTCATGTTTGTGGCTTTGCAGGTTTCATACTTGCAACTTGATGTGTGTGTGTGTATAATTTATTTTCTTGAAGCTTCCTTGGTAGCCAATCTCTCCTTATTGGACAACCATCCTTATCTTTATTTCCACCGTCTTTAGTCATATGTCATCCCTTATGTCAATGGAAATTTATTTTCTGATGGATAGTCTCTGGTTGCTTCAACATTAGTCTCTAATGAACAAACACTTAGTCTCTGATAAACCAAAAACTTAGTCTTTGACAGTTCAAAAAACTTAGTCTCTGATAGTTCAAAAACTTAGTCTCTGACTGTTAAAAAACTTTGTCTCCGACAACCAAAAAACTTAGTCTTTGACAGACAAAAACTTAGTCTCCGACAGCCAAAAAAAAACTTAGTCTCTGACATCCAAAATCTTAGTCTCTGACAAACAAAAAACTTAGTCTCTGACAGCCAAAACACTTAGTCTTCGACACCTAAAATTTTAGTCTCCGATAGACAAAAGCTTAGTCTCCGATAGGCAAAAAGCTTAGTCTCCGACAGCCAAAATCTTAGTCTCCGACAGCCAAAATCTTAGTCTCTGATAGACAAAAAACTTAGTCTCCAACAGCCAAAAAACTTAGTCTCCGACAGCCAAAATCTTAGTCTCCGATAGACAAAAGCTTAGTCTCCGATAGGCAAAAACTTAGTCCCCGATAGGCAAAAAGATTAGTCTCCGATAGACGAAAACTTAGTCTCCGATAGGCTAATTTTGCTTGATCAACTTTGACATTTGTTGAACTCTCCAAGTGCATTCATTGTAGTCTCTGATGCTTTCCTGTAGTTTCTTGATAGTAGATTCTCATAGTGCATTACTGCAGGTACTTGTACATTTACAAAATTTAACAATTCTAAGTGTTATACATCATCATCAAATGTTATAATTCCTAACAAGATCTCAAGGTCACATGTATTCTCTATAATGGCTTAGATGATGATATGCTTAATAACATATTGAATCTTACCACGTCCAAGTCAATATGGGATACTATCTAGATCTTATGTGATAGTATGGAAGATGTGAGGGAAAACAAACTGCAATTTTTAACACAACAGTATTAGTGGTTCACAATGAAAAATGGTGAATCACCCACTAAAATGTTTGTCAGTTTCAACATGTTGGTAAATGACCTGAAAATGTATGGGAAGACATATGTCAACAAGGATGTCAATAGAATATTCATGAGGGCACTTCCTATATCATAGGATCCAAAGACCACAGCCATCAGGGAATCCAAAGATATGAATCTCCTAGACTTGGATAGGCTCTATGGTATCCTTAAGACATATGAACTGGAGATTCAACAAAGATCTGAAATGTCAGGGGATACCAGAAAGCTTAAATCTGTAACCCTAATGGATGCTAAGAGAAACAAAAAGGAAGTAAGACAAAGTGTCTGATGAAGCAGCAACTGGGAGATGCTAATGAAAGTGAAGAAGAAAGTGGGAATGAAGAAGCTAGCTCTAAGGGGACTGAATACACCCCATAAGACTTAGAAAAAATGGATGAAACAATGATCTTCCTTGTAAGAAGATTTTTCATGCTGAAATTTCAAAAGCCAAATAGAACAAAGAAATTTTTAACAAGGAAATCTAGTAGCACAAGCAACTTTATTGATAAATCTAGAATAAAGTGCTACAAATGCAATGAGTTTGGCCACATTGCAAATGAGTGTCGCAAGGCCAAAATGAAGGTGAGTCCAAAGGGAAGGATACTTGGTGGACTACAAAAAAAAAATATTTTGACCTTCTTAATGCCAACAAGAAGAGAAAGGACTGGGTTGACTCAGATGAAGATGAAACTAAGGAATATGTCAATCTAATCATGATCACCTCATTCACTTATAGCAGCAGCTCACAAGTAAGTCTCGAAATTTCTTCTAAGATGTCTAAAATTGATTTTTTTCAAAACTGTTAAGGAAATGACTTGTGAGATTAGAGACCTTTGTAACACATTAAGGAGTCGAGTAGCTGAGACTAAAAGAGTGCAAAAAATAAATGAAAATTTAAAAAACAGAAACACTTTTTTAGAATCAAAATTGACTAGGCTTGGAAATCTAGAAATATATCTAAACAGGACTAGAAATCTCATTAACTGTGCCATCAAAAGGGAAGTGTGGACCTCCAAAAAGCTCAAAGAAGAGGATGACGTCATAAGAAAAAGGAATAAGTCTAGCAAAAAACTAGAGGATCAACTGAAAAATAGAAAATGTGATTCTGAAATTGGTTTAGGCTATGAGGAAAAATTGATGCATGTTCTAAGCCAAATAGCTTATCAAAAAAATGAACATGTCATCAAGTTCAGAACCCTACTTGTGAAAAAAGTATTGAATGAGATCAAGGAAACCAGAGCTAATGATGGGAACTCAGCAGTTGTAAGGGATGTTCCCCCAGTAAAAGGATTTAAAGAATATCCAAAGATGAGCACAAACCCCATGTCATCTTTTATTGGTCACAACCTGTTGCAACCAACTTGCAAGAGATTGGGTTTGTCCTTGAAGCTTTGCAATCCAACAAAAACGTCAACATTGTCAACTTTAGGAGTTTACTACAAAAGAGCTGGACACATTGAAAACTGGTGGTGAAGACAAACGACTCAGAATTCCAAATCAAAATCCAAATTAGAGAAGACAAGGCCTTGGAAGTGATTCACAACTGATTGAATCAAGTCATCCATTACCCTTTGTTTCTGCTCAACAAAAGGTGAATCCTAAAGTCTAAAGTGTAAATACTATAATAGATTGGTAAATACTTGTATATAGTTATTCTTTCAACTTATATAAATACACATAGATAAATGCAATTGCATTTCTATACCTTATTCTTCATTGTTTATAATTTTGGGTTTTAACATCATCATCAGTACATAAGTTAGATTTAAGGTTATCAAACTGATAAACATAAATAGGGAAAATTGTTAGGTCTAAATGATGTTGATGATGATTTAGATGTTAGTAAATAAATGTGCATTTGTAAATAATCAAGGTGTTCTATAAACCTTAATATATTTGCATAAATAAACATTCACTAATGGACAACTCAGTCCATCAGGGATGTCCTTAACTGCACTAGGTAAGTCATCAGTGGACAACTAAAAAGGACTTCATAATGACAGAGGATGTCTGTTGTACTTAACGATTTAAGTATTTTGCACATCAGGCATTCCAATAAAAAGCCAGCAAAGTATCAGTTATCAAAAATGTTAGTGTATAAAACGGCATCAGGGAATAACTTGACCGTCAGGGGAACCCATTAGGGGATAGCTTGACTATCAAGGGAACTCATCAAGGAATAACGTAATCGTCAGTGGAAACCATCAGCGGAAAGCTTGACCATCAAGGGAAGTCATTAGGGGATACTTTGAACGTTAATGGATTCCATCAGGGAATAGTCTGACTATCAGGGGAATCCGCCAAGGGATAGCCTATACACTACATAAGTGGATAACATCAGTGGACAACATTGAGTCTTTACATCCGGTGACAAGTTACACTGATTAAGTCTACATTAGGGTTTGTCATCAATGGATAGTAAAACACTGATCAGGCCTACATCAGGACTTCGTATCAGGGATCTAGAGGCACTGATCAAGTCTACATTAGAGCTTGTCATCACTGGATAGTGAAGCACTGATCAAGTCTATGTCAGGGCTTGTTTTCAAGGGATAATAAAGACCTGAACCACATGTCATCACGGATTAAAAGACATTCACTGATACTTAGCAAAGAAGGAAGGGGTATAACTAGGAAGATACTTGTTAGTGCAATATAAGCACAAGTGTTTGTAGAAGGGGGGGATGAATACAAACACCTAAAATTTTTCGCTCTTTTAAACCTAAAAGTGCTTACTGGAAAACAGTTGTAACAAACAGAAAAACTATAATAAATTAACACACAAATTCAAGTTAAAATAGTTATATTAAAACTTGGGGTTTTTCTGGAAATCTGTATAATCACAAATGTGATTTACAGCTACAATTTCTGCAAATAAAATTCACAGCTTCTCACACTCATTAGCTACAAAAACTTTCTTTGAAAAATAAATCTCTCAACAAATATATTTCTGAGCTTCCTAGTGTTGTGTGCTTCTTTGTTTGTTTGATCTGTTGGATAAATTCAATCTTTCTTTTTTGTGATGAGAACTCCGTTGCTTATATGTTGATCAGTTGATGAAATCACGTGCTTGAGACGTGCAGCTTTTCTAAACTTAGCCGCAAGTATGTCACATCGTATCCCTATGTGTCAGACTACTGCATGCTTTGTTGCTTCTTTTTCTTCCCCTGATCTGTGTGCATTTAATGCGAGAGAGTTCTCATTGGATCAAAAACAAACTTAAGAAATATCTTTCCAGTTGATATTTCTTGCTTCTGTAACACGTTACGTTGATTTCCCTGTAAGTACTGATGACGGGTGCATGCTGTCATAACGATCCACTGACTATCAGCCCTGATGGACTTTGATCAGTGCTTCTGGATCCCCTGATGCTTATTGACTGGATCAGGGCTTCAACCTTCACTTGAGTTTCACTCAGTGCTTCTTGATCCTGATGGTTATGACTGACGGCATACACTGATGGCTTCCCCTGATGCCATGTTGGTCATTCCCCCTGACGAGTTACCCTGATGGGTTGGCCTGACACTGACATGTCCTAAAGTGTTTCCCTGACGGGTTGGTCTACCTTCGTCATACCCTAACAGGTTCCCCCTGATGGGTTCCCCTAATGAGTTCCAATCGACGTAACTTTGATTAGAATTTCTGATGTGCGGAATACTTTAACTGTTTACTAGTAGCATCAGACATTCTTCTTCACTTTGTAAAGTCCATTGATTGTTTCTGTTTTCTGACTTGTCTTGTGAAGAGATCGACCATCCACTGATTAATAAGGTTATTATTAGTGGATGCAAAACTTGTGCTAATCTTAAGGTTTATAAAATACCTCAAGTATTTACAATTGCACAATTTATTACATAATCATCATCATCGTCATTTATCTCTAACAATCTCCCCCTATTTGTGTTTATCAATTTGATAACCATAAATCCCTAGATGCACTAATGATGATGTCAAAACTAATACTAAATACATGAAAGAATTTTGAATGAATTAATAAAAGAATCTCTGTACAAGTATTTTCCTATAACTATTACAAAAAGAATGTTGTATTAGACATCAGGATCCCTTTTCCTTTTTGCTGAGACAAAGGGCAATGGATGACTTGATTCAATCAGTTGAGAGTCACTTCCAAGGCCTTGTCTTCTTTGATCTGGGTTTTGATCAGGAATCCTTAGTCTGTTGTCTTCTCCACCTGCTTCCAGTTGTTCCAACTCCTTTTGAAGAAGTTTTCTAAAGTTGACTATGTTGACATTGTTGCTGGATTCCAAAGCTTCAAGGACATATTTTATTTCTAGAACATTGGCTACAGCAAGTTGTGACCAGTAGAAGGTAATGATCTCCCCCTTTTTATTTTTGAATTGAACACCCATGGGGCTAGTGATCATTTTTGGATATTCTTTAAATCCCTTCACTGGTGGCACATTCCTTACTGCAGTGTTCCCATCATCAGCTTTGGTTTCTTCAATCTCCTTCAATACTCTCTGAATCAGCAGGATTCTGAACTGGATAACATGTTCATTTTTGTGATAGGCTATTTGGCTTAGAACATGCATCGCTTCCTCCAGGTTTAGGCCATCAACTTCTTTGATCCTTATACTTTTCTCCTGTCCATCAGTGGATCTATAGAATAATTTCAGTGGACTTTCCAATGTTGTGGGCAGGCTCCTTTCATTGTTGATGGCTCTCCTCAGCCTATCAATTATCCCCCTTAAGTCTTTGTTAGCCTGCGAGGATCTTGGAATCAGATTTAGGACCATCATAGTTGCTCAGCATCCATTCTCCTAAACCAGTCCATTGCTACATTAAATTCTAACCCACTCTTCAATTGAACTGTTATTACTTGATCCCTTCTATTGTTGAACCTGACATCTATGTTTTTTATGGAGAATATAAATGTCAGGTTTTTACGCCTTTCTTCTTTGAGAAATTCAGCTATATTGAGTGGACCATATTCTTTGGTAACAGGAGAAGGTGCTTTGTCCTCAGCTTCAGATGACTTCTTTGTAGTGGCATCAGGGTCTTCAGTTTTATCTTGATTTTTATCCCCTGATGCACTTTTAGGGTTCTGAGATCTTCTTTGCTGAGGTTTCCTGGAGGTCCTAGGCCTGACACTCTTCTTCTTCTTTACTTCTTCCTCTTGTTCCTTTGCCATTTCCCTCTCTTTTTCTTCTTGAAGTTGATGTTCAAAGATTGCATCAGCTTCTACTAACTTTTTAACTTGAGGGTAGACTAGCTCCATTTTCCCATCAATTACAACTTCAATGGGAGTTGGAAAGTGGGTTGTCTTCATGGCATCTCCAAGTAGCTTAGGCCCTGATTGAGTGTTGGATTTCTTCTTGGGTTCCTCAATCAGGATACCCTTGCCTTTATCCTTGGATTTTGGAGTAGGAACAGGAGCAGTCACATCCCTTAAATGTCGATTTGAATTCTTAGCAACATCCCTTGACAATTGCTTGGTTGATTTCTCCCCCTTTTTGACAGCATCATCAGTGGGAGTTGAGAGTTGGGATGTGACTTGAAGAACTTGTTGCAGAGTGCCAGCCATGGAATGTTGCAGAGTTTCCATGCTAGTCAGTTGGGAAGTGAGATCAGCTAGCTTCTTGTCTACAGTGTCAGCGTGTTTCTTCATTTTGAGGAGAGTCTGGCTGGTGACTAGGGAGTCGACAACTTGCTGTACACTTTAGATCTTTGTAGAAAAATGTGTATACAATTTTTGATTTTCTATATCTATTGACTGACCAATCATGATCTGTGACTTTAACACTTTGATCAAGATTGGATCAGTAGTTCTAGCTAACTCTTGCTTTAATAACTGTACAGTGTCAGACATCTAGTTCTGTCGAAAGTATAAATCAACTCCGATGAGCGGGGAAAAATCATCTTGTGGAGCATCATCTTCATCACTTTCAGAGGTAGAAGTAGTATTTACAGTAACTGGGTTTTCTCTCTGTTCTTTATTTACAAGGATCTCATCCTTCTCTCCCTCAATCTCTCCTTTTTCTTTGTCGTCTAAGGCATCACTCGTATTCTCTCCTTTTTCTTTGCCTACTAAGGCAGTACTCTCTTGTTCTCCTTTTGCCAAAATCCTCTCAAGGGTTTGACTTTGTCTCTCTGCACTAAGTATTTTCTCAATCTCACTCAAAATTGTCCTAGAGGGGCTCCTATGGGCTTGGAAATCATCAATTGTGACCAGTTCAAGTGATGTATGTACAGATTCTGGTTCCACAATTGTGATAGGAGTAGGAGAAGAATTAAAGTGTGTATGTGTAATTGGAGAAGTGTATGTTTCTATAGAGGAAGTATATACAATTGGGGGTACATAAAGAGTTATAGTTGTAGTATGTACAGTGGAGTCTATGTCCCCTGTTTGATCATCAGTGTTTGTATCAAGTAAAAATGAGTCAACCATTTGAGAGTGTTGACTACTAAACACTGTATCAAAGAATGTTGGCTCCTCCACGAATTGAGAATGTGGAGAATCTGATTGTATGACACTTAATGTTTGTGTCATTATATCTGAAGAAATTTGAGGAACAGAGAAAGAAGGAAGTGGTGTAGATGGGAGTGTTGGTTGAATCACTGAACGAGGAGGTGATTCATCAAAAGATGTTGTAGAAGAATGCTTATGACTCATGTGGATCTTATTGAGAAGCTTCTGAGCTACAACATCTTGAGTGGTGTGTGCACTCACTGTGGAGGATATCTACAAGTGGCTCTCAGAGACCCTGATGGTAGGTTCATCAGTGTCTATGGTCAATGTATTTGCCTCACTCAATTGTGTCCTTGGTTGGGGACTATTTTCAATAACTAATTCCTTTTGAGAGGAACTAGTTAGAAATATGTTTAATTCCTTATCAAAAGCAGCATCCTTTTGAGAGGATACTGCCAGGTCAGGCTGTTGGGTAACACTCGTGGCTCCCTTCTTCTTTTTACGCCTGTAGCCAATCACTCTCTCTCCTTGCTCCCCCTCAGTTGATGTGGTAACTTCACTGGGTTTTCTTTTAATCCTAATAGTCTTTTGGGAGACTGTGGGTTGGGCTTTTGAGAGTTGTTGAGTGGTAATTGGTTGTTCTACTTGGGTAGGAAGAGAGGTGGTTGTTTTCTCTGCCATAGTAGATGAAGGTGAAGAATGTACAGTTTGAGAAGTAGAAGGTGTAGAATTTACTACCTGTACCATATGCTGTGGAAGAGCAAATGATTCGGCTGTATACAATTTCTTTATAATTTCTGCAAACAGTTTCTTTGTTTGCTTGTATGTCTGTACATGTGTATCATTCTCAAAAGAAAAATTAGTAATTTAGTCTTTAATAATCATAAACAAAAATCTTGCATAATATACTTTAGTTTTCCTATTATTAAAATTACCTAATTTATTTACAAGATCATCAAAAATTATTTTACCTATATTTATATTTACATTTTTAATTATAGCGTATGCTATTTTTAAAGTTAAAGAGGTAATGACCTCAAAGTTAGAACACTTACCTAAGAACACCTTGGTGATGGTGTCGAAGAGATAAGAAATCTCCCTCTTCACGTTCACCCTTTTGAGATCCTTGAACTTTAACACTGCGTTGGGAGCAGCGTTATAGCCCAGTTCCCTCAAGAAATCCAGCAGATCTGCATCATTGGGTACATTCACCAGATCTTTAGTAGGTAGCCCCAAAACAGAGTTAAGTCTGGAAGGAGTTATTTTCCCTTTCAGACGAAACTTTGAATGAGATACCCTTGACCACATCAGGCTTGGTGGTGGAGTACATGAACTTGGCACTTGTCCATAGTTGTGACAGTGCCTCCCCCGACATTTCTTCATCGGTAAAGATGGTTTTACTATACTCAGAGTTGAGCAGATAGTTCATTATCGGTTTAAAGCATTCACTTACCTCATCAATGTCAGAGAAGCCCACGTAGTTTGTGGGTGGGACTGTCAAGTTCCTCTGAATTTGCTGACATGCCATGGATGCTTTGAAGATTTGAAGTTCTAGGGTTTCTGTAAAGACGAGAGAGAGAGAGAGAGAGAGAGAAAAAAAAAACTCGAGCAAATATCAGGTAGAGATTAAACATTTTGGGGAGTTTCAAAAAGTAGGAGAGATAGAGTATTAATACCCACCTGTTGACGTTTGAAAACTTCTCCTGAAAACATGCTATCAGGGAGTCAGTTCAGTTTCTGTGATGACACGTCATCAGTGAGAGAAGAACTTAATGATGAGTTGTCATCACTTAACTGACCTTGAAACCCGATGAAAAAAAATTAAACTTACCCTGATGATTTACTGTATGTACATACCCTGACCCTGATGCACAAGACGGACACCCTGACCCTGACGCACAGGTCGGATACCTTGACCCTGACGCACAGGTCGGATACCCTGACCCTGACACACAGGTCGGATACCCTGACCCTGATGCGTCCTTAAGGAAGCCTTGACCCTGATGCATCAGTTAAAACAAAAACAAAACAACAAAATGCAGAATATACAAGTATATACATATTTACAATTTGAACATATATAACCACATATCAATTGATTTTATCCAGAATTTATGAAATGAGTTAGAAATACAAATTTTAGGAGTTTGCCTCTGACCCTGACGCATAATTCACCATTCCCAGCTCTCCCACAAGATTTGAAAAAGTGGCTTCATCAAGAGCTTTGGTGAATATGTCTGCCAGCTGCTGATTTGAAGGTACAAACTGTAGTTCAATATTCCCATTCATAACATGTTCCCTGATAAAATGATATCTGATTTCTATATGCTTAGTTCTGAAATGCTGCACTAGATTTTCAGCAATGGCAATGGCACTAGTGTTATCACACCTTATTGGAATCTTGGAATAGTTCAAACCATAATCCATTAGCTGATTTTTCATCCATAGAATTTGTGCACAACAACTTCCAGCTGCAATATATTCAGCTTTAGCAATAGATGTAGAGATTGAGTGTTGCTTTTTGCTGAACCAAGTTACAAGCCTTCCTCCTAGAAATTGACAGCTTCCTGTTGTACTCTTTCTATCAATCTTGCATCCTCCAAAGTCAACATCAGAATATCCTAGCAATTCAAATCCAGACTACTTTGGATACCAAAGTCCCAACTCTGTAGTGCCCTTGATATATCTCAAGATCCTTTTCACTGCAATGAGATGAGATTCCTTTGGGTCAGCTTGATATCTTGCACAAAGACATGTTGCAAACATTATGTCTGGCCTGCTTGCTGTCAGATATAGCAATGATCCAATCATTCCCCTGTAAGTCTTCAAATCAACTTTCTTTCCATTCTTATCAGGGTCAATCTTGGTTGCAGTGGCCATAGGTGTCTTTGCTACTTTTGAGTCCTCCATTTCAAATTTCTTGAGAAGTTCTTTGGCATATTTTGTCTGATGAATGTAGATTCCATCATAGACTTGTTTAACTTGCAGTCCCAAGAAGTAAGATAACTCACCCATCAAGCTCATTTCATATTTGCTTTACATGAGTTTGGAGAACTTTTCACACAGTCTTGTGTCAGTGGATCCAAAAATAATATCATCAACATAAAATTTGAACCAAAATCAGATGACCTTGGTGTTGTCTGAAGAACAATGTTTTGTCAATGATACCTCTTGAAAATTTGTTTCCACCAGAAACTTTGACAGTGTATCATACCAAGCTCTAAGTGCTTGCTTCAGTCCATAAAGTGCCTTTTCCAGTTTGTAGACATGATTTGGAAATTTTGAGCATTCAAATCCTGGAGGTTGTTGGACATACACCTCCTGTTCCAATTTCCCATTTAGAAAAGCACTTTTCACATCCATTTGATATACTTTAAAATTCGAATGTGCTGCATAGGCTAAGAAAATTCTTATAGCCTCAAGTCTGGCTACTGGTGCAAATGTCTCATCAAAGGCAATCCCTTCTTCTTGAAGATATCCTTTTGCAACCAGTCTTGCTTTGTTTCTTACAACAATGCCAGCTTCATCCATCTTATTTCTGAGTACCCACTTAGTACCTATTATGATTCTTTCTTTGGGTTTAGGTACAAGCTTCCATACTTGATTCCTTTCAAATTGATTTAGCTCTTCCTGCATTGCCAAGATCCAGTCTGCATCTAGAACAGCTTCTTCAAACTTCTTTGGCTCAATTTGAGAAAGAAAACAAGCATATAGGCATTCATTAGATGTTGTTTTCCTGGTTTGCACTCTTTTGCTTGGGTCACCAATAATCAGATCTGATGTGTGACTTCTGGCCCATTTAGGATTGGAGATGTGTCTTGATGAGCTTGCTTGACTATCATTTCCTCTCCCTAAGCCTGTGCTCCCAGCTTCTGAAAACTCTCCCCCTGAATTAGAGGATAATTCAAGGTTCAAGTTATCCCCTGATGGTGCATGTCCTGATGAATGATCCCCTGATAGAGTATCCCCTGATCTGTTGTCCAGGAAATTGACTCTATCTGTTGAAGGGGGTTCTTCATTGTTTGGATTGACATCAGGAATGGATAAATTCTCCATTTGTCTGCACTCATCGGCTTCATTCTCTTGATAATCGACATTATCTTCATTTTCAAACCTGAGTTCTTCATGAAAACCAGGGTCTTCAAGCCCAGTAATCTCTTGATCATCAAAAGCTACATTTATAGACTCCATTACCACCTGAAGTCTTTTGTTGTAAACCCTGTAGGCCTTGGATGATAGAGAATAACCTAGGAAAATTGCTTCATCAGCTTTTGGATCAAATTTTCCTAAGTTCTCACCAAAATTCCTCAGAACAAAACATTTGCATCCAAAGACATGGAGGAACTTGATGCTTGGCTTTCTCCCTGTCATTAGCTCATATGGTGTCTTGTTGTGAGCCTTGTTGATTAGAGATCTATTCTGAGTAAAGCAAGTAGTGGAAAATAGATTTATGCCCAAAAATAGGTGGGAATCTTTGCCTCTGCTAGCATTGACCTAGCAGCTTCTATCAGGGTTCTATTTTTCCTTTCCACCACACCATTCTGTTGAGGAGTCCTTGGAGCAGAAAATGTATGATTTATGCCTTTCTCCACACAAAATCCCTCAACAACTGCATTCTTGAATTCAGTTCCATTATCTGTTCTCAACATTCTAACCATTAACCCAGATTCTGTTTCCACCTTCTTGACATGGTCAATAATTTGTTAAGATACTTCTGATTTAGCATGCTGAAACTTTACCCAAGTGTATCTGGTGTAGTCATCCACAATGACCATTGCAAATCTTTTCTTTGACACTGACATAATGTTGACAGGGCCAATGAGATCCATATGTAACAATTGAATTGGATCTTTGATCATGGTGGCTTCCTTGCTGACAAAGGATGATTTCCTTTGCTTCCCTTGTTGACATGCTGAACATAATCCTTCTTGGATAAACTCCATTTGGGGTAGTCCAGTTACCAACTCTCTCTTCACTAGATCATTAATTGACTTGAAGTTCAGGTGAGAAAGCTTCTTGTGCCATAGCCTGCTTTCGTCAGGAGATGCCTTGCTATAGAAACATGATTCTCCATTTACTAAATTAAAATCAGCAACATAGAGATCTCCTTTTCTTATCTCTGACATAACCAGCTTCCCATCACTTTCATTTGAGATTAAGCACTGATCTCCTTTGAAGGAAGTGATGAATCCTTTGTCACTTAGTTGACTTATGCTTAGCAAATTGTGCTTGAGCCCATCAACCAGTGCTACATTTTCAAATGAGACACTCTCATTTGCTGCTTTGCCATAACCAAGAGTTAGTCCTTTGCTGTTATCACCAAATGAAATTACTGGACCAGCCTTTTCTTGGAATTCTGTGAGTAGGGCTTTGTTTCCTGTCATGTGCCTTGAGCAGCCACTATCTAGAAACCAGATTTGACTGCTTTTGACCTTTCCCTGAACACAAGAAAACATTTAAATTATTTTTGGTACCCAATTTGTTTTGGGTCCTCTAGGTTTAGTCACAGTAATAGGTAATACAGCTTTTTCTTTATTGGTGACTTTTGGTTTTGGCAAATTTAAAACTTTCTCCTTTTTAGGAGCTTCAGCATATGCTTTTGATTTCTCAACAGTTATTTTGCCTTTTTCCTTGGAGGAGCAGGCTTTAACAATTGGTAAATCATCAGCATACAAGATTGTGCCATTCAAAATTTGTGGTTTTTCTTTGCATTGAAAAGATAAATGATAAGTTACCACAATTCCAGCACACTTTTCTAGGGGCTTCATGAATGGAAGAATAATTGCTAGTTTTATTAAAACCTAGCTTACCATTTCTATTCTTCTTGCTTTCCCCTGACAGGCCTTTTTCCCTTGACGGGCTACTACGCCCTGATGCACTCTTTCCCCCTGACGACTGTGTATCCACTGATGCACAGTCTAATTCTTTCATAACTGGAGGGTTGAGTGCTTTGGCAAGAATAATTTTCTTGCCTCTCCCACCACTAGTGGAAGCTTCACTAACTGGGAAAACATTCCCTGATTTTAGCTTTGTGTTTGCCTTAACAAACTTGATAGGTTGTATTGGCCTTTTTCCAAAGCTAGCTGTCATCTCAACCTCAATGGGAGGTTGCTGCACTTGAGTCTCTTCATAGCCCAAACCAGATTTTGGATCAGATTTCTGACTTTTCAAACGATCCTCCAGTTTCCTGCTAGACTCACTCCATCTCTTAATGACTTCCCTTTCTTGACTAAGAAGATTTGAGGTCCATTCCTCTCTTTTGATAGCACAGTCAAGCAGATTTTTAGTCCTTGAGAGTTCTTTTTCAAGACTCTCAAGTCTGGAGTTTTTTGATTCTAAAAGAGTGTTCCTAGCAGATAACTGATCATTTATTTTCTGCACTCTATCAGTTTCAGCTACAGCACTCCTCAGGGTATCATAAAGATCCTTTATCTCACAGGCCATTTCCTTAACAATTTTAACACAATTAGTTTTAGACATGTTAGAGGAAATTCTGAGGCTTACCTGTGAGCTGCTACAGTCAGTGGATGAGGCCATCAGGGCTAGGTTGACATACTCTTCATTTTCTTCTTCATCAAAGTCAGCCCAGTCCTTTCCCTCTGCAATATATGCTTTTCCCTTCTTGTTTACATTAAGAAGGTCAAAGTATTTCTTCTTGTAGTCCACAACAGCTTCTTTGTTTCTGGATTCACCATCTTTTCTGGCTTTGCGACACTCATTTGCAAAGTGACCCAGCTCATTGCATTTGTAGCACTTTATTCTTGATTTGTCAACAAAGTTTTTCTTGCTACTGGGTTTCCTTGCTGAAAATCTGTTAGATCCCGAAGGCTTTTGGAATTTCAGCTTGGAAAACTTTTTTACAAGAAAGTTCATGGTTTCATCTAGCTCCTCTAACTCTTCTGGAGTATATTCTTCCTCCTTGAAGTCAGCTTCTTTGTCCCCTTCTATGTCAACATCTTCTAGTTGCTGCTTCATCAAGACACTTGGCCTTGCTTCTTGTTTGTCCTTCGTGGCAACCATCAGGGCTACAGATTTAAGCTTTCTGGTATCCCCTGACATTTTAGATCTTTGTTGAACCTCTAGTTCATATGTTTTGATAGTACCATACAGCCTATCCAAGTCTAGAAGATTCATGTCCTTGGATTCCCTGATGGCTGTTGTCTTAGGATCCCATGATATGGGAAGGGCTCTCATGAACTTTCTGTTCACATCCTTATTAGCATAAGCCTTCCCATATAATCTCAGCTCATTTACCAACCTGTTAAATCTGTCGAACATTTCAGTGAGTGTTTCACCATTCTTCATTGTGAACCACTCATATTGTTGTGTCAACAGCTGCAATTTTTTTTCCTTCACTTCCTCAGTACCATCACAAAGGATTTGTATGGTATCCCATATAGATTTAGACGTGGTAAGATTCATGATACTATTCAGCATATCATCGTCTAAACCATTATACAAGATCCCAGTGACTTTAAGATCCTTTTTCACCTTTTCTCTTTCCTCTATCGTCATTTCGTCAGTTGTCTTTGGGACAAGCTTTTCAGGAATACTAACTCCATTAACGACTTCTATAGGAATGAGCTTCTTGGGAACGTGAGGTCCTTCTTCTAGAATCTGCAAATATTCATCATCAATAGCTCTAAGATGAACTATCATTCTTTGTCTCCAGAAGAAGTATTTGCCCCTTTCCAACATGGGGACTTTACTATTTCCACCTTTGTTGGCCATAGATAATGATCGTTTTTAGCAAGTGAAATCTACTAAGAGGCTCTGATACCAATTGTTAGTGCAATATAAGCATAAGTGTTTGTAGAAGGGGGGGATGAATACAAACACCTAAAACTTTTCGCTCTTTTAAACTTAAAAGTGCTTACTGGAAAACAGTTGTAACAAACAGAAAAACTATAAGAAATGAACACATAGATTCAAGTTAAAATAGTTATATTAAAACTTGGGGTTTTTCTGAAAATCTGTATAATCACAAATGTGATTTACAACTACAATTTCTGCAAATAAAATTCACAGCTTCTCACACTCACTAGCTACGAAAACTTTCTCTGAAAAATAAATCTCTCAACAAATATATTTCTGAGCTTCCTAGTATTGTGTGCTTCTTTGTTTGTTTGATCTGTTGGATAGATTCAATCTTTCTTTTTTGTGATGAGAACTCCGTTGCTTATATGTTGATCAATTGATGAAATTACATGCTTGAGACGTGCAGCTTTTCTAAACTTAGCCGCAAGTATGTCACATCGTATCCCTATGTGTCAGACTACTGCATGCTTTGTTGCTTCTTTTTCTTCCCCTGATCTATGTGCATTTAATGCGAGAGAGTTCTCATTGGATCAAAAACAAACTTAAGAAATATCTTTCCAGTTGATATTTCTTGCTTCTGTAACACGTTACGTTGATTTCCGTGTAAGTACTGATGACGGGTGCATGCTGTCATAACGATCCACTGACTATCAGCCCTAATGGACTTTGATCAGTGCTTCTGGATCCCCTGATGCTTATTGACTGGATCAGGGCTTCAACCTTCACTTGAGTTTCACTCATTGCTTCTTGATCTTAATGGTTATTACTGACAGCATACACTGATGGCTTCCACTAATGCCATGTTGGTCATTCCCCCTGACGGGTTACCCTGATGGGTTGGCCTGACACTGACATGTCCTGAAGTGTTTCCCTGACAGGTTGGTCTGCCTTCGTCATACCCTGACAGGTTCCCCCTGTTGGGTTTCCCCTGATGGGTTTCCCTAATGGGTTCCCCCTGATGGGTTCCCCCTGATGAGTTCCCCTGATGAGTTCCAATCAACGTAACTTTGATTAGAATTTCTGATGTGCGGAATACTTTGACTGTTTACTAGTAGCATCAGACATTCTTCTTCACTTTGTCAAGTCCATTGATTGTTTCTGTTTTCTGACTTGTCTTGTGAAGAGATCGACCATCCACTGATTAATAAGGTTATTATTAGTGGATGCAAAACTTGTGCTAATCTTAAGGTTTATAAAATACCTCAAATATTTACAGTTGCACAATTTATTACATAATCATCATCATCATCATTTATCTCTAACAATACTTCTTGAAATATAGTGGTCCAATAGCATCCTTTACACTAGAAACGCATTGAGAACAGGAACAATAATAAAAGTAACAATAGCCTGTAGCAGTGTGACACGTGCATCTCCGAAAAGACAATGATGGGACATACTACGGCTATGTTGAAAAAGAGGCATGTCATGCACATAGGTTCTAAATTTGTTCTCCTATATATGTAAGAGTAGCTATACAAAACCAAAGCGACAAGCACATACCAGAAAAAAAGCTCTGTAATAGTTCTTAAGAGAAATATTGTTAGATATAAATGATGATGATGATTTTTAGAGAATAAATTGTGCATTTGTAAATACTTATGGTATTCAATAAACCTAAATATCTGCACAAGTTTTGCATCCACTAATGATCGATCTGATCATCAGGAGAGGAAATACTCTTCACTAAGTCAAGTCAAGGGAAACTTTTCAAAAGCCTTGATATTGAAGGGGAATATATGTTGTAACCTAAAAACCACTTAAGTTATTCTGCACATCAAATATCCCAAATAAAGTTCAACAAAGCTTCAGGGCATCAGGGAACTCGTCAGGGGAACGTGCCAGGATATGGAAGTTACAAACCAAATTCATCAGGGGGAACGCGTCAGGGCATGACATCAACATGCCAACCTGTCAAGGGAACTTATTAGGGTATGACAGTGGCAACCTAATTCATCAGGGAAACTCATCAGGGGAATAGTTTAGAACTGCATCAGTGGAAGTCGTCAGTGAATGCCTTAAGTCACAACATTAGTGGATCAAGAAGCACTTGGATAACTCAAGTGAAGGATGAAACACTGATCTAGTCTGAATCGGGACTTGTCATCAGAGGGATCCAGAAGCACTGATCAAGTTTACATCAGGGCTTGCTATCAGCAGATGGTTGTGACGGGATACACTGGTCATCAGGTATAACACACAAATCAATGAAGCTTGTTGAAGAAGCAAGAGATATAAACTGGAAAGATATTTCTTGAAGTTTGATAGTCCAATGATAACTCTTAATCAATAAATGCACGCAGATCAGGGGATGAAAAAGTAGTAGCAATCTGACACTTAGTTCCTAAAGGACATTGATGTGACACATATGCGGCTAAGTTGAAAATAGCAGCACGCCTAAGCACGTGGGTTCATCCACTGCTCTGATACATAAGCAAAAGAGTTCTCACATAAAAGAAAAACTCAATCCAACAGATCAACAATCTTAGAAGCACACAAGTCATTAGAAAGAAGCTTTGTAATATATCTTGAGAGAAATATTTCAGAGAAGATTAGAAGCCAGTGAGTGTGAATGAGAAGCTGTAATTTTATTACAGAATTTGTAGTTGTTTCATCACATTTGTGATTAACCAGATTTCTAGAAAAACCTCAAGTTTTAATAGATCTATTTTAACTTGAAATACGTGTGTTCATCTAATTATCTATTATTTTTTTTCTAAGTATTATAGTTATTTCCTTTTGTGCAAAAAGTTGAAAAAGAAGAAAAAGTTTTGAGTGTTTGTATTCCCCCCCCCCCCCCATACAAACACTTGAGGCTATTTTATTCTAACAAATATTCAAAGAGAAAGAAGTAGCTAGTGTGTGAGAAAAGAAGCTGTAAACCTTTACAAATTCGTAGTTGTTTAATCACTTTGTGATTATAACAAATTCCCAAAAAAACACAAGTTATAATACAACTATTTTAACTTGAATCTTTGTGTATGCATATTAAATATCTTTATTGTTTTTCTGGATATTGTAGCTTTTCCAGTTTGTGCTTGGTAAGCTTTTAAACAACAGAAAAAGTTGTGGTGTTTGTATTCAAACCCCCCCCCCCCCCCCCACCATTCTACAAACACTTAAGCTTATTGTGTTCTAACAAGTACATGCCTCATATATGTCAAAATTTATAAATTTATTAAGTGTTAAGTTATGAGTTTTAACAAGAGATTCCAATTTGTGATAATTAACATGTCCCAATCCATAAATGCAATGTTTTAGGATCATGTAATCTAGAGGTAACCTAATTAATCATGTCATTTGCTAAACTCAACTTAAACATGGCATCAACAGGATATACAAATCCAAAATAATAAGAGTTAATAGATAAAGTTCTCTACTATTAGCAAAATTTATAGACATGTCAATATCACATAACAGATTAATAGAAATTAAATTCTTAGTTAATGCAGATACAACCTTAACATCTTTCAAAATTAAACACTTACCTGATGAAAGAGTTGGACTAGAAGTCCCATTATATAGGACATCCAATGATTTGCCATCAGCTACTATAACTGTCTCTTGTACTTGATTCACGTTAGTAAGAAGTTTCTTGTATAGTTAACCTCGATAAAGTAATATGTTTGGGACCGAAAAAAATATTCATTTAACGAGATTATTTACTTATCGTAAATGAATAAATTATTTATTTATCGATAAATTGATATTTATTATCTTAAAGAGAGTTTTTTTGATATAAATATATACATTGTATGTGATAATAAAAATCAAAAGTAATATTTGAATCTAGAAAATCTCAAAAAGATCTCCTTCTTTAATAGCAGTATCACTACCAAAGACAACAATCCTCACATTCTCATTCTCAAGATTCAACGTTATTCCTTTGACGCCGCTGGCAAATTCAACCATTACACCAGCTTGAATCTCGTTCAATGTTTGTGCCGCAGGTGTTGAACGATCTACTCTACACTGATGTGGGCTTACAGGGCTAGGGCTCATAAACAGCTAGCCTATAATAGAATAGAAAGATACAAAGATTCGTTGTCGGTTGTTCTTCTTTGTCAACGCTACTAAGGACATATAGGTTCGCCTACTTAACTTATGAAAGATAATGAGAATGGGTTATTCAAAAAGGAAAGCGTTTTGCGAATTCTCCTCGGAACTAGAAGAGAATTTTGAGATATTCGAACATATTCAAGGGTTCAACGTGACTATTGTCACTTCGGCCAACACAAAAGATGAGACTTTACCACCGTGGAGTTTAGTAAAATTTAATGTTTCTAAAGACTAAGTACATGAACATAGTAAATCAAAACTAGTCTTTTACGTATATTATTTGAATTTAGAAAAACTAAATATTTTTAATAAAAGTTAATTTCCCTAAAATTATTCAATCGATAATAAACAGCAGCGATGATGAGAATGATCCTGAACCATATGATAGCAGCGTTGTTCCAAATGTGTCGTTAAATGAGGCATTTCAAGCAATAGTTACCTTAAGCAACTACTTCTACAGCACGAGCAAAATATTCTTGAATTTGTGTATGCTCTACAGAAAGTTAAGGATGAAGTTCATTTTGGTTTGGGTGGGAAGAAAAAACAATTAACTATATATGCATATTTTCAAAAGAAATGATTATTATAAGTGTATTGTAAATGAATTGAAAGATTTGATTTATACAATATATTTATATATATATATATATATATATATATATATATTAATAAAATTCAGTAATTATTACTTAATGTTTTTATTGGGCCCTTAAGGATTTAATTATTTTTTTTTATTATTACATGCATTTAGCGAGGTTATTACTTTAACTTATTGGCCCAAATTGGGACCGAAAAAAATTATTATATAATCGAGGTTATTACTTTATCACTTATTACTTTATCGAGGTTTTACTATATGTTCAAACATGGAAAGTCGCCCCCAAATCTAACCACCATTTCGGAGTAGATCTGCATTTTCATTACTAACCATTCCAATAAAGTTGGTAGGCTTAGTCTGATCAATCACAACATTTACCTTCTCCTTTGGTGTATCAGATTTAAATCATCTTTGGGCGATTACATTCATATGCATAATGTGTTAGAACTAAACAAGGTTAAGTGTTTATAGAATGGGGGTTGAATACAAACACCACAAACTTTTTGCTCTTTAAAACTTGACAAACAAAAATTGGAATTGCTACATAGTTAGCCCTTTATGAGGATGAACACAGAAAAATAGTATTGATATTAAAATGAACATACAAGAATTCAATTTAAAATAGTTGTATTATGACTTGGGGTTTTTCTGGGAATCTATATAATCAACAAGTGATTAAACAGCTACAATTCTGTAAGTAAATACAACTTCTCTTAGTTCATACTTCTAGCTAAAATTTCTCTATAACTCTCTCTCTCAAGAACAGTTACAGAGCTTCTCTCTCTAGTGTGTGAACAATATGGATAAGTCTATTATTGATCGATCTTTTACAATGTGTAACAACTTTTCATATATAGGAAAACAGAAAATAGAAACCATGTGCTTGGCATGTTTTTCCTTCAGTGTCCTATCATTGTCCTCTCGGGGAGACAAGTGTTAGACTACTATTAGCTACAGTTGCTTCTTTTTCAGTCCCGCGGTTTTGGTACAAAAGGTTGTTATTGGACCACCATATCCCAAGGAATATCTTCTTAGATGCACCCCTTGCTTTTATTCCAAGTATTAGTGCATAACTTGTAATCCCTGATATAGAGTAGATTAGGTCTTAACTATCCCTTGATGACAAACCTTGATGTAGACTTGATCAGTGTTTCACTATCCACTAATGTTAATCCCTGATGTAGAATTAGATCAGTGCTTCTTGATCCTCTAATGTTATCCGCTAATGACATCCACTGATGCAACATTCAGGCTATCCCCTAACAGTATCCCCTGATGGCTTTAACCACTGATCTCATCCACTGATACTGTATTCAAGCTATCCCTTGATGGTAGCCCCTAACGGCTATAACCATTGATGCCTTTTTGAATACTAACATCTTTAACCACTGATACATTGTTGGCTTTTCCATGAATGCCTGATGTGTGGAATACCTGATCATTAAGTACAATCAGACATTCCCTGACACTAACAAGTCCTTTAAGATAACCACCGATGACTTGCCTAGTACAGTAATGGCTATTCCCTGACAGACTAAGTTGTCTATCAATGAATGTTTATTTGTACAAATATACTAAGGTTTATAAAATACCTTGAGTATTTACAAGTGCACAGTTATGAAATGAACAAAAGAATAATTACATCATCATCATAAACATAATTCCTAACAATCTCCTCCTATTTATGATTATCAATTGGATAACCATAAACCTAATTTATTTACTGATAATGATATCAAAACCAAAGAATAAAGAATAAGGATTAAAGAATGCAATTGCATTTAGCTAAAGGTGTTTGTACAAATGAATGAATACTATTTACAAAAATATACAATACTGAAATAAAGTGTTTACCACTTAGATTTCAAGATCCTTAGGTTTATGAGCAGTAACAAAGGGCAATGGTTGACTTGATTCAATAGGTTGTGACTCACTTCTAAGACCTTGTTTTCGTTGATCAGGATTTTGATCAGGAATCCTTGCTCCTTGATATTCTCTACCTGCTTTCAACATGTTGAACTCTTTTAGGAGAAGTTTCTAAAGTTTACAATGTTGACATTTGTGCTTCGCTTCAGAGCTTCAAGGACAGATTCAATTTATTTCAAGTTGGCTGCAACAAGTTGTGACCAGTAAAAGGTAATGATCTCCCCTTTAGAATTCTTCAATTCAACACTCATTGGACTGGTGATCATTTTAGGATATTCCTTAAATCCTTTTACTAGGGGGAGGTCCTTTACAAATGTTGTGATCATATCATATCATTAGCTCTAGTTTCTTCAATCTTTTTTAGTACTTTTTTGACAATCGTGGCTCTGAACTTTATAAAATGTTCATTCTTGTGAAAGGCAATTTGGCTTAGAACATACTTGGCCTCCTCAAGCTCCATCTCCTCAACATCTTTATTTCTTATGTCCTTCTCTTGCCCATTAGTAGCTTTATAAAATAATTTTAAAGGTTTACCTATAGCTATAGGGAAGTTCATGTTGTCGTTGATGGATTTCCTCATTTTCTCCATCTCTCCCCTTAAGTCTTTATTTATTTGAGAAGTGCTAGTCACTGCTTGCTTAGCCAAAGCAAGTTGTTCAGCATCCATCCTCCTCCTGAACCAGTCCATAGAGACAGTGAACTTTGACCTATTTTTCATTTTGATGACTATGAATCTCTCTCTATTCTATTGACTCTGACATTTATGCAATAGATAGATTTCATATAATTCAGAATTTTTATCCTATCATCTCTTAGAAATTTGGCTAATGTAGGCGGTCCAAATGTTATTAGAGGAGGAGTTTGAACTTGAGATGACTTAGGTTTGGATACATTAGGGGATACTAAAGGTACCTGAGTGTCAGGCCTTGTTGATTTGTCTTTGCTCTTATCCCCTGATGCACCTTTTGAGAGTTGAGATGGCCTTGAGGATTTTGACTTAACATTTTGTCTTTCTTATGTTCTTTCCTTTTCCACTGTCATCTCCTCTACTTTTTCAAGTTGTTGTGCATAAAGTGCATCAACTACTACCAACTTTTTATCTTGAGGATAGACAAGCTCCACTTTCCCATCAGTTATTGCCTCAACAGGTGTTGGAAAGTGAGTTGTCTTTATGACATCTCCCATTAGCTTAGGTTATCCTGATTGAATAGATTTCTTCTTTTTAGGTTCTTTAATCAGGATACCCTTGTCTTTGTCTTTTCTAATTACTGGGACTTCTGTTGGAATAAGAGCAATCATTGTCATTGTATCCCCTGATGTTAGAACTTTAGCTTGTTCAACAACAACCCCCGATGAAGTGTTTAATGATTTCTCCCCCTTTTTAACAACATCATCAGTGGAAGTTAAGAGTGTGGGACTGACTTACAGAAGTTTTTGAATGTTGTCAGCCATTTGTTGTTATGTAGCCTCCATTTGGGTTAGCTTTAATGTGAAGGTGGAGATTTGAGATTCAACATCTTCAACTACCTTTTTCAATTTCTTCAATGTTTGGCCAGTAGAGAAAGAGTTAACAACTTTTTACACATTGTTAATCTTCTCACAGACATGTGCTTGAGCCTTTTGGATGCTAGTTTTAGTTGCTTTGGCAAGCATAATTTATGACTGCAGAACTTTGGACAATATGGGATCAGAAGGTCTGGATAATTCATCATTCAGTAAAGTAGCTGTTTGATCCAGATTATTTGACTTGTAGTGATATTCAACTCCTATTAGTTGAGAAATGTTGTTTGTTGGAACATCATCTTGATCACTATAAGCCAAATATTCCTCATTTCCCTCATCAGCATCAGCTCCCTCATTACCATTAGAAATTTTGGATATGGCAGGAATTTCTCTCTTTTCTTTATTTTGAAGGATCTCATCATTGTTTCCCTCAAGATTTCCTTTTTCATTGCCTTCTAAGACAACACTCTCTTTCTCTCCTTTTTTTATGTCTTCTAAGACATTTTTCTCTCCCTCTCCTTTTGCCAAGGCCCTCTTAGGGGTTTGGCCTTGCCTCTCCTTACTAACTATTATTACATCCTCACTTAATGTAGTCCTAATAGGGCTCTTATGGGCTAAGTTTTCATCAATTGTGCACAATGTTAGTAAAGCATCTACAACAACAGTGTCCATATATGAGAGTTGAGTATAGGAAGGAGATGAAGTTGTATGTACTATTGGAAGAGTACAGGTGCTTTGAGAAGAAATATTTAAAGTGATACCTATATCTCTTGATTGATCATCAATGATTGGATCATTAAGGAAAGAATCATACATTAATAAATCATGATTCTCAATCACTGAATCATTTTGAATTGGCTCCTCCATGATGTGAGAAAGTGGATGATCTGATGCCATGACATATTAGAGTTTGTGTCATGAAATCTGAAGATATGTGTGGCAGAGAGAAAGAAAGAAGAGGTGTAGATGGAAGTGTTGGCTGGATCATTGAATGTGGAGGTGATCCATTAAAAGATTGAGATATGGAAGTAGTGTGTGCACTCACTATGAAAGTTATCTGTAAGTGGCTCTCAGAGACCCTAATAAGAGTTTCATTAGGGCCTATGGTCAGTGTATGTGCCTCACTCATTTCTGTCCCTGGTTGAGGACTATTTTCAATAATTGAATCCTTTTGGGAGGAAATAGCTAGAGATGTGTTTTGTTTCATAACAAGGTCAGCATCCTTTTCTGAGGATGTTATCTTGCTTGGCTTTGGGTTATCTCTCTTGGCCTTCTTCTTCTTATTTTACTTCTTAGTGCCAACCACTCTCTCTCTCATGTCTCCCCCTCAATTGTTGTGATTTCGTCTATGGGTTTTTTTTTAGTACCATTGGTCCTTTGAGAGACTAAGTGTGGCGGCCCCAAAAATCTCATACCGGACTTTGGGTACCATCAATAATTGACAACAGAAAATAACACCATCCAAACATAAATAACATTAAATAAGAGAAATATAATCTCTATTACATTATCCAAAATAATTTTCTAACAACGGAAGTCTTTGAGGGGCCCATACAGGCCTTACAATCTAAACATCTCTATAATAACCTCACACTTCACTCTTCCTCTAAATGTCATCCATAGGAGAGTGATTAGGAAGCGTTCATGTTAGTTAGAAATGATGATGATACTTAGCGTTTTGTTTGTGCATCTGTACATACTCAGGGTGTTCTATAAACCTAAGTATATGCACATATTTTGCATCCACTGATGACCAACTTAGTCATCACGGGATGAAGTATTTCACACTAGACAAGTCATCTGTTGAAACTTCTAAAGGACTTGATAGTGAAGAAGGATGTCTGTTGTTATTCAAAAACACTTAAGTATTTTGCAGATCAAACATTCCAAACAAAATCAACAAAGCTTCAGTGATTAAAACCGTCAGGGGAACTTATCAGGGTATGACAGTGTCAAGCTAGCTCGTCAAAGGGAATGCTCAGCACTGCATCAATGGAAGCCATCAGTGGATGCTTTGAGACTTAACGTCAGGGGATCACACTTGGATAACTCAAGTGAAGTTTGAAGCACTGATCGAGTCTTAGATAGGACTTGTCATCAGGGGATCCAGAAGCACTGATCAAGTCCACATCAGGGCTTGCCATCAATGGACAGTTATGACTGCATACACTCATCATCAGGTTTTACACGCAAATCAATGAAGCTTGTTACAGAAGCAAGAGATATAAACTGGAAAGATATTTCTTGAAGTTTGGTGGTCCAATGACAACTCTCAATCATTTAATACACGCAGATCGGGGGAAGAAAAAGAAACAACAAAAGTAATAGCAGTCTGACACATCATTACTAAAGGACATCGATGTTACATATATGCGGCTAAGTTGAAAAGAGCAGCACATCCAAGCACGTGGGTTCAACTACTGATCTTCTATATATGCAAAAAAGTTCTCATTACACAAAAAAAAAATCCAACGAATCAACTAACACAAAGAAGCACACAAACACTAGAGAAGCTTTGAAACATTTTTGTGAGAAAATATTCAAAGAAGTATTGTAGCTAGTGAGTGTGAAAGAGAAGTTGTAACTCGTTACAAAATTTGTAGATGATTAATCACATTTGTGATTAACCAGATTTCCAGAAAAACTTCAAGTTTTAATGCAACTATTTTAACTTAAATGCTTGTGTGTTCATTTTAAAGTCATTATAGTTTTTCTGATATTGTAGCTATTTCCATCAGTGCTTAACAAGTTTTTTAAAGATCGAAAAGTTTTGAGTGTTTGTATTCAACCCCACCTTCTACAAACACTTGAGCCTATTTTGTTCTAACAATTGGTATCAGAGCCTACTAGCAGATTACACTTGTTAGACGATCATTGTTAAGAATTATAACATTTGATGATGATGTATAACACTTAGAATTGTTAAATTTTGTAAATGTACAAGTACCTACAGTAATGCACTATGAGAATCTACTATCAAGAAACTGCAGGAAAGCATCAAAGACTACAATGAATGCACTTGGAGAGTTCAACAAATGTCAAAGTTGATCAAGCAAAATTAGCCTATCGGAGACTAAGTTTTTGTCTATCGGAGACTAAGATTTTTGCTTATCGGGGACTAAATTTTTGCCTATCGGCGACTAAGATTTTGTCTATCGGAGACTAAGATTTTGGCTGTCGGAGACTAAGTTTTTTGGCTATCGGAGACTAAGTTTTTTGTCTGTCAAAGACTAAGTTTTTAGCTATCGGAGACTAAGTTTTTTGTTTGTCAGAGACTAAGCTTTTGGCTGTTGGAGACTAATTTTTTGGTTGTCGGAGACTAAGGTTTTTGTCTGTCAGAGACTAAGATTTTGGCTGTCAGAGACTAAGTTTTTTGGCTGTCGGAGACTAAGTTTTTTGGCTGTCGGAGACTAAGTTTTTTAACTGTCAGAGACTAAGTTTTTGAACTATCAGAGACTAAGTTTTTGAACTATTAGAGACTAAGTTTTTTGAACTGTTAGAGACTAAGTTTTTGGTCTATCAGAGACTAAGTGTTTGTTCATCAGAGACTAATGTTGAAGCAACCAGAGACTATCCATGAGAGAATAAATTTTCACTGACATAAGGGATGACATATGACTAAAGATGGTGGAAATAAAGATAAGGATGGTTGTCCAATAAGGAGAGATTGGCTACCAAGGAAGCTTCAAGCAAATAAGTTATACACACACACACACACATCAAGTTGCAAGTATGAAACCTGCAAAGCCACAAGCATGAAACCTACAAAACAGCAAGCTAAAATACTATAGAGACAACTTATAACAACTTGAAGCAAGAAGTTCATTGAAGCTGGACTAATTATGTCCAAAGAAGCCCATAAAGATGAGATATATTCTGCTGATATCTTATCTTGGGAATTCCAAGAAGAAAAATGGAAGCTGGTGCAGTAAATATACACCAGAAAAGTCACATAAACAGGCTGGCAGCTAAGGGAGGCTGGATAATGAAGAAAGTTATGTGACAGAGCTGCAAGTACCAATAAACTACAGAGAAATTTTTGGTAAACAGCTCAGAATAGAAGCTTGGAGTATATGGAAACTGTGTCTATAAATAGACATAGAGCAGCTGAGGTACAAGTGTGTGAATATCTGAGAGCTGAGAAATAACTGAAAAACAACAAGAAGATATCTTATCTCAGATCACATATCTCTCAGAACAACACTTCCATACATATTAAGAGAGTTAGCAACTGTAATTATTTTTACAGAAAAAGAAGCAAGTTATTACAACTTGAGAAGCTGTTTTGTTTTAACAAAAGAAATTGTAAAGATTCAATTTAATTGACAATATCATTCTTTATTATTGATTACTATTTATATCTTGCAATTTTGCTTTACTGTTTCTATTGTTGTATTATTTCAGTAAAGTTTTATAACTATTCTTGGAAATTAAATTGTTCATAACAGTTT
>CM025784.1:9366148-9381346 GCA_014636745.2 Centella asiatica | reverse complement strand
CCCCCCCCCCCCCCCCTTCTACAATTACTCACATCGGACAAACATCATCATTGGCCAACAAAGTAGGAAATAGTAAAGTCCCCATGTTGGAAAGGGGAAAACACTTTTTCTGGAAACAAAGAATGATAGTTCATCTAAGAGCAATCAATGATGAATACTTGCAAATTCTAGAAGAAGGCCCTCACGTTCCAAAGAAGCTCATTCCTTAAGAGGTTCTCAATGGAGTCAATATACCAGAAAGATTAGTTCCAAAGACTACTGAAGAAATGACTCCAGAGGAAAGAGAGAAAGTAAAGAAGGATCTAAAAGTCACAGGCATCCTATATAATGGTTCAGACGATGATATGCTAAATAGTATCATGAATCTTACAACGTCTAAGTCAATATGGGATACCATCTAGATCCTATGTGATGGAACTGAAAAAGTGAGGGAAAATAAACTACAACTGTTGACACAACAGTATGAGTGGTTCACAATGAAAAATGGTGAAACACTTACTGAAATGTTTGACAGATTTAACAAGTTGGTAAATGACCTGAGGTTATATGGGAAGGCTTATGCTAATAAAGATGTGAACAAAAAGTTCATAAGAGTAGTTCCCATATCATGGAATCCTAAAACGACAGCCATCAGGGAATCCAAGGATATGAATCTTCTAGACTTGAATAGGCTCTATGGTGCCCTAAAGACATATAAACTGGAGGTTCAACAAAGATCTGAAATGTCAGGGGATACCATAAAGCTTAAATCAGTAGCCTTGATGGCTGCCAAGAAGAATAAAGAAGAAGCAAGACCAAGTGTCTTGATAAAGCAGCAGTCAAGGGACGCTGAAAAAGAAGGGGACATTGAAGCTGACTCAAAGGAGGATGAGTACACTCCTGAAGGGTTAGAAGAACTGGATGAAACCGTGGTTTTTCTTGCAAAGAGGTTTTCCAAGCTGAAATTTCAAAAACCTTTTGGATCAAAAAGATTTTCAGCAAGGAAACCTAGTAGCACTAAAAGCTTTATTGACAAATCAAGAATAAAGTGGTACAAATACAATGAAATGGGCCACTTTGTCAATGAATTCGGCAAGGCCACAAAGGAAGGTGAATCCAGGGAAAAGGAAGCTGATATGGATTACAAGAAGAAATACTTTGACCTTCTAAATGTCACCAAGAAGGGAAAAGCTTACATTACAGAGGGAAATGACTGAGCTGACTCAAATGAAGAAGATAATGAAGAATATGTCAACCTAGCCCTGATGGCCTCATCCACTGACAGCAGTAGCTCACAAGTCTTGAAATTTCCTCTAACATGTCAAAAAATGATTGTGTTAAAATTGTTAAGGAAATGACTTATAAGATAAAGGATCTTTATGACACTCTGAGAAGTGTTATAGCTGAGACTGAGAGAGTACAGAAAATAAATGAACATTTGACTGCTAGAAATACTCTTTTAGAATAAAACTATCTAGACTTGAGAGTCTTGAAAAAGAACTCTCAAGGACTAAAAATCTTCTTGACTGTGCTATCAAAAGAGAGGAATGCACCTCCAACCTTTTGCAACAAGAAAGGGATGTAATAAAGAAATGGAATGAGTCAAGCAAGAAACTGGATGATCAATTAAATTGTCAAAAATCTGATCACAAGTCTGGTTTAGGCTATGAAGAGACTCTAGTGAAGCAACCTCCTATTGAGGTTGAAAATGCAGCAAACTTTGGAAAAATGCCAATACAACTATCAAATTTGTAAAGGCTATAACAAAGTTAGAAAAAGGGAATATTTTCCCAATGAGTGAAGCTTCCACAAGTGGTGGGAAAGGAAATAAATATGTTCTTGCCAAAGCACTCAAGTCTCCAGTTAAGAATGAACTAGACTGTGCATCAGTGGATACACAGTCATCAGGGGAAAAAAGTGCATCAGGCCATCGTAGCCCATCAAGGGATAAAGGCCTGTCAGGGGATAATAAAAAAAATAGAAATGGAAAGTTAGGTGTAAACAAAGGCAGCAATTACACCTCTATGGATGAAGCCCCTAGAAAAGTGTGCTGGAATTGTGGTAGCAATAATCATTTATCTTTTCAATGTAAAGAAAAACCACAAATTTTAACTGGCACTATCTTATATGCTGATGATTTACCTTTCAAGCTTGCATGCACCCTTAAGGGTAAAAAAAAAGAAAAATACTGGTAAATCTAAAGCTGTTGTTGAAGCTCCTAAAAAGGAGAAAGTGTGTACATTGCCAAAACCAAAAGTCACACATAATGAAAATGTTGTTTTACCATTAACTGTGACTAAACCTAAAGGACCCAAAGCCAAATTAAATATTATTTGTGTGCAGGGAAAAGTCAAAGGCAGTCAAATCTGGTTTCTAGACAATGGCTGCTCAAGACACATGACAGGAAAAAGAGCCCTGCTCACAGAATTTCAAGAAAAGGTTGGTCAAGTGATCTCTTTTGGTGACAACAGCAAAGGACTGACTCTTGGTTATAGCAAAGCAGCAAATGGGGATGTCTCATTTGAAAATGTAGCACTAGTTGATGGGCTTAAGCACAACTTGTTAAGCATAAGTCTACTATGTGATAGGGGATACATCATTTCTTTCAAAGGGGATTAGTGTTCAAATGAAGATGATAGGAAGCTGGTTTTATCAAGGATAAGGAAAAGAGATCTCTTCATTGCTAATTTCAACTCAGTAAGTGGAGAATCATGCTTCTATAGCAATGCAGCCCCTGATGAGAGCAGACTGTGGCATAAAAAGCTCTCTCACCTGAACTACAAAGCTATCAATGATTTAGTCAATAGAGAGTTGGTAACTGGACTACCTTAAGTGGAATTCATTCAAGAAGGATTATGTTCAGCTTGTCAACAAGGGAAGCAAAGGAAAACATCCTTTGTCAGCAAGGAAGCCACAATGATTAAGGATCCAATTCAATTGCTTAATATGGATCTCTTTGGCCCTGTCAACATAATGTCAGTGTCAAAGAAAAGATTTGCAATGATCATTGTGGATGACTACACCAGATATACTTGGGTCAAGTTCCAAAATACTAAATCTGAAGTACCCCAACAAATCATTGACCATGTAAAGAAAGTGGAAACTGAGTAAAGGTCAGTGGTTAGGACATTGAGGACAGATAATGGAACTGGATTCAAGAATGCAGCGGTTGATGGATTTTGTGTGAAGAAAGGCATCAATCATACATTCTCTACTCCAAGGACTCCTCAATAGAATGGTGTAGTGGAAAGGAAAAATAGAACCCTGATAGAAGCTGCTAGAACAATTGATGTGTATAATTTCTACAAGTGCACAAATCCTTGTAGTATCAATGCTCGTACAGGTCGATCCACAGAGATTAGAAAATTATAATATTCTTGATATTTAACTCAGGCGAAATAGAGACGTAATGATTGAGAAGATTGTGTAATTACTCCTAATATAAATAAAACAATAAATATGATATGAATACTTTAAACGGAATAATTTAAACTAACTTAAACATAAATAAATTATAATTAGGAGAGATAGTAATAACGAAGTAGAAAATCATTGTGACGTATATTGAAATATAAAGATGTAATAATGAAGAATAAAATATTATTGATTTCGTAATCAAGTGTTTACAAAGATGAAATAATTGGTAATTGAAAAGAAGTAATAAGAAAAATAATGTATAGACAGCTGAAGGAAGAAAGTAGAAAAACGAATGAAAAAGTGTAAACTTGAACAAGAAAACTCAAAACTAAAAAAAGCACTCCTTAGCCTTTAATTATACAAGTATTTATAGGCCTAACTAGATACATTCCTATAATATGAAAACTCTAAATTTTATCACTTGGAATGTATTTAGTTTATTCCAACTTCATCTCTTGAACTCTTTTGATATCATCCAATCTCTATCACTTTATCACTTCAAGTAGTGGAGATTTCTTCAACTTGCTAGGTTCATTCTTGAAAGAGTCTTCAATTCTTCAAATTGTATCTTGACAAGTCCTATTTTCACATAACTCTTTTGTTTATTTATTTTCCTGCAAAATAAAATAAAAGCAATAAATAATCTAATAATAATAATAAATTGAGCATAATTAAGGTGGTAAAAATATATAAATTATGCACTTATCAAATTCCCCCACACTTATCTTTTGCTCGTCCACGAGTAAAATAAAAATAAAAATAAATGGAAAGAAAAGAAGTAACAAATTCTAAAATACTCCACTTTCATAGGAAAACGGTTGCACTTAGTATGTGCAACCAGCCATTAAACCTTTATGTTACCCATAGTGGACGAGTTGTGTCTCATGAGGATTTACAGTGAATATACCCACAAAATTCATGGGAAAAAGAAAATGGCTAAATTTTCTTTCTTCAAAAATTTAACTCACAATTAATACAGAAAATTTGGAAACAAGTTAAACCACGTAAAAAAAATTAAATATTACTAACGATTCATTTTTAATGATCAAGTACAGAGAAACTAATTCTCACAAAGAAATGTATGCATACATAACAAAATATTAAAAGACTAACTCAAATTATTCTAAAATTAGGCCATCAATCTATCAGTAGTCTGTGCAAGAAAGTGTATATGTATCGACTCAAAGTACCACCCACACTAGTTTAGCCATTTTATCTTTTTAGGAGAAATTACACCCTCATTTTTTATAAATCATTCCAAGTATCTTCGGCCTAAAGGAGCACCAATCAAAATTAATTATGAAGTCCACAAAAATACCATATTCACAAATGATATAAGTAAAAGAACTGAAGCATAAGTAACAATCCTTATTTCTTCTTTTGAGTTTTTGCTCTTTTCTTTTCTTTTTCATCTTTTTTTTTTCTTTTTTTTTTGTTGGATTTTTTTTAAATTTTTTTTCTTTGAATTTTTTTTTTGAATTTTTTTTTTTTGAACAAGAGCATAATAACCTCCAACATTCATAATTGCAAGCGAATAATGAAATACATTCAATGAAATATTGTAAAATGCTTTCTACAAAACAATTCCTCAATAGCTCCTGACACAAGAAGAATACTAAGTCACAAGAAAATTTGGGTCAATTACCTATGAGAACCCGAAAATGTTAATGAATTTTGTTATGAGATTTATTTATTTTATTTTCTGTATGAAGGTTTAATTTCTTATTGGGTATAAATGATGAAATTATATTTTCTTATAAAAATTCAATGGCAATGTGATGTCTAAAAGATTCTAAATGTATTTTGAAGCTCAAATATTTAAAAGATTATTATATTCAAGATTGTCTTGTGTGAGTGTGTGTTCACACGGGAAAGGTTCACTGAGTGTGAACAGGTTTAGCTACAGTACCTTTTTTTTTAAAAAAACCTAACTGCTGGGAGACAGTAGCATTTAATGTACATCACCTCCATCAGTACCCTAGAGTGGGCTATAATAAGCGACCGATGGACACTAGTAGCCGTTGCAACCACCTTTTTCTCACCAGTCACTTCTTTTCCTTTCACAGCCAATGGCTGATATCAAATAAATCCAACTGCCCTTGTTGCTCAACAAGTGATATATATATATATATATATATATGTGTGTGTGTGTGTGTGTGTGTGTGTGTGTGTGTGTGTGTGTGTGTATTGTTTTCCCAGTGAGACGACCTAGAACTTGTAGAAGGGGGGTTGAATACAAGTTCTTACAACTTTTTCAAATTCTTGTTCTTTTAAGAAATTCAACTTTTCTGCGGAATATAAAGAACAAGATCAAAACTCTATAAACAATTGCTTTTTATTGATTTAACAATTGATTATAAGTTTTCTAACAATCAAGACAAACTTTGATCGTCAGCTTCTATTCTGTATATTAAGAAAATACAACTCTTTCAATTCTATATAGCTTCGTATATCTTCTGTAATATATTTAATTACAGCTTCTAAAAAAAAGCTAAATTACCAAAAACCTAGCTTCCTAATTCAAATCAAATACAATCTTTCCAATTGAAAGATTTCTAACAAGTTTCCTTGTCAGCTACGTCTTCAATAAAGTCTACGTGTGCATGAAAGACTTTTCTTCTTTGATTTGAACTCTAACACCATCAGTGATTAAGTCCTCGACTAATCTCCGATGGCTTCCTTCATTAGTCCCTGATCACTTCGAGTAATCTCCGATGCTTTACTTCGAGTAATCTCCGATGCTTTGGCTTTAGTCGCTGATGACGTCAGCTTTTAATCTCCGAGGTATTGTGTTAATCACTGATGACGTCAGCATTAATCTCTGACTCTTCAGTTCCAATCCCCAATGACGTAAGCTTTAATCTCCGATGAACAATCCTTCAATCTCTGATGAACAAAACTTTAATCTCCGATGAAGGATTCTTCAATCTCCGATTAAGAAAACTTTAATCTCCGATGGGCAAAGTCCAATCTCTGATAAACAAAAACTTAGTCTCTGATGAACTTTTCCCTTAATCTCCAACAAGCCAAATTCAATCTTCGAAGGACTAATAAATTTAAAACAACTTGTTGAATAACCTCAACAAGCATTCCAGCAGTACATACAAATAAAATAAATCTATCTCTTTATTATAATGACTAATTTACAAACAAGAGATACTACTGCTAGCTACAAAACTAAAGTGTTACAAACCAACACTTTTCTGTACATTTGTATTCCTAAGTATTCTAAAGACAATCATCATCAAATGTTCATAAAACCTAACAATCTCCCCTTAATTATGAATATCAGAATGATAAGCATAATTTCAAGGTTGATGATGATGTCAAAACTCAACTATCAAAATTTACTTAGAAAAAGAATAAAGAATAATAAAATTACAAATGTACCTGAATTCAAGATCTTTGATCTATCATTCAGCTTCTCTCCCCCTGGATAATTTACCCAGCTTCTTCAAAGTTTAAACAAACCTTGGCTACACTGAATAATACATTCAGCTGCTCCAAAACTATGTCTGGCTTCAAAAAAAACTTGTACAACAATCAATATTTCTTTCTTCTTCTATTTTCTCTTATTCGTTCTAGCCTTTCCATCAGCAGCTTTTTGAGAACAACTTCAGTTGCTTCTTCTGCATCTTTAAGAAGTTTGATAAATCCTTCTAGATGATTTTCACTCACTTGATTGATGTCTCTGTTGTATTCAAAGAAAACTTTCTCCCCATGGAAAGTCTCATACCATAATCCAAGAGGTACAGGTTTAGAAAGATCAGTTTGAACTTGGTTCACACTTTTTATCTCCTTTATTACCTTCTTGATCTGGTTTCGAAATTCCATGTTGAGCTTTGTAGTGACAAGTATTGTAGACAGCAGCCATTCCAAATCCTTTTTTGATTGCCCCTCCAAGTCTGGCTTAGCATACTTCACAGAATCTCCATCTTTGAAGAAGATCTGAAGTAAATCTTTGTCATTTGCACCCTTGATCAGATTAATATTCCTTGTATTTCTTTTCAAGGCTTTGATCATTTCACTCGTACTGGCCATATCAACTGTGTAAGGCTTCCTTGATGGAGCTGTTTGTGGCTTTATTGGTCCACTTACAGACACCAAGGCAGTCTCAGTTGACCTTGGAGGTTCTTCATTTATAGTCTCTTTCCTTGAAGGCTTTTTCTTGGCTACTACCACTTTCCTTGCACTTGTTTTCCTTGTTGAGTGTTTCTTCTTTTTAGATTCCTCCTCCTTCCTCTCTTGTTCTGCAGCCATATCCTCCTCTTGCTTAAGTTTTTGAGCAAGCATAGCATCAGCATCTATCAATTTCTGCTCTTGAGGATAGACCAACTCCACTTTCCCATCCACTATTAGTTCAATTGGAGTGGGAAAATGAGCTGTCTTCATGGCATCCCCCAGTAGCTTGGGTTGTCCTGGTTGAGTGGAGATTTGCTTCTTTGGTTGCTCAACCATGACTCCCTTGCCTTTGTCTTTTGAAGTAGTTGAGGCTGCTGCAGATGGTTTGGAAGAAGTAATTGTTGCTGCTGCTGCTGGTATTGTTGTTGTTGTTGTTGTTGTTGCTGTTGTTGTTGCTGTTGTTGTTGTTGCTGTTGCTGCTGCTGTTGGTAATGTTTTAACCCTGGACTCAAGTTTGTCCAAGGTTGCCTTGAGTTCATCAAGACTTGCATATGACTTCATTACTGGATCACTCTCCCCCTTTTTGACATCAACATCCTTAAAGTGGGCAGAGAGAGGGAGTTGAGTAGCAATTTGTTTCAGAAGGGTATGCATTTGATCAAATTTAACTTCAAGGTTACTCAGTCTGCTGTCAGATTTAGCTTTGTCTTTGATCATAGCCTGAATATTCATGACAGTCTGCCTTGAAAAATGTCCTTCATAATGCCTTTTAATAGAATCTGTCTGTAAAGACATCTGCTTCCTCACCTCCTCCAGTTCAATCTTCATGCCAGTTGCCAAGTAGTGAAAAAATTTAGTATTTAGGTGCACTGACTTGGTTACTTCTTCTGCAACATCCTGAAAGGATTTGGCAGCTGCAAGAGACCTTATATTGGTCACGTATTCCTGCCTGTACAAGGCAGCTGCTTCCTCCAGGGTGTTGTTAAAATCTGAAGTCAGCCAGGCATCCACATTCTCTGGCTCTGGAGTCTCCTCTGCAGCAATAGATTCAAATGCAAGCCTAGTCTTCATAGCAGAAAGGTGATCTTCTCTTTGTTGAAGATTTAGAAGTTCTTCATAGGCTGCATTGGACATTTCTGATATGACCTGCAAGTTTGTAGCCACTGCACTGGAGCTTCCTCCAACTTCTCTTGTTGATGTAGAGACAGTTGGAGCTTCTGTTTGGATTTGGGTGGAGGGAGCCACAAGTTTGAAAAATTCACCTGTTGAGAATTTCTCTCTTTTCTTTTCTTCAACGATCTCATCCTTGCTCACACCCTCTCCTTTTGCCTGGGGTTGGGCACCCAGCTTCTCTTTCTCTCCTTTTTCCAAGCTCGCTAAGGCTTGACTCTCTGTTTGTATTTCCTCTCCTTTTTCCAGGTCAGGAGCCTGACTCTCACTAAATATTCTCTCAACCTCACTCATATGGATATGTGCACTCTATCCTGAAGAAAGAGGGGTTTAAGAAGTAGTGTCATCATGGAGGGGGGTTACCCTTAAAATGGAAATTGGTTGGGTGTCCTCCATGGAAAGTGTAGGAGAACTAGCTGCACTTGTACGTTGAACAAGTGGTTCTTGTGGGCTAGATCCTGAAGTATGATCTTGGACAGTTTGCAATGTTGTTCTAGTCTCTTGAGATTGACTAGTTTCTGTCCAAGTCAGTAAGAGTGTTGGCTCCTCTTGAGAAAGTTCAAGAGGATCAGAGATTATATTTTCAGAAGAATCAAGTGTAGGGGAAACAGGAGAATAAAGGACAGTAGGGAGTGTTGGCTGTTCCTCAAGGGCAAGGGGTTGAGAAACATCAATTGATGACACTGTGTGTGCACTCCTTGTGTCACTCTTTTCTTGTATTTGATCTCTCTTAGTCTTAATTTGTGCAGACTCTGTAACAGATGTCCCTGGTTGAGGACTTTCTTCAATGTCAATGTCCTTTTGGGAGGACATTAACAGATTACTGTCTTTCCTTATAACCTCCATTGCCTTTTGGGAAGCAATGGATTGCTTTTGGCTAAGGGTGACAAGTCTCTTCTTTCTCTAAGTTGCCACCTCAGCTTCTTTTTCTCCCTCAGTCTCACTAGCACCCTCTGTTGTTTTTCTCTTGATTGGGAGCTTTTTGGCTGTTCTGGTATATGTAACCACAGTCTTTTGGGAGGCTGTGGAGGGGGCTTTGGATTGTGATTGAGAAGTTGTTGGGGGATTAATTGGTGTTTGTGTGGTATCCCCAAAGAATTCCAAAGAATATGAGGTTGGAAGAGTGTCAATGAGAAAGTTTCTCATGACAGTAGGATAGAATAGAGGTACATTTACCTTTGCCTCATACTTCTTCAAATCACTAATTACTCTTTTTGTCTGCAAAACAGTAGGCACAACTTGCATACTAGCAATATTAAGGTTAGGTATTAAGTGATTTGCAATCATCATTAAAAACCTAGCATAATAAATTTTAGTTTTGTTGCCAGTTTTAAGTTTTTCAATCAGATTGTGCAAAATCAAAAGCCCTAAATTAATATGCCTATTATACAACACACTATATGCAATTTGTTGTGAAATAGTGGTGATGGCATCATATCCACTGCATTTTGAAGTAAAGGATTTGGTTATAATGTCAAAGAACAATGACTACTCTGGCCTAAGATGGGGACGTGTGATGGTCCCAACAGAACTTATTTCAGTATTATAGTTTAAGTCCTTAAACATACCTATAATTTCTTCATCAGAGGCAAGGGGGTCATAGTTTTCCCTTATGGGTAAGTGAAGTGCATTATTAACCGTGGTATGAGTAATAGTATAGTCTGTGTATTTTTGATCCACAAGATCTGTGCACAGCAACTCCCAACTGCAATGTATTCAGCTTCTGCTGTTGAAGTAGAAACTGAATTTTGTTTCTTGCTAAACCAAGAAACAAGTCTGCCTCCAAGAAGTTGGCAGCTTCCACTTGTGCTTTTCCTGTCAAGCTTACACCCTGCATAATCAGCATCTGAATAACCAATTAGTTTAAAATCAGATTCTTTGGGATACCATAATCCAAGATTTGGGGTACCCTTTAGATATCTGAGTATTCTTTTTACAGCAGTCAAATGTGACTCTCTAGGGTCAGCTTGAAATCTAGCACATAGACATGTTGAAAACATTATATCAGGTCTACTTGCAGTTAGATACAAAAGTGAGCCTATCATGCCTCTATAGCTAGTAATGTCTACTTTCTTTCCTTTTAAATCCTTATCTAGCTTAGTGGCTGTGGGCATAGGTGTTTTTGCAGAAGTACAATCAACCAAATCATATTTTCTCAGTAAGTCCTTAATGTACTTAGACTGACTGATGAAAATTCCCTCAGTTGACTGTTTAATTTGCAATCCTAAGAAAAATGTTAATTCACCCATCATGCTCATTTCATATCTAGACTGCATAAGTTTTGAAAATTTTGCACACAGTTTTTCATTAGTAGACCCAAAAATAATATCATCAACATATATTTGCACAAGTATAACATCAGAGCCTTGAATTCTATAAAACAATGTTTTATCTATGATACCTCTTACAAATTTATTTTCTATTAAAAACTGAGAAAGAGTATCATACCAGGCTCTTGGTGCTTGTTTTAAGCCATAGAGTGCTTTGTCTAACTTGTAAATATGATTAGGAAATTTGGAGTCTACAAAACCTGGGGGTTGTTGAACATAGACTTCTTCTTCCAATTTTCCATTAAAGCACTCTTGACATCCATCTGGTACACTTTGAAGTTCTTGTAGGATGCAAAAGCAAGAAAAATTCTGATAGCTTCAAGTCTAGGCACTGGTGCAAAGGTCTCATCATAGTCAATTCCTTCCTCTTGAGAGTATCCCTTTGCAACCAGTCTTGCCTTATTCCTTGTAATTGTACCAGTTTCATCCAATTTGTTTCTGAAGACCCACTTGGCACCTATTATAGATCTGTTCCTTGGTTTGGGTACCAGTCTCCAGACTTTGTTTCTAACAAATTGGTTTAATTCTTCTTGCATGGCAATAATCCAATCAGGATCTTGAAGTGCTTCCTCAATTTTCTTTGGTTCAATCTTTGATAGAAAACTGAGGTACAAACATTCATTTTGTGTTGCACTTCTAGTCCTAACTCCATCCTCAATATTTCCAATGATCAAATCTGTTGTATGGTCTCTTAACCATGGTCTAGTTTTTGGCAGATTTGATCTTGAACTAGAGGCTTCATTTTCTAGATTGATAATATTCAATTCAGCTTCATTAGCAGAGTTTGCTCCCCCTAAACTATTGATCTGTTCTTCATTAACTCCCCCTGAGTTAGATATCTCAATAGTCTTTGTGTGTGCATCAGGGATACTAGTCTCTGATGTATCATTAGTCTCCGATGGAGAATTAATGTTATCAGTGACTTGTGTTCCATTTTGTTCCAGTACTCTAGTCTCTGATAATACTTCAGTTCTTGGTACTTCATGCACAACAGTCAACTCCCCCTCAATTAAAGAGGAATCACTGTTATTTTGGGGATTTTTAGCATTTTCTGTTTGATATTCCCATGCATCCAATTCATTCTCAAAACTGAGAGGTTCATGCAATCCTTGACCAAGCATTCCTGGAATCTTTCTATCATCAAATGCAACTTGAATGGATTCCACAATGACCTTGGTTCTTAAGTTATAAACTCTGTATGCTTTGCTTGACAGTGAATAACCTAAGAAGATTGTTTCATCAGACTTATTGTCAAATTTTCCTCTTGTCTCTGATTGGTAGTTACCCTTGATGCTTGAATAGCAATCGTTGCTTATACTTTAATAAACGTAAGTTCAAAAAAAAAAAACGTTTGCAATTACAAGTATCAAACTCTGCAAATTAGATTTCTCTCTGCACATTCTCTGCAATTTAATCTCTCGTTGAGCGTTCTTCACAAAGTTTACAGATCTCTTCAATGGCGGCCAAAACAGTGTGCTTCACAGTTGATGAGTTCGTTTTCATAAAGACTAACCATGCAGGGGTGGCTAACAAGTATGAATTTGAAGCAAAGTACTACCCTGTTGTGGATTTCCTAAAGAACTCTCCACTACAACACGTCATCTATGACACTCCCATCCAAGCTGCAGAAGTCATTACAACCATGTGGAGCACTGCATCAATCACTGATGAAAGTGATGACTCTCCACAGGTAAGTTTCAGGTATGAAAACACTGACTATACTATTACTCATGCCACAGTTAATAATGCACTTCATTTACCCGTAAGGGAAAACTATGATCCTCTTGCCTCTGATGAAGAACTTATAGGTATGTTTAAGGAATTAAACTATAATACTGAAATAAGTTCTGTTGGGACCATCACACGTCCCCATCTTAGGCCAGAGTGGTCATTGTTCTTTGACATTATAACTAAAGTTTTTACTTCTAAATGCAGTGGATATGATGCCATCACCACTATTTCACAACAAATTGCATATAGTGTATTGTATGATAGGCATATAAATGTAGGGCTTTTGATTTTGCAAAACTTGATGGACAAACTTAAAACTGGTGATAAAAATAAAATTTATTATGCTAGGTTTTTGATGATGATTGCATATCATTTAATTCCTAACCTTAATATCACTGGTATGCAAGTTGTGCCTCCTGTTTTGCAGACAAAACGAGTAGTAAGTGATTTAAAGAAATATGCGGCAAAGGTAAATGTACCTTTATTCTATCCTACTGTCATGAGAAACACTCTCATTGACACTCTTCCAACCACATATTCTTTACAATTCTTTGGGGATACCACACAAACACCATCTAATCCCCCAACAACTTCACAATCACAATCTAAAGCCCCCTCCACAGTCTCCCAAAAGACTGTGGTTGTAAAAACCAGAAAAGTCACAAAGCTCCCAATAAAAAGAAAAATAATTGAGGGAGTAAGTGAGGATGAGGGAGAACCAGAAGCTGAAGTTCCACTTCAGAGAAAGAAGAGAGTTATAACCCAAAGCCAAAAGCAATCCATTGCTTCCCAAAAGGCAATGGAGGTTATAAGGAAAAACAGTAATCTGCCATTGTCCTCCCAACAGGACATTGACATTGAAGAAAGTCCTCAACCAAGGATACCTGTAACAGAGTCTGCACAAACTCTTGGTCACAGCCAAGAGGAACCAAATAGAGAGAATACAAAACAAACGAGTGACACAAGGAGTGCACCCACAGAGTCATCTATTGATGTTCCTCAAATTTTTGCCCTTGAGGAACAGCCAACACTCCACACTGTACATTCTTCTCCTTTTTCTCCCATTCTTGATTCTTTTAATGTAAATATAATTGATTCTCTTGATTTTTCCAAAGAGGAGCCAATACTCGAGACAAGCTCTCACACATTTTCCATGGATAGATCCCTAGCCCAAGATACACAAAGGGAACCCCCTGTCCATGCTGTCACAAGCACTTCTCAAACTCCCACTTCTGTAGAAAAGAGTGACACCATCAAAATGAGTGAGGTTGTGAGAATAAATAGTGAGAGTCAGGCTCCTGACCTGGAAAAAGGAGAGCACATACACATAAAAGAGAGTCAAGCTTTAGAAAGCTTGGAAAAAGGAGAGCATGAGAAGCTGGGTGCGCAACCCCAGGCAAAAGGAGAGGGTGTGAGCAAGGATGAGATCCTTGAACAAAATAAACGAGAGAAATTTTCAGCAGGTATATTTTTACAACCTGTTGAAACCAGCTCACAAGAAGCTCAGGTTTCTATTGCTCCCTCCACCAATATCCAAACAGCAGCACCAGAGAACAGTTCAAGTACAGGGGATGCTGCCTTAAACATCATTTCAGAGATGTCAAACGAAGATTTTGAAATATTATATGTTCTACAACAGAGGCAAGACCATATCTCTGCTTTAAAGACAAGGCTTGCAGATGAACCTGTCCATGAAGAACCTGAAGCTGAGAATGTGGATGAATGGCTTGATGCCAAATTCACCAATTCTCTAGAAGATGCAGCTGTTGTGTACAGACAGGATTATGTGACCAATATAGGGTCAACAGCAGCTGCCCCCTCTACAAAGAATGTGGCAGAAGAAGTGACTAAAGTGGATCGGAAAAATGCCAAATTCCATCACTTCTTGGCTACTGGGATCAACGACGCAATCCATGAACTAAAGCAACACATGGAACTAGAACATGATAAACTCAAGAGGCACTATGAAGGCCACTTGCCTAGAAAGACTATCCAAGCAATTGATCAAATTATCAAGGATAAGTCCAGATATGACAGTCGCCTGAGTCTTCTTGAGGTTAAAGTTGATCAAATCCACCAATTCCTCCAACAGATTGCCGCACAATTACCCAACTCTGCCCCCTCCAAGGATGATAATGTCAAAAAGGGGGAGAGTGGTCCAGTTCCAGTTCTTACAACATCAACATCAACATCAACACAGCCAACAACTTATGTCAATCTTAAGGCAGAGCTCAAGGCAACTTTAGAAAAGCTTGAATCCAGAGTTCAAAAGCTGCCAGTTTCATCAAATCTTCCAAAACCTCAAATTTCAAAACCTCAAATCTCAAAACCTCAAAGCCAAACTCCTCCAATTCCCAAACAACCTGAAATAGCTCCCCCAAGCACATCAATAAATAAAGGCAAGGGTTATTTAAATCTTGGAGGATTGAAGCCGAGACAAAGTCTTGGG
>CM025784.1:9312736-9329397 GCA_014636745.2 Centella asiatica | reverse complement strand
CCCCCCCTTCTATAAGTTCTCGACTATCTCGCTGGGAAAACAATTGGTATTAGAGCCTTTAATTGAATTTATTCAATTAATACGTTCCAAGAGATGGCCAACGACGAAGCAAGCAGCTCTAACATAATTGCGTATGCAGGAAGTCATGATGGTGGTACCAGAATTCCAATCCTTAAAAGAGAAGAATATCCGATGTGGAAGCAAAAGATGTACATGCACTTAAGAGCAACAGATCCAGACTATATTGATAGGATTGAGAAGGGTCCCTATCTACCCAGGAAATTTATTCCTGCTAAAACCGTCGATGGATCTGTTGTGGCGGAACACTTTGAACTTGTTCCACAATATAATTATACAAACGAAGACAAGTTGCAAGTGTTAAAGGATGCTAAGGTGATGAACATACTCTATAGTGAAATTGATAAAAATATGTTCACAAGCATCATAAATTGCACGACATCTAAGCAAATCTGGGACACCATCAAAGTCCTATGTGAAGGGACTGACCAAGTCCGAAAAAACAAGAGATCATTGTTAACTCAACAATATGAGTTCTTTCAAGCAAAGTCTAGTGAATCAATAACATCAGTTTATGACAGATTCAACACTTTGCTCAATGACTTGAAAATACTTGGGAAGTCTTATGATAACGAGGATGTCAACACCAAGTTCATGAGATCTCTCCCACCAAGTTGGGATCCAAAGACTACTGCGATAAGAGAGGCTCATGACTTGGATATCCTCACACTGGACAGGCTCTACGAGAATTTAAAGACATATGAACTCGAAGTAGAGCAACGACAACGCATGCATAGTAAGGACAAAGGAGTTGCGTTGATGGTTGAGACAAGCAAGTCTCAAGAGAAGCTTGATGAGGAATCTTCCAATGCTAGCTCGACTGATCAGGAAGATGAACTGGACACTGATGATGACATGGAGGAATTCATGGCATTCATGGTCAAACAGTTCAAGAAATTTAGGGCCAGCAGGAAAGGAAGAAAATCGTCAAGAAAGCCTAACCCTAAACGTGAAGGTCAAAAAGTCACCTTCGACTTAAAGAAGATAAGATGTTACAATTGTGATGGGTTAGGGCACTTTGCCAATGAGTGCAGGAAGTCGAGATCTAGTGATAGATCTAAGGATGAAAAATCAAGGAAAGAGAATAACTTTGCTGACAAGAAAGCGAAATCAAATAGCAAAGCCTTGATTACTGAGGGTAAAGATTGGATTGACAGCGACTCTGATGAAGAATTTGTCAACTTTGCTCTGATGGCTCGAAGTGACGAGTCAAGTGATTCTACAAAGGTATGTGATGCAAGTCAGAATTTTAATGTGCTTGATTTACTTGACACATCTAGCATTGAAAGCATACAAAAAGATATGTCTGATTTGCATGTTAGTTTTAGATCTTTAACTATCGAATATACCAATGTGAAAGAATCACGTGACATTCTCTTGAAAAGAAATAAGTTTCTTGAAGAAAGATTGGCACAATTTGACACCATTAAATCTGACTTAAACAAAGGTCATCATATGATTGATGCTTTGAAAAAGAGGGAATATTACTTAGTAGAGCAACTTGAAAATGCTCATGCTAAGATTAAACAGTGGAATACTTCCTCTAAAAAGTTATCAAACTTGGTGGAGTGTCAAACAATAGGTCAAAAATCTAGACTAGGTTATGATGAAAATCTAGACAAGAGTTCAGATTTAGATGATCTATTTGAAGCTGCTAACACCTCGACTAGTAAGCCAAATGTAATAAAAAGAATTAATTTTGTCTCTCCTAGTTATGAATCCAAATTCATCAACACTCAAGATCAACAAATCACTGCAAAAACATAAATTGATCAAAAGACAGTGAATGTTGTTGATAAGAGTAAAAATAAAAGATTAAATATTGGGTTCATTACAAAGACACAATTAAATAAAACATCGGAAAATGTTCCAGACAAAAAGGTTGAAAAGTCAGTAGAGTTAAGCAGAAATAAGAAAAATAGGAATGGAAAAATTGGCATTAATAAATATACAAATTATGTTAGAATGCCTGATGCTCCTAGAAAGACATGTCATGTATGTGGTAACCCCAACCATATAGTTGTTCACTGTAGGAGCAAAAATAACATTCCTATAACTGAGACTGCACCTTCAAAGATAATAAAAAATAAATCACCTGTAAAAAGGTTAGATCATTTTTGCATTAACATTGAAAACTCAAAGCTTGGGAGTCTCTCACAAAAAGGTAGCAAGACTAATGATTGTCCAATTAAAATTAAAAATGCTAAAAGACAATCAACTCAATCTGAGTCAAGTCTTGAGTTTACAACTAGTGAGAAAGGACCTAAGAAAGTCTGGGTCCCAAAAATTTCTTACTAGTTACTCTTTACTGTGTAGGGCAAAAAGAAGAAAACATGGTACTTGGACAGTGGCTGTTCAAGGCACATGACTGGTGATAAGTCCCTGCTAAAACAGTATGAAAAGAAAAGTGGCCCAAAAGTCACTTTTGGAGATGACAGCAAAGGCCATACTAGGGGATATGGCAGTGTTGAACATGGAGATGTCATCTTCACTAAAGTAGCACTGGTTGACGGCTTAAAGCACAATTTACTGAGTGTAAGTCAACTATGTGATAAGGGATTCAATGTCATTTTCAAAGAAGATCAATGCTTAGTGTGTGACAAAGAATCTGATAATGTGATATTGACAGGGAAAAGAAAAGGAAATTTGTATGTTGCAAACATTATTTCTTCTTCTGATCAAATCACATGTCTCTACAACAAAGCTTCAACTGATGAAAGTTGGCTCTGGCATAAGAAGCTTTCCCACTTGAATTTCAAGAACATTAACAAGCTTGTGAGGAAAGGACTGGTAGCTGGCATTCCACAATTGGAGTTTACACAAGATGAATTGTGTGATTCATGCCAGAAAGGAAAACAAAAGAGTGTATCATTCAAAAGCAAACTAGCAACATCAATCACTGACCCTTTACAGTTGTTACACATGGATTTATTTGGTCAAGTGAATGTGATGTCTATCTTAAGGAATAGATATGCACTGGTTATTGTGGATGATCACACGAGGTATACTTCGGTAAAATACCTCTACACAAAAGATGAAGCTGCTCAATTGATAATTGATAATATCAAGAAGATAGAAGCTGAGTCAGGAAAAACAGTAAGGGTAATAAGGAGTGATAGAGGAACATAATTCAAGAATTCCCAAGTTACTGAATTCTGCAGTGAAAAAGGAATAACTCATCAATTCTCAGCTCCAAGAACCCCTCAACAAAATGGAGTTGTTGAGAGAAAAAATAGGACCTCTTAGAGATAAATGATGATGATGATGATTATGTAATAAATTGTGCAACTGTAAATACTTGAGGTATTTTATAAACCTTAAGATCAGCACAAATTTTGCATCCACTGATAATAATCTTATTCATCAGTGGATGGTCGATCTCTTCACAAGACAAGTCAGAAAACAGAAACAATCAAAGGACTTGGCAAAGTGAAGAAGAATGTCTGATGCTACTTATAAACAGTCAAAATATTCCGCACATCAGAAATTTTAAACAAAGTTACGTTGATTAAGTCCCATCAGGGGGAACCTATCAGGGGAACCCATTAGGGGGAACTCATTAGGGAAACCTGTCAGGGCATGACGAAGGCAGACCAACCTGTCAGGGAAACACTTTAGGACATGTCAGTGTCAGACCAACCCATCAGACTAACCCGTCAGGGGGAATGACCAACATGACATCAGTGGAAGCCATCAGTGTATGCCGTCAGTCATAACCATCAGGATCAAGAAGCACTGAGTGAAACTCAAGTGAAGGTTGAAGCCCTGATCCAGTCAATAAGCTTCAGGGGATCCAGAAGCACTGATCAAAGTCCATCAGGGCTGGCAGTCAGTGGATCGTTACGACAGCATGCACCCGTCATCAGTACTTACACGAAAATCAACGTAACGTGTTACAGAAGCAAGAAATATCAACTGGAAAGATATTTCTTGAAGTTTGTTTTTGATCCAATGAGAACTCTCTTGCATTAAATGCACACAGATCAAGGGAAGAAAAAGAAGAAACAAAGCATGCAGCAGTCTGACACATAGGGCTACGATGTGACATACTTGCGGCTAAGTTGAGAAAAGCAGCATGTCTCAAGCACGTGATTTCATCAACTGATCAACATATAAGCAACAGAGTTCTCATTACAAAATATACAGAGATTGAATCTATCCAACAGATCAAACAAACATAGAAGCACACAACACTAGGAAGCTCTGAAATATATTTCTTGAGAGATTTATTTTGTAGAGAAAAGTTTTTGTAACTAGTGAGTGTGAGAAGCTGTGAATTTTATTTACAGAATTTGTAGCTGTAAATCACATTTGTGATTATACAGATTTCCAGAAAAACTCCAAGTTTTAATATAATTATTTTAACTTGAATCTGTGCGTTTACTTCTCATAGTTTTTCTGTTTGTTACAACTGTTTTCTAGTAAGCACTTTTAAGTTTAAAAAAGTGAAAAGATTCAGGTGTTTGTATTCATCCCCCCCTTCTACAAACACTTGTGCTTATATTGCACTAACAATTGGTATCAGAGCCTTTTAGCATATTTCACTTGCTAAAAACGATCAATATCTATGGCCAACAAAGCTGGAAACAATAAAGTCCCAATGTTGGAAAGGGACAAATACTTCTTCTGGAGACAAAGAATGATAGTTCATCTTAGAGCTATTGATGATGAATATTTGTAGATTCTAGAAGAAGGACCTCACGTTCCCAAGAAGCTCAATCCTATAGAAGTCGTTAATGGAGTCAGTATTCCTGAAAAGCTTGTCCCAAAGACAACTGACGAAAAGACGATAGAGGAAAGAGAAAATGTGAAAAAGGATCTTAAAGTCACCGGAATCCTATATAATGGTTTAGACGATGATATGCTGAATAGTATCATGAATCTTACAACGTCTAAAATCTATATGGGATACCATACAAATCCTTTGTGATGGTACTGAGGAAGTGAGGGAAAATAAATTGCAGCTGTTAACACAACAGTATGAGTGGTTCACAATGCAGAATGATGAAACACTCACTGAAATGTTCAACAGATTTAACAAGTTGGTAAATAACCTAAGATTATATGGGAAGGCATATGTTAACAAAGATGTGAACAGAAAGTTCATGAGAGCCCTTCCCATATCATGGGATCCTAAGACAACAGCCATCAAGGAATCCAAGTCCATGAATCTTTTAGACTTGGATAGGCTGTATGGTACTCTCAAGACATATGAACTAGAGGTTCAACAAAGATCTGAAATGTCAAGGGATACCAAAGAGCTTAAATCTGTAGCCCTGATGGCTGCCACGAAGGACAAACAAAAAGCAAGACCAAGTGTCTTGATGAAGTAGCAACTCGAAGATGCTGACATAGAAGGGGACAAAGAAGCTGACTTCAAGGAGGAAGAATATACTCCGGAAGAGTTAGAGGAGCTGGATGAAACCATGGCCTTTCTTGCAAAAAGGTTTTCCAAGCTGAAATTCCAAAAGCCTTCGGGATCTAAAAGTTTTTCAGCAAGGAAACCCAGTAGCACGAAAAACTTTATTGACAAATCAAGAATAAAGTGCTACAAATGCAATGAAATGGGTCACTTTGCAAATGAGTGCCGCAAGGCCACAAAAGATGGTGAATCCAGAAACAAAGAAGCTGTTGTGGACTACAAGAAGAAATACTTTGACCTTCTTAATGCAAACAAGAAGGGAAAAGCATATATTGCAGAGGGAAAGGACTGGGCTGACTCTGATGAGGAAGAAAATGAAGAGTATGTCAACCTAGCTCTGATGGCCTCATCCACTGACAGTAGCAGCTCACAGGTAAGCCTTGAAATTTCCTCTAACATGTCTAAAACTAATTGTGTTAAAACTGTTAAGGAAATGGCTTGTGAGATAAAGGATCTCTATGAAACCCTGAGGAGTGCTGTAGCTGAAACTAAGAGAGTGCAGAAAATAAATGAATAGTTATCTGTGTTAGTGCAATATAAGCACAAGTGTTTGTAGAAGGGGGGGATGAATACAAACACCTGAATCTTTTCGCTTTTTTAAACTTAAAAGTGCTTACTGGAAAACAGTTGTAACAAACAGAAAAACTATGAGAAGTAAACACACAAATTTAAGTTAAAATAGTTATATTAAAACTTGGGGTTTTTCTAGAAATCTGTATAATCACAAATGTGATTTACAGCTACAAATTCTGTAAATAAAATTCACAGCTTCTTACACTCACTAGCTACAAAAACTTTTCTCTGAAAAATAAATCTCTCAAGAAATATATTAAAGAGCTTCCTAGTGTTGTGTGCTTCTTCGTTTGTTTGATCTTTGGGATAGATTCAAATCACTTCTTTGTAATGAGAACTCCTTTGCTTATATGTTAAATCAGTGGGTTGAAATCACGTGCTTGAGACGTGCTTCTTTTCTCAACTTAGCCACAAGTATGTCACATCGTAGCCCTATGTGTCAGACTGTTGCATGATTTGTTGCTTCTTTTTCTTCCCCTGATCTGTGTGCATTTAATGCGAGAGAGTTCTCATTGGATCAAAAACAAACTTCAAGAAATATCTTTCCAGTTGATATTTCTTGCTTCTGAAACACGTTACGTTGATTTCCGTGTAAGTACTGATGACGGGTGCATGCTGTCATAACGATCCACTGACTATCAGCCCTGATGGACTTTGATCAGTGCTTCTGGAACCCTTGATGCTTATTGACTGGATCAGGGCTTCAACCTTCACTTGAGTTTTACTCAGTGCTTCTCGATCCTGATGGTTATGACTGACGGCATACACTGATGACTTCCACTGATGCCATGTTGGTCATTCCCCCTGACGGGTTGCTCTGACATTGACATGTGCTGAAGTGTTTCCCTGACGGGTTGGTCTGCCCTCGTCATACCCTGACAGGTTTCCCTGACTGGTTCCCCTGATGGGTTCCCCTGATGGGTTCCCCCTGATGGGTTCCCCCTGATGGGTTCCCCCTGATGGGTTCCCCTGATGGATTCCCCCTGATGGGTTCCAATCAACGTAACTTTGTTTAGAATTTCTGATGTGCGGAATACTTTGACTGTTTAGTAGTATAATCAGATATTCTTCTTCACTTTGTCAAGTCCTTTGAAAGTTTCTATTTTCTGACTTGCCTTGTGAAGTTATTGACCCTCCACTGATGAACAAGTTTATCATCAGTGGATGCAAAACTTGTGTTGAGCTTAAGGTTTATAAAATACCTCAAGTATTTACAGTTACACAATTTATTACAAAATCATCATCATCATCATCATTTATCTCTAACAATCTCCCCCTATTTATGTTTATCAATTTGATAACCATAAATCCCTAGATGCACTAATGATGATGTCAAAACTAATACTAAATACATGAAAGAATTTTGAATGAATTAATAAAAGAATTTCTGTACAAGTTATTTTTTTCTTATAACTATTACAAAAGGAATGTTGTATTAGACATCAAGATCCCTTTTCTTTTTTGCTGAGACAAAGGGCAATGGATGACTTGATTCAATTGGTTGAGAGTCACTTCCAAGGCCTTATCTTCTTTGATCTGGGTTTTGATCAGGAATCCTTAGTTTGTTGTCTTCTCCACCTGCCTCCAGTTGCTCCAGCTCCTTTTGAAGAAGTTTTCTGAAATTGACTATGTTAACATTTCTGTTGGATTCCAAAGCTTCAAGGATAGATTTTATTTCTAGAATATTGGCTGCAGCAAGTTGTGACCAGTAGAAGGTAATGATCTTCCCCTTTTTATTTTTGAATTAAACACCCATGGGGCTAGTGATCATTTTTGGATATTCTTTAAATCCCTTCACTGATGGCACATTCCTTACTGCAGTGTTCCCATCATCAGCTTTGGTTTCTTCAATCTCCTTCAATACTCTCTGAATCAGCAGGATTGTGAACTGGATGACATGTTCATTTTTGTGAAAGACTATTTGGCTTAGAACATGCATCGCTTCCTCCAGGTTTAGGCCATCAACTTCTTTGATCCTTATATTTTTCTCCTGCCCATCAGTGGATCTATAGAATAATTTCAGGGGACTTTCCAATGTTGTGGGCAGGCTCCTTTCATTGTTGATGGCTCTCCTCAGCCTGTCGATTATCCCCCTTAAGTCTTTGTTAGTCTGCGAGGATCTTGGAATCAGATTTAGGACCAGTCCTAGTTGCTCAGCATCCATTCTCCTAAACCAGTCCATTGCTACATTAAATTCTAACCCACTCTTCAGTTGAACTGTTATTAGCTGATCCCTTCTATTGTTGAACCTGACATCTATGCTTTTTATGGAGAACATAAATGTCAGATTTTTACGCCTTTCTTCTCAGAGAAATTCAGCTAGAGTGGGTGGACCATATTCTTTGGTAACAGGAGAAGGTGCTGTCACATCCGTGTCCCAAATTGCATATTCGTGAACATGCATTCCATTTGATATTTGACATTTGCATTTTTTTCATTGCATTAACAATAATATATTAGTCCATGTAGATTAAGAATACATCATTTAGAAAGCAAACATAATTAGAACGCTTTTAAAAGGAGAGTTAGGATATCAAAAATGCAGATTTCGTTTAAGGGGGTAATTAGCGGGTATTATGAAGCTTTTGTGCCATTTTGCAATTTCATATTAGTTGAGACCCTTAGTAGAAAAAGTAGAAATCTGCACATCTTTTGGCTGTATTAGGCTGCTGTCTTCAAGTCAAAAAAAGAAAAAAAAGGGTGGGCAGCCTTGTTTGACCAAACCAAGCACCTTGCCACCTCATGCTTGATTTGGACTAAACAAGAACCCACTAGAACTTGAGGGACTGATCTATTTTCGGTTGAGGACCCTTAGGAAGGCTGGAGAACACTTAGAGGGACTGAAACCGTAGGCAAGAGCAGGGGAGAGCAGATTTCTAGCATAGCAGATTTTCAGCATAGCAGATTTTGCTAAGTTGTGCAGTTTTTGCAGCTGATCAAGTGAGTTCTTCCCTTCCATTCTTTTGTGTTGAATAATCTGCACTTCAGTAGCATATTGGAGTTATTAGATGTTAATGAAATAGAGTTTGCATATTGATTCAGTTGGCTAGAAAAGTAGCTTGCTGCTGCACTTAGTTTCTGCTGAAATTAGCTTGCTGTTGCTGTTGAAATTAGCTTACATCATGCATCATAGCCATGTTTCATGCATATAGATTGGTACTTATGCATGGTGAATGAGTTTTAAACATGTCAATATGTGCTATAGGAGAAGAGAACTTCGGGAGCAGCGAGAGGGGAGGTCAACAGCGTTAGTTTCGCTGAATTTGTGAGTAAACCCATGGTATACTTATGTGTTATATTTGTGTATCTTGGATGATATATGATTGTTTGCTTATTGTATCATGTCTATATGGGATTACTTGCAGAGTTTGATGAATTAAATGTGTAATTGACAGTTTGGTGGCTGAAAATATGTGTTATTGGTAATTGTAATGATCCGAACTATATTTGGAATATTATCGATATGAGGAATTACGTATATGAGCTATTGGTACTAAATTGAAATGAGAACTATATGTATATTGTGCATTTGAATTCATATGACTTAAAGGAAATGGTATGGCTGATATGTTCAGGTATTTGCAAATATATTGGTTATATTGGTTACATGAAAAATAGGTGGACTAAGTGTTGTACGAGGTGAAAACCCGTATGAGCCACCTCTGGGATCCATTCTATCATACTGGCTGGCCAGCAATTTATTTGATTAAACCTACGGGTTCATACTATTGGTTATTGGAAAGATCTTTGTGATCTGTATACAGGAATTCCCGGGGCAATATTCTGACACATCGAGCCACTACCGGAAAAAGAAAAGAATATAGCATTGCATATTTGATATATCTGAATTGATTTGAGTTATATGAATTATATATATAAATTGTATGATATGTGTGGGGTTTACTCATTGAGTTGCGACTCATATAAAGCGCTAAATGTTTCAGGTTGTGCGGTATAGCTTTTGAGCTGTATTGCAGCTTTGTGCATACTTCGACGCAGCAGAGGTCGGGAAGCCGTGATCACACACTCTCTCTCCAGTCCATTTGTGCATATAGTTTTTCTTAGAATGTATTTTTTCGGGGCTGATTAGGATTTTGGCTTGTGATGTATAAGATATGTTTTGTATAATAGGTTGTGTTTATGTTGTTTAGAAGTGTCTAATATTTCAGATCGTTTGATGTTGAATTTAATGACTTGTTGAATATGGTATTTGAAATGTAATTGTTGTTTATTTGTTATTCGAGTTGAGTCCCTACAATTTTGATATCAGAGTGGGGATATGGTCCAGAAAGGGCATTCATTCATGCATAAAATTTGTATTTGATTAGTATGAAGGTATTTGACATTTCATTTTTACATATAGAATCATGGTACGAGGTGCAACACGTAGGAGAGAGAGATCGGGTGATCGCCTTGTTGATGCACCACATCCACAGCATCATATAAATAGAGATGAACATGCATTGCATCCAAATATTGAACAGCAGGTGCTTATTCCTCCGCCAGTACAAAGGGAGCATCGATTTGAAAAGTTGAGAAAACTTGGAGCTATGCCATTTCCAGGAACTACTGATCCTGCGATAGCCGAAGCTTGGTTAGAAAGCACGGAGAGGGTATTCAATCTGATGCAATGTACTTCAGATGAGAAGTTTGATTATGCGGTCTTTTTACTTCAGGGTGATGCTTATAGTTGGTGGAAGACAATTCCGCGCTCATTGATTCAGCCACCAGCGTTGCATTGGGGTGACTTTTTACTTCAGTTCCATGATAGATACATGTCACCAGTTTTTAAGAATGAAAAAAGGAAAGAGTTTATTGAGTTGAAGCAAAAGAATATGTCAGTTGCTGAATATGGGTTGAAATTCACGCAATTGTCGGCATATGCAGCAAATCTGATTTCTACGGAGGAAGAGAAGTGCCACAAATTTGAAGAAGGCTTGTCCTATGATATTCGCAACAAACTGACTCCGTATGATCTAGAAACATTTTCCAGATTAATGGCAGCTGCAGTTAGAGGAGAGAAATTACATAATGAAATGAAGGGTTTTCAATCTGATTTTGGTGAATCCAGCGGTAAAGGTGTGAAGCGCAAGGAGTATTCAGCACAACTACAACCTTTTAGAGGAGGCAATAATAAGGGTGGATTTTCTGGTTCGAAAAGAGGATGGATGGGATCTTCCTATTCAGGTCGTGGTCAGAATCCGGGTAACACAAATCAGAAGCCTTTTTGCATCACTTGCAGAAGACATCATTTTGGTGAGTGTCGATTGCTTATTGGGTGCTGTTACTATTGTGGAGATAAGGAACACTATTTTCGTGATTGTCCAAAACGTTCAGAGGGAAGCAAATCAGAATCATCAGTTCAACAATCACGGATGTCGGGGGTTACATTTGGTAGAGGTAGAGGCCGAGGTAAACCATTTTCTGCTGGGCGTAATAGAGGTGAGACATCGTCAGCTCAAAACACACAATCACAAGGTTCAGCCCGTGTGTTTGCATTATCGCGAAATGAGGCAGTTGTTGCACCAGAGGTTGTATCAGGTAAACTACTTGTTTTCCATCACGAGGCATATGCATTGATAGACCCAGGTTCTACACACTCATTTATTTCACAAGGTTTTGCATCTCATTTGCATATATTGTTTGAACCTTTGGGATATGAGCTGAATGTTAGTACTCCTTTAGGGAAAGTTATTATTGTGAATAACATATATCAGGATTGTGACATTCAAGTAGAAACAGAAAATCTGGTTGCTGATTTGTTATTAATGCCATTCCGTGATTTTGATGTTATTTTGGGGATGGATTGGTTGAGTAGACATCATGCCATTGTTAATTGTTTCACCAAAGAGGTTGTATTTGAATTACATGACCAGCAAAGTGTTGTATTTCATGGCGAAAGGAAGATTATTCCTACATGTTTGATATCTGCTACTCGTGCATTCAGAATGATAAAGTGCGGTTGCCAAGCATTTTTAGCTCATGTTTTAGACACAACAAAGCCAGAATTGAAACTCGAAGATATCCCAATTGTAAATGAGTTTCAAGACGTTTTTCCAGCTAATTTACCTGGTTTACCTCCAGATCGAGATACGGAGTTTAACATTGAGCTTTTACCCGGTACTGCTCCTATTTCTATTACACCATACAGAATGGCACCATTGGAACTTAAAGAGTTAAAAACTCAGTTGCAAGAATTGTTAGAAAAGGGATTCATTCAACCTAGCGTATCTCCTTGGGGTGCACCAGTTTTGTTTGTTAAAAAGAAAGATGGTACGCTCCGGTTATGTATTGATTATAGACAGCTGAATAGAGTCACGGTGAAGAACAAATATCCATTGCCACGAGTAGATGATTTGTTTGATCAATTACAAGGTGCAAAAGTGTTTAGTAAGATTGATTTGCGATCTGGTTATCATCAACTCAAAATAGCAGAATCGGATATTCCTAAATCAGCATTCAGAACACGATATGGCCATTACGAGTTTTTGGTTATGCCGTTTGGGTTGACGAATGCGCCGGCTGTGTTTATGGCTTTGATGAATAAGGTATTCCAGTCTTATCTGGATAAGTTTGTTATTGTATTTATTGATGATATTTTGGTGTACTCGAAAGATAAATTAGAGCATGAGCAGCATTTATGCATTGTGTTGCAAACATTGCGGGAGAAACAACTATATGCGAAGTTCAGCAAATGTGAGTTTTGGCTTGATTAGGTTGTTTTCCTTGGTCACATTGTATCAGCAGAGGGAGTAAAGGTGGATCCTAAGAAGATTGAAGCAGTTGTTAAATGGGAGTCTCCGAAGATTGTTACTGAAATTCGAAGCTTTTTAGGCATGGCGGGTTACTACCGTCGATTTGTTGAAGGTTTCTCTATTATTGCAGAACCTTTAACAAAGCTACTTCGGAAACATACTGAATTTAGGTGGACAACGGCGTGCCAGGAAAGTTTTGATGAGTTGAAAGCACGATTGACATCAGCTTCCTGATATCAATCCAAACAATGTAGACCCCCCGTCAGCAGATAGAGTCAATTTTCTGGACAACAGATCAGGGGATACTCCATCAGGGGATCATTCATCAGGACATGCACCATCAGGGGATATCTTGATCCTTGAATTAACCACTAATTCAGGGGGAGAGTTTTCAGAAGCTGGGAGCACAGGCTTAGGGGGAGGAGATGATAGTCAAGCAAGCTCATCAAGACACATCTCTAATCCTAAATGGGCCAGAAGTCGCACAACAGATCTGATTATTGGTGACCCAAGCAAAAGAGTGTAGACCAGGAAAACAACATCTAATGAATGCCTATATGCTTGTTTTCTTTCTCAAATTCAGCCAAAGAAGTTTGAAGAAGCTATTCAAGATGCAGACTGGATCTTGGCTATGCAGGAAGAGCTAAATCAATTTGAAAGAAATCAAGTATGGAAGCTTGTACCTAAACCCAAAGAAAGAATCATAATAGGTACTAAGTGGGTATTCAGAAATAAGATGGATGAAGCTGACATTGTTGTAAGAAACAACGCAAGACTGGTTGCAAAAGGATATCTTCAAGAAGAAGGGATTGACTTTGATGAGACCTTTGCACCAGTAGCCAGCCTTGAGGCTATAAGAATTTTCTTAGCCTATGCAGCGCATTCAAATTTTAAAGTATATCAAATGGATGTGAAAAGTGCTTTTCTAAATGGGAAATTGGAACAGGAGGTGTATGTCCAACAACCTCCAGGTTTTGAATGCTCAAAATTTTCAAATCATGTCTACAAACTGGAAAAGGCACTTTATGGACTGAAGCAAGCACCTAGAGCTTGGTATGATACACTGTCAAAGTTTCTAGTGGAAAACAAATTTTCAAGAGGTATCATTGACAAAACATTGTTCTTCAGACAACACCAAGGTCATCTGATTTTGGTTCAAATTTATGTTGATGATATTATTTTTAGATCCACTGACACAAGACTGTGTGAAAAGTTCTCTAAACTAATGCAAAGCAAATATGAAATGAGCTTGATGGGTGAGTTATCTTACTTCTTGGGATTGCAAATTAAACAAGTTTCTGATGGAATCTACATTCATCAGACAAAATATGCCAAAGAACTTCTCAAGAAATTTGATATGGAGGACTCAAAAGTAGCAAAGACACCTATGGCCACTGCAACCAAGATTGACCCTGATAAGAATGGAAAGAAAGTTGATTTGAAGATTTACAGGGGAATGATTGGATCATTGCTATATCTGACAGCAAGCAGGCCAGACATAATGTTTGCAACATGCCTTTGTGCAAGATATCAAGCTGACCCAAAGGAATCTCATCTCATTGTAGTGAAAAGGATCTTGAGATATATCAAGGGTACTACAGAGTTGGGACTTTGGTATCCAAAGGAGTCTGAATTTGAATTGCTAGGATATTCTGATGCTGACTTTGGAGGATGCAGGATTGACAGAAAGTGTACAACAGGAAGTTGTCAATTTCTAGGAGGAAGGCTTGTATCTTGGTTCAGCAAAAAGCAACACTCAATCTCTACATCTACTGCTGAAGCTGAATATATTGCAGCTGGAAGTTGTTGTGCACAAATTCTATGGATGAAAAATCAGCTAATGGATTATGGCCTGAACTATTCCAAGATTCCAATAAGGTGTGATAACACTAGTGCCATTGCCATTGCTGAAAATCCAGTACAACATTCCAGAACTAAGCATATAGAAATCAGATATCATTTTATCAGGGAACAGGTTATGAATGGGAATATTGAACTACAGTTTGTACCTTCAAATCAGCAGCTGGCAGACATATTCACCAAAGCTCTTGATGAAGCCACTTTTTCAAATCTTGTGGGAGAGCTGGGAATGGTGAATTATGCGTCAGGGTCAGAGTCAAACTCCTAAAATTTGGTATTTCTAACTCATTTCATAAGTTCTTGATAAAATCAATTGATATGTGGTTATATATGTTCAAATTGTAAATATGTATATACTTGTATATTCTGCATTTTGTTGTTTTGTTTTTGTTTTGTCTGATGCATCAGGGTCAGGGCTTCCTTAAGGACGTGTCAGGGTCAGGGTATCCGAGCTGTGCATCAGGGTCAGGGTATTCGACTCGTTCGTTAGGATCAGGGTGTCCGTCTTGTGCATCAAGGTTAGGGTATGTACGAACAGTAAATCATCAGGGTAAGTTTAAATTTTTTTACTGCGTCGGGATTTAGGGTCAGTTAAGTGATGACAACTCATCATTAAGTTCTTCTCTCACTGATGACGTGTCATCACAGAAACTGAACTGACTCCCTGATGACGTGTTTTCAGGAGAAGTTTTAAAACGTCAATAGGCGGGTATTAATACTCTATCTCTCCTACTTTTTAAAAATCCTCAAATCTTTTAATCTTTTTCTTATATTTGCTCGAGTTTTCTTCTTCTTCTCTCTCATTTTTTACAGAAACCCTAGAACTTCAAATCTTCAAAGCATCCATGGCACGTCAACAGATTCCTAGGAACTTGACAGTCCCCACAAACTACGTGGGCTTCTCTGACATTGATGAGGTAAGTGAATGCTTTAAACCGATAATGAACTATCTACTCATCTCTGAGTATAGTAAAGCCATCTTTACCGATGAAGAAATGTCGGGCGAGGCACAACTATGGACAAGTGCCAAGTTCATGAACTCCACCACCAAGCCTGATGTGGTCAAGGGTATCTCATTCGAAGTTTCGTCTGAGAAAGGGAAAATAACTCCTTCTAGACTTAACTCTGTTTTGGGGCTACCTACTTAAGATCTGGTGGATGCACCCAGTGATGCAGATCTGCTGGATTTCTTGAGGGAATTGGGCTGTAACGCTGCTCCCAACGCAGTGTTATTAGGGTGCCATAAAGCCTATCCAAGTCTAGAAGATTCATGTCCTTGGATTCCCTGATGGCTGTTGTCTTAGGATCCCATGATATGGGAAGGGCTCTCATGAACTTTCTGCTCACATCCTTGTTAGCATATGCCTTCCCATATAATCTCAGGTCATTTACCAACCTATTGAATCTGTCAAACATTTTAGTAAGTGTTTCACCATTTTTCATTGTGAACCACTCATATTGTTGTGTCAACAGCTGCAATTTATTTTCCCTCACTTCCTCAGTACCATCACAAAGGATTTGTATGGTATCCCATATAGATTTAGACGTGGTAAGATTCATGATACTATTCAGCATATCATCGTCTAAACCATTATACAGGATCCCAGTAACTTTAAGATCCTTTTTCACCTTTTCACTTTCCTCTATCGTCATTTAATCAGTTGTCTTTGGGATAAGCTTTTCAGGAATAGTGACTCCATTAAAGACTTCTATAGGAATGAGCTTCTTGGGAACGTGAGGTCCTTCTTCTATAATCTGCAAGTATTCATCATCAATAGATCTAAGATGAACTATCATTCTTTGTCTCCAGAAGAAGTATTTGCCCCTTTCCAACATGGGGACTTTACTGTTTCCAGCTTTATTGGCCATAGATAATGATCGTGTTTAGCAAGTGAAATCTGCTAAGAGGCTCTGATACCAATTATTAGTGCAAAATAAGCACAAGTGTTTGTAGAAGGGGGGGGGGGGGGGGG
>CM025784.1:9284660-9312636 GCA_014636745.2 Centella asiatica | reverse complement strand
GGGGGGGGGGGGATGAATACAAACACCTGAAACTTTTCGCTCTTTTAAACTTAGAAGTGCTTACTAGAAAATAGTTGTAACAAATAGAAAAACTATAAGAAATGAACACACAGATTTAAGTTAAAAAAGTTATATTAAAACTTGAGGTTTTTCTGGAAATCTGTATAATCACAAATGTGATTTATAGCTACAAATTCTGTGAATAAAGTTCACAGCTTCTCACACTCACTAGCTTCTAACTTTCTTTGAAATATCTCTCGCAAGATCTATTACAAAGCTTCACTCTAGTGTTTGTGTGCTTCAGCGTTTGTTTAATCTGTTGGATAGATTCAATCACTGTCCTTTTTTGTAATGAGAGCTCTGTTGCTTATATGATAAATCAGTGGGATGAAATCACGTGCTTGAAACGTGCTGCTCTTCTCAACTTAGTCGCAAGTATGTCACATCAAAACTTTATGTGTCAGACTGCTGTATGCTTTGTTGCTACTTTTCTTCCCCTGATCTGTGTTCATTTAATGAGTGAGAGTTCTCATTGGATCATAAACAAACTTCAAGAAATATCTTTCCAGTTGATATTTCTTGCTTCTGTAACACGTTACGTTGATTTCCGTGTAAGAACTGATGACGGGTGCATGCTGTCACAACGATCCACTGACTGCCAGCCCTGACGGACTTTGATCAGTGCTTCTGGATCCCCTGATGCTTATTGACTGGATGAGGGCTTCAACCTTCACTTGAGTTTTACTCAGTGCTTCTTGATCCTGATGGTTATGACTGACGGCATACACTGATGGTTTCCACTGATGTCATGTTGGTCATTTCCCCTGATGGGTTACCCTGATTGGTTTGCCTGACAATGATATGTCCTGAAGTGTTTTCCTGACGGGTTGGTCTGCCTTCGTCATACCCTGATGGGTTCCCCCTGATGGGTTCCCCTGATGGGTTCCCCCTGATGGGTTCCCCCTGATGAGTTCCCCTGATGGGTTCCCCCTGATGGGTTCCTCTGATGGGTTCCCCTAATGGAATTTAATCAATGTAACTTTAATTAGAATTTCTGATGTGCGGAATACTTTGACTGTTTACAAGTAGCATCAGACATTCTTCTTCACTTTGTCAAGTCCTTTGAATGTTTCTGTTTTCTGACTTGCCTTGTAAAGTTATTAACCATCCACTGATGAATAAGTGTATCATCAGTGGGTACAAAACTTGTGCTGATCTTAAGGTTTATAAAATGCCTCAAGTATTTACAGTTGCACAATTTATTACATAATCATCATCATCATTTATTTCTAACAACAGACATACAAGCAAACAAAGAAACTGTTTGCAGAAATAATAAAGAAATCTTATACAGCTGAATCATTTGCTCTTCCATCGCATATGGTACAGGTAGTAAATTCTACACCTTCTACTTCTCAAACTGTACATTCTTCACCTTCATCTACTATGGTAGAGAAAACAACCACATCTCTGCCTACCCAAGTAGAACAACCAATTACCACTCAACAACTCTCAAAAGCCCAACCCACAGTCTCTCAAAAGACTATTGGGATTAAAAGAAAACCCAGTGAAGTAACCACATCAACTGAGGGGGAGCAAGGAGAGAGAGTGATTGGCTACAGGCGTAAGAAGAAGAAGGGAGCCACGAGTGTTACCCAACAGCCTGACCAGGCAGTATCCTCTCAAAAGGATACTGCTTTTGATAAGGAATTAAACATATTTCTAACAAGTTCCTCTCAAAAGGAATTAGTTATTGAAAATAGTCCCCAACCAAGGACCCAGATGAGTGAGGCACATACACTGACCATAGACACTGATGAACCTATTATCAGGGTCTCTAAGAGCCACTTGTAGATATCTGACACAGTGAGTGCACACACCACTCAAGATGTTGTAGTTTAGAAGCTTCTCAATAAGATCAACATGAGTCATAAGCATTCTTCTATAGCATCTTTTGATGAATCACCTCCTCGTTTAGTGATTCAGCCAACACTCCCATCTACACCACTTCCTTCTTTCTCTGTTCCTCAAATTTCTTCAGATATAATGACACAAACATTAAGTGTCATACAATCAAATTCTCCACATTCTCAATTCGTGGAGGAGCCAACATTCTTTGACACAGTGTTTAGTAGTCAACACTCTCAAATGGTTGACTCATTTTTACTTGATACAAACACTGATGATCAAACAGGGGACATAGACTCCATGGGTGTTCAATTCAAAAATAAAAAGGGGGAGATCATTACCTTCTACTGGTCACAACTTGCTGCAGCCAATGTTCAAGAAATAAAATATGTCCTTGAAGTGTTGGAATCCAGCAACAATGTCAACATAGTCAACTTTAGAAAACTTCTTCAAAAGGAGCTGGAGCAACTGGAAGCAGGTGGAGAAGACAACAGACTAAGGATTCCTGATCAAAACTCAGATCAAAGAAGACAAGGCCTTGGAAGTGACTCTCAACCGATTGAATCAAGTCATCCATTTGCCCTTTGTCTCAGCAAAAAGAAAAAGGGATCCTGATGTCTAATACAACATTCTTTTTGTAATAGTTATAGGAAAATACTTGTACAGAAATACTTTTATTAATTTATTTAAAATTCTTTCATGTATTTAGTATTGGTTTTGACATCATCATCAGTGCATCTAGGGATTTATGGTTATCAAATTGATAAACATAAATAAGGGGGAGATTGTTAGAGATAATTGATGATGATGATGATTATGTAATAAATTGTGCAACTATAAATACTTGAGGTATTTTATAAACCTTAAGATCAGCACAAGTTTTGCATCCACTGATGATAATCTTATTCATCAGTGGATGGTCGATCTCTTCACAAGACAAGTCAGAAAACAGAAACAATCAAAGGACTTGACAAAGTGAAGAAGAATGTCTGATGCTACTTATAAACAATCAAAGTATTCCGCACATCAGAAATTCTAAACAAAGTTACGTTGATTAAGTCCCATCAGGGGGAACCTATCAGGGGAACCCATCAAGGGGAACCTATTCGGGGAACCAATCAGGGGGAACTCATCAGGGAAACCCATCAGGGAAACCTGTCAGGGTATGATGAAGGCAGACCAGCCCGTCAGGGAAAAACTTTAGGACATGTCAGTGTCAGACCAACCCATTAGGCTAACCCGTCAGGGGGAATGACCAACATGACATCAGTGGAAGCCATCAGTGTATGCCGTCAGTCATAACCATCAGGATCAAGAAGCACTGAGTGAAACTCAAGTGAAGGTTGAAGCCCTGATCCAGTCAATAAGCATCAGGGGATCCAGACGCACTGATCAAAGTCCATGAGGGCTGGCAGTCAGTGGATCGTTATGACAGCATGCACCCGTCATCAGTACTTACACGGAAATCAACGTAACGTGTTACAGAAGCAAGAAATATCAACTGGAAAAATATTTCTTGAAGTTTGTTTTTGATCCAATGAGATCTCTCTCGTATTAAATGCACACAGATCAGGGGAAGAAAAAGAAGCAACAAAGCATGCAGCAGTCTGACACATAGGGCTACGATGTGACATACTTGCGGCTAAGTTGAGAAAAGCAGCACGTCTTAAGCACGTGATTTCATCAACTGATCAACATATAAGCAACGGAGTTCTCATTACAAAATATACAGAGATTGAATCTATCCAACAGATCAAACAAACATAGAAGCACACAACTCTAGGAAGCTCTGAAATATATTTCTTGAGAGATTTATTTTTCAGAGAAAAGTTTTCGTAGCTAGTGAGTGTGAGAAGCTGTGAATTTTATTTACAGAATTTGTAGCTGTAAATCACATTTGTGATTATACAGATTTCCAGAAAAACCCCAAGTTTTAATATAACTATTTTAACTTGAATCTGTGTGTTCATTTCTTATAGTTTTTCTGTTTGTTACAACTGTTTTCTAGTAAGCACTTTTAAGTTTAAAAGAGCGAAAAGATTCAGGTGTTTGTATTCATCCCCCACCCTTTCTACAAACACTTGTGCTTATTTTGCACTAACAGGACCCTTATTGAAGCAGCAAGGACTATGTTACAAGAGGCTAAGCTTTCTACTTATTTTTGGGAAGAAGCTATTAGCACAGCTTGCTTTACACATAATAGATCCTTGATAAACAAAGCATACAACAAAACACCTTACGAATTAATGACTAGGAGAAAACCAACTCTCAAGTTTTTACATGTGTTTGGTTATAAATGCTTTGTACTGAGAGAATCATCAGAGACAAGAGGAAAGTTTGACAATAAGTCTGATGAAGCAATCTTCTTAGGTTATTCTCTGTCAAGTAAAGCATACAGAGTATATAATCTAAGAACAAAGGTCATTGTGGAATCAATACAAGTCGTGTTTTATGATAAAAAGATTCCAGGAATGATTGGACAAGGATTGCATGAACCTCTTAGTTTTGAGAATGAATTGGATGCATGGGAGTATCCATCAGAGACTACTGAAAAACCCCAAGATAGCAATGATCCCTATATAATTGAGGGGGAGTTAACAGCTGTGCATGAAGTACCAAGGACCAATACTCTATCAGAGACTAGAGTATTAGATGAAACACAAGAAACTGGTGACATTAGTATTCCATCGGAGACTAATGGTTCACTAGGAACTAGTGTCACTGATGCACAATTGGAGACTATTTTGACACCAATGAATATAGAGATAAATAGCTCAGGGGATCTAATAATGAAGAAGTCAATGGTTTAGGGGGAGCAGTCTCTGATCATGAAGCTAGATTGGACAACATCAATCTAGAAAATGAAGCCTCCACTTTAAGATCAAATCTGCCATGTGCAATTCCATAGTTGAGAGACCACACACCAGATTTGATTATTGGAAGTCTAGAGGATGGAGTCAAGACTAGAAGTGCAACTCGAAATGAATGTTTATACCTCAGTTTTCTCTCAAAGATTGAGCCAAAAAAAATTGAGGAAGCACTTCAAGATCCTGACTGGATAATTGCCATGCAAGAGGAGTTAAACCAATTCACTCGAAACAAAGTCTGGAGACTGGTACCCAAACCAAGGAATAGATCAATTATTGGTTCCAAATGGGTCTTCAGAAACAAATTGGATGAAGCTGGTACAATTACAAGGAATAAAGCAAGACTAGTTGCAAAAGGATATTCTCAAGAAGAAGGAATAGATTATGATGAAACTTTTACACCAGTAGCAAGACTTGAAGCAATCAGAATCTTCTTAGCATATGCAGCCTACAAGAACTTCAAGGTGTACCAGATGGATGTCAAAAGTGCTTTCTTAAATGGAAAACTGGAAGAGGAAGTCTATGTTTGCCAACCCCTAGGTTTTGAGGACTCCAAATTTCCAAATCATGTCTACAGGTTAGACAAAGCACTTTATGGCTTAAAACAAGCACCAAGAGCATGGTATGATACTCTTTCTCAATTTTTACTTGAAAACAAATTTGTTAGAGGTATCATAGATAAAACTTTATTTTATAGAAAGCAAGGCTCTGACATTATATTGGTGCAAATATATGTAGATGATATTATATTTGGGTCTACAAATGAGAAACTTTGTGAAAAATTTTCAAAACTCATGCAGTCTAGATATGAAATGAGTATGATGGGAGAATTAACATTTTTCTTAGGTTTGCAATAAAATAATCAACTGATGAAATATTTATCAATCAGTCCAAGTATATCAAGGACTTATTGAGAAAGTATGATTTAGTTGATTGTGCGTCTGCAAAAACACTCATGCCTACTGCCACTAAGCTAGATAAAGATTTAAAAGGAAAGAAAGTTGATATTACTAGCTATAGAGGCATGATAGGCTCTCTTTTATATCTAACTGCAAGTAGACCTGATATAATGTTTGCTACATGTTTATGTGCTAGATTTCAAGCTGACCGTAGAAAGTCACATTTGATTGTTGTAAAAAGAATACTCAGATATCTAAAGGGTATTCCAAACCTTGGTTTATGGTATCCCAAAGAATTTGATTTTAAACTAATTGGTTATTCAGATGCTGACTATGCAGGTTGCAAGCTTGACAGGAAAAGCACAAGTGGAAGCTGCCAACTTCTTGGAGGTAGACTTGTTTCTTGGTTTAGCAAGAAACAAAATTCAGTTTCTACTTCAACAGCAGAAGCTGAATACATTGCAGCTGGGAGTTGTTGTGTTGAAATCCTATGGATCAAGAATTAACTCCTAGACTATGATGTCATTATCCAAAATTCCTATCTATTGTGATAATACAAGTGCCATAACAATAACAGAAAATCCAGTGCAACATTCAAGAACAAAACACTTAGATATTAGATATCACTTCATAAGAGAACATGTAAGTGAAGGTAATATCGAATTACACTGGGTTACAACTGATAAACAACTTGCAGACATATTCACAAAACCTTTAGATGAATCTACTTTTTCTAGATTAGTTTCTGAATTAGGAATGTTGAATTATGCATCTAAAAATTAATTTCATTTTGCAAGCAAGTTGTTTAGTTGTAAGAGGCTAGAATTAAATTTCTGGAATGTAGCTATTTTTTTAATTAAACAAAGTTTTAGAAGCTAGAATTTAATTTCTGGTTGAAGCTATTTTAATTAAACAGAATTTTTGAAGCCAATAATCATTAACTTGTTTGTTGGAAATATTCTGAAAAGCTTTGGAATAAGAGACAACTCAGTCCCTAATAGTGTTTTTAATTAGTCTCCGACTTAATTAAAAATTGAACTATTGGAGATTATTCTAGTCCTCAACAGTGTTTTTAATTAGTCCCCGAGTTAATTAAAAATTGAACTATCGGAGACTATTCCAGTCCCCGACAGTGTTTTTAATTAGTCCCCGACTTAATTAAAAATAGAACTATCAGAGACTAACTAGTTCCCGACAGTTGTTTTTAATTAGTCCCCGACTTATTTAAAAAATTGAACTTTCAGTGACTACCTTAGTCCCCGACGTCGTTTTTGATTAGTCTCTGACTCAAACAAAATGAACTATCGGAGACTAATCGGGTCTAGTCTCTTATGAGTGAACTTATCAAAGATTAGGGCAATCTTCGATCGAGGGTAATCTGGTAGTTATCCTACCCACGATCGAAAACGGTTCATTATCTTGTGAATTGCAAACGTCTCTAACACTTTGATAATAGTAAATTCAAACACCTTTGCAATCACAATCTCTCAAGCTTTGAAATTATTTTCTCTCTGCAATACTTTGCGATTTAACCGTATTTCAAAGTTTCTTCAAAGTTCACAGATCTCTTCAAATGGTCGCTAAAACAGTTGTTTTCAAGTTTGGAGACTTTGATATTATTAAGACTAACCATGCAGGGGTGGCTAATAAGCATGATTTTGAAGCCCAGTACCACCCCTTCATGGATTTTCTTCAAAACTCCACTCCTATGCCATTTATGAAGCTCCCGTCCAAGCCGCTGAAGTTATCACGACTGTGTGGTCAACAACTACTATCCAGGATGAGAACACTGACTCTCCTGTGGTAAGTTTCAGGTATGCTAACTCTGTTTATACTATAGATCATACTATCGTTAATAATGCTTTACACTTGCCAATATATGAAAACTTTGACTCTCTTGCCTCTGATGAAGAAATTTTTTCTATGTTTAAAAACTTACATTATTCTGCTGAAATTAGTTCTGTTGGGTCTATTACACGACCCCATCTAAGGCAAGAGTGGTCACTGTTCTTTGATATTATTACAAAAGCTTTTACTTCTAAATGCAGTGGCTATGATGCTATCACTACACTCACACAACAAATTGCTTTTAGTGTGTTGTATGATAGACATCTAAACATTGAGCTTTTAATTTTGCAAAATCTTTTGGTAAAACTTAAATCCAGTAATAAACATAAGATTTATAATGCTAGGTTTTTGATGATGATTGCTTATTATCTAATCCCTAACCTTGATATTACTGGTATGCAAGTTATACCAACTATTTTGTAAAGTAAAAGAATTTTTACTGATGTGAAGCATAAATCTGCAAAGGTAAAGGTTCCCTTATTTTTTCCTCCTGTCATGAGATCTATTCTCATTGACAGGCTTCCAAACCTTTATTCTTTGTTATTTTTTGAGGATATTGAAAGCCAAAACCCTGTTAATCCTCCAACCACTTCACAACAACAACCTATAGCCCCCTCCACAGTCTCCCAAAAGACTGTGATTGCTAAGACTCAAACATCCATCACAAAACTCCCAATAGAGAGAAAAATAATTGAGGGAGTAAGTGACGATGAGGGAGAACAAGAAGCTGAAGTACCACTTCAGAGAAAGAAGAGAGTAATAACCCTTAGCCAAAAGCAATCCATTGCTTTCCAAAAGGCAATGGAGGTTATAACGAAAAACAGTGAACTGTCACCATCCTCCCAAAAGGATGTTGACATTAAAGAAAGTTCCCAACTAGGAACACCCTGTACAGAGTCTGCACAACCTCTTGTTCACCAACAAGAGAAACCACCAAGAGAGATCATAAAAGAAAAGAGTGACACAAGGAGTGCACACACAGAGTCATCAATTGATGTTCCTCAATTTTCAATGTCTGAGGAACAGCCAACACTCCGCACTGTACATTCTTCTCCTTTTTCTCCCACACTTGATTCTTTTGATATTACTGATTTAAATTCTCTTGATTTTTCCTAAGAGGAGCCAATAATTGAGACAAGCTCTCAAACACATTCCATGGATAGATCCCTAGCCCCAGATACACAAAGGGAACCCCCTATCCATGCAGTCACAAGTGCTTCTCCAACCCCCACTTCTGTAGAACAGAGTGCACATATCCATATGAGTGAGGATGTGAGAATAAATAGTGAGAGTTAGGTTCCTGACCTGGAAAAAGGAGAGGATATACACAAACAAGAGAGTCAAGCTTTAGAAAGCTTGGAAAAAGGAGAGCAAGAGAAGGTGGGTGCCCAACCCCAGGCAAAAGGAGAGGATGTGAGCAAGGATGAGATCCTTGAACAAAATAAAAGAGAGAAATTTTCAGCAGGAGCATTTTTACAACCTGTTGAAACCAGCTCACAAGAAGCTCAAGTTTCTTCTGCTCCCTCCACAAATATCCAAACAGAAGAAACTGGGAACAGTTCAAGCACAAGGGATGCAGCATTAAATGTTATATCTGAGATGTCCAATGCAGACTTTAAAATGTTATATGGTCTACAACAAAGACAAGACCATATTACTGCATTGAAGACAAGGCTTGCAGATGAACCTGTGTCTGAACCACCTACAGAGGAAAATGTTGATGAATGGTTTGATGCCACATATTCCAACACTCTGGAGGAAGCAGCTACCCATTTCAGGCAGGATTATGTGACCAACATTGGGTCTAGAGTAGCAGCACTAACATCCACAGACATTCTTGAAGAACTAAACAAAGTGGACAAGAAACATACCAAATTCCATCATTTTTTGGTTATTGGTATAAATGGTGCAGTGAAGAAAATGGAGGAAAGGATGGAGTTGGAGACAGACAAAATCAGAAGGTGCTATGAAGGACACTTGGCAAGGAGTACTATCTCTGCAATTGATACTCTTATATAAGACAAGTCCAAAACTGACGGTCGACTTTAAGCCCTAGAAGCCAATATCCAACTCCTGATCCAAAAACAAGACAGAATGGAACAACTATTGATACAGGCAATTCCACATTTGGCCACCTCCTCTCACCCTACAGATGTTGATGTCAAAAAGGGGGAGAGTGGTCAATTCAAACAATATGTTCCTGTACACATATCAAAATCTGGTCCTGTCCTTGATGCTGAATTACAAGCAATGATGGACAGGATCCTAAAGAAACATTCTGATCTTGCAGCAGCAACAACAACAACACAACTTCCAACAACAACAACAACAACAACAATAGCTTTTCCTTCTTCCTCTGAACATGCCCAAACATCTAAAGACAAAGGCAAAGGGGTCATGGTTAAGGAACCAAAGAAGCAAATCTCAACTCAACCCGGACAACCCAAGCTATTAGGGGATGCCATGAAGACAACTCACTTTCCCACTCCAGTTAAACTGATAGTGGATGCGAAAGTGGAGTTGGTCTATCCTTAAGAGCAAAAATTGATAGAAGCTGATGCACTATTAGTTCGGAAACTTCAAGAGGAAGAGGACATGGCAGTAGAAAGGGAGGAAGAGGAGGCAAAGAAGAAGAAAATCTCAACAAGGAGATCAAGTGCACAGAAAGCAGCCATAACCAAGAAGAAAACTAAGGAGATGGAAAAGGTAGAGAAGAAATCAAGAAGAAGAACTTTGGTCCAGGAATCTGTAAAGAAACCTGTGATCAAAGCATCTATCAAGAAGCCTATCTCTCAAGAATCTCCAAGACCAGCTGAGATTGCCTTGGTGACTGTGAGTGGACCAACAAAGCCACGAACAGTACCATCAAGGAAGTCTTATAAGGTTGAAATGGCAAGTACTAAAGAAATTGTCAAGGCCCTGAAGAAAAGCACAAAGAAAATAAATCTAATAAAGGGTAAAGATAACAAAGAACTTTTCCATGTCTTTTTAAAAAATGGAGAGTCTTTGAAATTTGAAAAGCCAGCGTTGGAGGGAAATTTGAAAGGCTTGTCGGAGACTAGGAAAACTTGTTAGAGACTAAGGATTTTATCTATCAGAGACTAGTTTTGCCTATCGGAGACTAAGGCTTATGTCATCAGAGACTAAGTCTAAAAGAGTCAGAGACTAAAGCTTACGTCATCGGAGACTAAGTTTAAAAGCATCAGAGACTAAGCCTTAAAACATCGGAGACTAAATAACTCTATCAGAGACTACACAATCTGACGTCATCAGGGACTAAAAGACCAGAGACTAGTGATGACGTCATCAGAGACTAAAGTTGAAGCATCAGGGACTAATCGTGATTTATTTCCTGATAAGATACAGAGTTCGAATTGAATAAGGATTGTCTTCCATGTAAATCAAGATATTATTGAAGACGTAGCTGGTAAGGAAGCACGCCAGAAATCTGTTCCTAATTAAAAAGGAAAGATTGTATTTAATTCGAATAAGGAAGCTGAGTCAGAATTGATTCAGGATAGGAGAACTGAGAATTCAGTTTTAGAGAGAAGCTGTAATTAGGTTTACAGAAAATTGTAATTCGAAGCTGTATAGGTTTTTCATAGTTTGTATCTTTTCCTATACAGAATAGAAAAGAAGTTGACGATCACATTGTTGTGATTATTAGAATTTGTATTCAATTGTTAAAATCAATACAAGCAATTGTTTATAAATTAATTTGAGTTCTTGTTCTTTATATTCTGCAAGAAAAGTTAATCTCTTAAAGAACAAGTAATCGAAAAGAATTCAAAGAACTTGTATTCAACCCCCCCCCCCCCCTTCTACAAGTTCTCTGCTATCTCCCTGGGAAAACAGATCTTAAGTCAATTTTTGAAAAGTACTTTGCTCCCTTGAGTTGGTCGAACAGATCATCAATCCTAGGTAGGGGATATCGGTTCTTCACCGTTACCTTATTTAATTCTCGGTAATCAATACATAACCTCAACGATCCATCTTTTTTCTTTACAAATAAAATGGGTGCTCCCCAAGGTGAAACATTTGGCCTAATAAATCCTTGATCCAACAACTCTTGTAGTTGTATCATAAGATCTTTTAATTCTGAAGGAGCCATCCTATAAGGAGCTTTTGAAATTGGAGCAGTTCCTGATACTAGCTCAATTCCAAATTCAACTTGTCTGTCTGGAGGTATACCTGGTAATTCCTCAGGAAATACATCTCCAAATTCCTTTACTACAGGGATATCTGAAATCTTTAATCCTTCTACCCTCTTGTCATGAACTAAAAATGCTTCGCATCCCTTGCGTAACATTTTATTAGCTTGTAATACTGTAAGAAGATGAGAGGGATCGGTAGACTTACATTCATGGAATAACACTTTATTATTTGAGGGTGTTCTTAGGGAAACCTTCTTTTTCCTGCAATCTATACTAGCTTGGTATTTATGTAGCCAATCTATGCCTAGTATTAGATCAAACTCTCCCAATGGAAAAGGTATTAGATTTGTAGGGAAGTCATGCTTTCCTATTCTTATACTACAATCAGGTAGTATACTCTTGAAAATGTACACCTCTTGATTAGCTACTATGACTTCTAGAGGTGTTTCTAAAACATTCAAGAGCAAAATTTTTATCCTTAAGAAAACGTTCAGATATGAAGGATCTAGTTGCACCAGAATCAAATAAAGCATATACTTCAATTGAGTTAACCAAAACCGTACCTGAAACCATATTATCAGACAGTAGTATGTCCTACGCAGTCATATTGTAAGTCCTAGCATGGGGTCGATCGACTGTCATGTTAGGTCCTACTAATGGGAGTTTACCCTGACTCTTTTTCTGAGGACAAGAAGTGGAGTTGTGGCCTTCCTGACCACAACTAAAGCATCTCCTCGCAGTTCCAACTACACGACTAGCACTTTGTGGTTGATATTGCTGCGGAGGAAACCTCGATTGGGAAATGATCGGTGCTTGGTTTGGACAACTACTGGCAGTATGCCCAGATTGACGACATTTGAAACACAAATGGGTTCCTATTAAACACTGGGAAGTTTCATGGTTCCTTCCACATTTGCCACAAATAATAATCCTCATTTTGCTCTCATTTAAATCTGTACTGAAATTCCTTCTCCTATTATTATCATTATACCTATTTCCTTCCCCTTGTTTCACCACAACCAAACTGGTTTGTTGTTTTCCTTGTCCCCCAATCCTTTGATTAAAATTGTCATAATAACTCCCTTTCCTCTTTCCTTCCTTGTGTTTCTCCCAATTGAATTCCCGAAGTAGCTTGCCACTTTTCTCTGCTACCTTTGACCTTTGAACCACTTCAGCATAGTTGTTCAGACACAAAATAGCAATCTTGTCGTGTAACCATGGATTCAAACCATGCTCAAACCTTCTTGTTTTTCTTCTCTCAGTATCTACCAAATGCGGGGCATATCTTTGCAGTTCATTGAACTTCCTTTCATATTCTTCCACAGTCTTGCTCCCTTGTCTCAATTCTAGGAATTATTTTTCTAGCTCATCCACAACACTGGTGGGGAAATACTGGCTATAAAAAAATTCTTTAAACTGGGACCAGGTGACAACTTGATTAATTTCAGGGACTGCTTGGTCATTCCTAATTGCCAATCTCCTAGTCATTTCTAATCGTTCGGTATTTTCCCACCAATAACTAGCTTCATCTTTCAATAAATACGTAGCATATTTCGTCTTAAGGTCATCTGTTACTTCAGCAATACGAAAAGCTTTTTCTATCTCCTTAATCCAAATTTGAGCAGCAGTGGGACCCCCATCACCATTAAAAGTAGGTGGACAACTATTGGTAAAGTCCTTAAATGTCACCTTTCTAGGTTGGGGTGGAAGTGCTCGGTTATTGTTACCTTGAGAGGCTTCCTTAATCATATTTACCAATAAGGCAATAGGATTCCCCGGATTATCATTTTCTGGATTGTTATTCAGGTTGGGGTTCTCTTGATCAGCTTGGTTGGTAGCTCGATGGGTTTGAGGTCTTCCTCTTGGGGTCATTTTCCTATAAATTAAGGAAAATATAAACTTACCATTAAAAGTTCCTTTTCTCTTTTAAAGAATAACATATATACAAAAAGGAAAGAAAGAATTCCAAATTAAACCATCAAAATATATATATTAAGTAACGAAAATTACATCAAAGCAAATTTGTACAATAAAGCTTCCTTGTTACAACATTATACAAAAACATAACAACATTGACTACTACCGATGCCTAATACAAGAATTGGGAATCAAGTTCACTCATTGTTCTGCGTGCAAAATGACACGCACCCTCAACCTTCTCTATAAGGTTATACATCAACTAATCTCGATCTGCTACAGTGGGCTGGCGCAGCCTAAGATAATTACTAATCTAGATCACCACCTCTGTCAGAGTCTCAGTGAGAACTAAGGACACATCCTGAAATGATACCCTCCAAAGGTCCAACAGTCTGCTAGTTCTTTGATGAGCCATTGACTGACGCATCATGGTGGTATTACGTGTTGCCAACTCTGATTGTGTCATACAGATTTTGCGTTGAAGGTAATAACAAAATCCATTAGGGAATGACAAGGGTCTGGATTTTCTGGTGGTGGTACTACAGGTGCATCATTTGATAAGGTAACTGATGTAGAAACAGCATGTGGAGTGGCTGACACCGTAGGTAGTGTATGCCTATCTGCAGGAGAACCTCTTATTTGTGAAGAATCCAAGGTTGGAGAATCTGTTTGATCATGGGGTGAGGAAGGATTCTTCATATGAACTGAAAAATTTGACCCCTCAAACGGATTGGTTGGGTTTTGCTTAATTCCCTCAGGTTCTACAGACCCTTTTACATGTTTATCATAACCTCTAGGCACCTCAAAACAGAAAACCTGAGTTGGTTTATTCATTCTTTTGTGAGGTGTCACTCGCCAACATGCACCTGTCCTCCCACGGTTGACATCTAACAGATGGTGTCTACCAGACTTGAAAGATCAAGCAGCCTTACTACTAGGGATATGCTCCTTCTCTGAACTTTTAACCATAGGTGCCTTGCCCTTATTTACATGTCCGGGAGTAGGTGGATTCATCTATAAGGAAACATAACTTAAATCAATATCAACTTAACATTTATAATAAGGATTTAACATGCATATTAATACTGCAACAGGATATACAATAACTTCAACGTGAATTGTTCTATCTTATAACCTCTCATCTAACCCGATAACCCAAGAACAACCAAGACTGAACTTAGACATCTATCTCTTATTCAACTCTCCTTATCCTTTCAATCATTTCCTTACTTTACTAAATCCCAAATTCTATTTTCCAGCAGAGAACATGTCTCATAACTGGTGCTTGGCTGCTGTGCTTTGATACCAACTGTGATACCCCCGAAAAATCCCTAAGCCGGGCCTCGGGCACTGTCAGCAAATTGGGTGACAGTCCTCAAGATCCCCAGGCTGGAACCCCCCAGGCTAGAACCCCGGGCTACACCAAAAAACTACAACACAACATCACATAATAGCAAAACAAACAACACAACCAAACATTTACAACACTCATGTGAGAAATACATTCTCAAATACATCATTATAAAATCTTAAGGTCCACATCATCTTACAAAACCTCAAAGCTTGAAAATAAACAAGCTGCAGCAGAAACAAAACTTTAGATGGCTCATTCAGCCTTACAACTTAAACATTCCTATGCCATTCTCTCTTTCCCTTTCTTAGGCGACTCAACTTTCATGATATAACCTGAAAAACATTCATAGCATTCCACATGAGCGTTTACGCTCAGCAAGTATATATTCATAGGCAAGAAGAACAGATAATTCAAAAGCTTTAATATTCTTCGAGGTTGGGCGAAGCAATGCTAACACCTCGTGATAATCAATAAACATATATCATCTAGGGTACCCGAGTGATATCAAGTGTTAACCCTCTTTCAATAAAACATGATTCGCCCTCTCTTCATCAGATAATGCATCACCTAACCAGACTGATCATTATCTGACTTCCTTTAACAATCAAATTTCATCTCAGCTGGTCAGCTTGGTCGTTTAATCCATCATTTGACATACCTAGTCACTTGCAGAAACCAATTAATCTACGAAAGGTTTGATTACTGATGCCTTGCCTCGGTCTATCATTCCCTATCATCATTGGCCAGAATACCAGGCAAAAGCATTCAACAGCCCTTTAACTCCCCCGTATGGAATATATCTTCTTAAAAACATTTTCTCATTTTAAATTGGCATCCTCCACAATTAAAAACAGCAACTACCAAACACATTGGCGTGCTCAACAATTAAAAGTAGACAGCCGATTCTATATACCCATATGGAAGCATGCTCAGGTGTGCATACAAGTTCACGACTGCAACACCCTTACATCATCATCATCATCTTTTGGTGTGCTAGCGACATTAAACAACTAGCAATCACCCAATAACATATAACTCAATCATTAACATCTTTTCACGTACATCGGATCAATGATCGTACGTTACTTAATCATGAATGAGATCATCATCATACATAAGCTTTAACATCATTCATTTACGTAAATCGAAATAATGATTCTACGTAATCAGTAAGAAAGAAAGTGGAATGAATATATACTTGCCTTGGTCCTTAGCTAAATTCACTATACTGGTTACAAAAGGGCTCTGTAAAACATCATTGTTGGTACATCATGAGAAATCCATACTTGAAAGATGACCATTCAGATTAGGAAATGGTGATCAGGGCATAAAGTTGCTCGTCAGGGAAAATTTCACTCGTCAGAAACTAACAAATATCTCAACAGAGACTAATAATGTTACCTTAGCCCATCGGAGACTAAGGGTAACATCATCAGAGACTATTTACTCATAAGAGACTGATGACGTCATCTTAACTCATCGGAGACTAAGGCTGACGTCATCATCAGAGACTAATATTAACTCATAAGAGACTGATGACGTCATCTTAACTCATCGGAGACTAAGGCTGACGTCATAATTAGAGACTAATTAACTCATAAGAGACTGATGACGTCATCTTAACTCATCGGAGACTAAGGCTGACGCCATAATTAGAGACTAATTAACTCATAAGAGACCGATGACGTCATCTTAACTCATTGGAGACTAAGGCTGACATCATCATCAAAGACTAATATCATTAGTTATCGGAGACTAACTTTATCTCATCAGAGACTAACATTAACTCATCAGAGACTAACATTAACTCATTAGAGACTAGTGTTATCTCGTCAGAGACTAACTTTAGAGCTTGTCTCCATTTCAATGGAAGGCCTTACACAAACCCATCATGGGGAATGCTCAGCACTACATCAGTGGATGCTTTGAGTCTTAACGTCAGGGGATAAAGAAGCACTTGAATAACTCAAGTGAAAGTTGAAGCACTGATTGAGTCTTAGTTGGGACTTGTCATTAGGGGGATCCAGAAGCCCTGATCAAGTCCACATCAGGGCTTGTTATCAGTGGATAGTTATGATTGCATACACTTGTCATCAGGTCTTACACGCAAATCAATGAAGTTTCTTATAGAAGCAAGAGATATAAACTGAAAAGATATTTCTTGAAGTTTGGTGGTCTAATGACAACTCTTGATCATTAAATGCACACAGATCAGGGGAAGAAAAAGAAGCAACAAAAGAAAGCAACAACCTACAAAGCCATAGGAAACTCAATTAGTTTTTCTAAATCAAGAGGAAACTAATTTACTGATCCTAACATATAGACATAAACAAAAGGACTGTAAATTACTAGACGAATTTTAAAGAGTAAAGTTTAGCTACTACTACATAAAATAACATATGCATTAAATGCAATACACTCACCAATGAAATTCTTAATAGCACGTACACTTATAATATCCATAAGGCTTAAGTCTTAGTGTTTCTATTCCCAAATTTCAGGACTGACTTGTCCATATCTCTAATATATCCCAATTTTTTTGGTTTGACTCGTAAATACTCTTAGTCTCTGATAGGTTAAATTTTAGTCTTTAACTGACAAAAACTTAATCTCTGAGTCTTAGTCTTCGATAGGCTAAATTTTAGTTTCCGATAAGCAAAAACTTAGTCTCTGAGAGGCTAATTCCTTAGTCTCTGAGAGGCTAAATTATAGTCTTTGATAGGCAAAAACTTAGTCTCCGAGATGCAAAAACTTAGTCTCCAAGAGGCTAATTTCTTAGTCTTCGAGATACTAAATCTTATTCTCCAATAGGCAAAAACTTAATCTCTGATAGGCTAATTTTGCTTGACCAACTTTGTCTTTCGTTGAACTCTCCAAATGCATTCCTTGTAGTCTTTGATGCTCACCTGTAGTCTCTGATAGTAGTTTCTCATAATGCACTACTGCAGGTATATTTACAATTACAAATCAAACAATTCTAAGTCTTTATACATCATCATCAAATGCTATAATTCTTAACAATCTCCCTCTATTTATGATTATCATTGATAAGCATAAATCAAGGTTCAATGATGATGTCAAAACACATTTCTTATAACACCATTTCTTAGAATTGAATTAAAACATGTAAAAACATAATTGTACATGAACTTAATAGTGATGGTTTTGCTGTTTTAGTTCCTCAATGCCCAACCATCAATATGTTAACATTTTTAATAATTCTCCCCATGTGTTTATCATAATTACTCTTTGCCCCCCTGCCTTGATCATTCTCCCCCTTTTTGACAATAACATCTTAATGTTGGAGGGTAGAAATCACCAGTATAGGGTGACTGTTAAGTATAAATGATGATGATGATTTTAGTTTTGATTGTGCATATGTACATACTTAGGGTGTTCTATAAACCTAAGTATTTGCACACGTTTTGCATTCACTGACGATCAACTTAGTCATCAGGAGATGAAGTATAACTCACTAGGCATGTCACCATCTGAAACTACTAAATAACTTGATAGTGAAGAGGGATGTCTGTTGTTACTCAAAAATACTTAAGTATTCCACACATCAGACATTCCAAACAAAATCAACAAAGCTTCAGTGATTAAAACCATCAAGAGAACCCATCAGGGAATGACAAAGGCAGGCCAACCCGTTAAGGGAACATGTCAAGGTATGGCAGTGGCAAGCCAAACCCATCAGGGGGAACGTGTCAGGGCATGACAGTGACATGCCAACCTGTCAGGGGAACTCATTAGGGTATGACAGTGTTAAGCTAAACTTCTATATATGTAAAAGAGTTCTCATTACATCAGTGTGGAAAAATCTAGCATATCAACCATCATACAGAAGCACACAAACACTAGAGAAGCTTTGAAACATTTTTGAGAGAAAATATTCAAAGAAATATTGTAGCTAGTGAGTGTGAAAGAGAAGCTGTAACGTGTTACAGAATTTGTAGCTGATAAATCACATTTGTGATTAACCAGATTTCCAGAAAAACCTCAAGTTTTAATACAACTATTTTAACTTGAATGCTTGTGTGTTCTTTTTAAAGTCAATATAGTTTTTCTGATAATATAACTATTTCCATTTGTGCTTAAAAAAGTTCTTAAAGATCGAAAAGATTTGAGTGTTTGCATTCATTCCTCTTTCTACAAACACTTGAGCCTGTTTTGTTCTAACAGTGACTAGTAGGAAGAAATAGTTTGAGCTTTGTTCAAAGGCCATTGATTATGAAGTGTTGGAGCTTCATGTTGTACTTTCTTTGATCAATGCTTCAAAAGCATTCTGTGAGTACAGTTGCAGTTGACCTATGTGTGATCAAATAGTCTGATATGAAGTGTGCTACTGCATCATCCAATAATCTTGTGTTTGCATCCAACCAAACATCCACAAGTTCTTCTCTCAGTATCATTTGATGTCTGATCAGAATGGTGATAAGAGAATACACGAGCTGCGAAGGTAGTAGTGTGAATAATATCTCTTTATTCTTTTCTTCAAGGATCTCATCCTTGCTCACACCCTTTCTTTTTGCCAAATTTTTTACAAGTTAGCCTCTCACGCTTACGTCTTAAAAAAAAATTGCTTTAATTTCTTTTTCCTCACCTTTTTCCAGACACAAGGTCTGACTCTCAATTTGAATTTTCTCAGGCTCACTAAAATATAAAATCTTTCTATTATAGGTGACCTGGAGTGGTGTAGAAAATATAAGAAGTAAAAGTTTTGTATGAGTGGATGTTTGATAAAGTACAAGTGTAGTATCCACTGATTAGTTGAGAGCTGCTATTTGTTTCAGCTTCAAGAATTGGCTTTTTTGATGATTAAACTATCAAAGAATCTAAAACAAATGAAATTAAGAAATTTTCTAGTGCTTTTAAAAAAATATCAAAGAGAGAAGAAGAAATAATAAGGGTAGAATTTGAATATTGGTTGTTTCTCTTGAATAGAGAAAAGAGAAGCATCAATATGAGACCTCGTGTGTGCATTTAGTGACAGATTAATCATTAATCAAAGCCTGTTTTGTGAAGCCCCAGACTTTTTGTAAAATATTATTATAATATTAAAACATTTATTAAATTTTAGTCAAGTTTACTTGCGATCGTGATAAAATATTCTTTTATGAATACTGAAAGAAACAAATTTTAGTTTAAGATATCAACTTGAACAGTAATAATTTATGTAATAATGATATTAGTATGGATTACAACTACTACGATGGCAAAGAAAGAAAGTTAAATAATAATTCTACCTAATGAGTAAGCATTTCAGTTGATGAATCATTAGTACTATATGAGTATCATGAATCTTACAACATCTAAGTCAATATGGGATACCATCCAGATCCTATGTGATGGAACTAAAGAAGTGAGGGAAAATAAACTGCAACTGTTAACACAACAGTATGAGTGGTTCACAATGAAAAATGGTGAAACACTCACTGCAATGTTTGATAGATTTAACAGGTTAGTAAATGACCTGAGGTTATATGGGAAGGCTTATGCTAATAAAGATATGAACAAAAAGTTCATGAGAGCACTTCCCATATCATGGGATCCTAAAATGACAGCCATCAGGGAATCCAAGGATATGAATCTCTTAGATTTGGATAGGCTCTATGGTACCCTAAAGACATATGAACTGGAGGTTCAACAAAGATCTGAAATGTCAGGGGATACCAAAAAACTTAAATCTGTAGCCCTGATGGCTACCAAAAAGGATAAAGAAGAAGCAAGACCAAGTGTCTTGATGAAACAACAGTCAGGGGATGCTGAAAAAGAAGGGAACAATGAAGTTGATACACTCCTGAAGAGTTAGAAGAACTGGATGAAACCATGGCTTTTCTTGCAAAGAGATTTTCCAAGCTGAAATTTCAAAAACCATCTGGATCAAAAAGATTTTCAGCAAGGAAACCTAGTAGCACTAAAAACTTTATTGACAAATCAAGAATAAAGTGCTACAAATGCAATAAGATGAGTCATTTTGCAAATGAGTGTCGCAAGGCCATAAAGGAAGGTGAATCCAGGAGAAAGGAAGCTGATGTACATTACAAGAAGAAATACTTTGACCTTCTAAATGCCAATAAGAAGGGAAAAGCTTACATTGCAGAGGGAAAGGACTGGGTTGACTCAGATGAAAAAGATAATGAAGAATATGTCAACCTAGCCCTGATGGCCTCATCCACTGACATCAGTAGCTCACAAGTAAGTCTGGAAATTTCCTTTAACATGTCTAAAAATGATTGTGTTAAAATTGTTAAGGAAATGGCTTGTGAGATAAAAGATCTTTATGACACCCTAAGGAGTGTTGTAGCTAATACTGAGAGAGTGCAGAAAATAAATAAACATTTAACTGCTAGAAATAGTCTTTTAGAATTAGAACTCTCTAGACTTGAGAGTCTTGAAAAAGAACTCTCAAGGACTAAAAATCTCCTTGACTGTGCTGTTAAAAGAGAGGAATGGACCTCCAATCTTCTGAGTCAAGAAAGGGAAATCATAAAGAAATGGAATGAGTCTAGCAAAAAACTGGATGATCAATTAAACTGTCAAAAATCTGATCCCAAGCCTGGTTTAGGCTATGAAGAGACTCTAGTGAAGCAACCTCCTATTGAGGTTGAAAATGCAGCTAGCTCTGGAAAAAGGCTAATACAACCTATCAAATTTGTAAAGGCTGTAACAAAGTTAGAAAAAGAGAATGTTTTCCCAATGAGTGAAGCTTCCACAAGTGGTGGAAGAGGCAAGAAACCTATTCTTGTGAAAGCACTCAAACTCCCACTCAAGAAAGAACTAGAACAAACTCAACCTAGGATTCTTCATGAACATGAATACGCAACAGAACGCAACCTTTCTTTTAAAGCTTTATTCTTCCTTGAAAACCTAGTATGCACGACTAATATTCTCGGATGCCATGCAAAAAGGAACAACAGAGGAGAACTTAAGATTCTTACCTCCTGGGTTGACGAAAGAGATCAAAGCCTGATTAAAAGTAATCGTCCAAAAGAAAGAACTTGAAATTATGTGGAAATGGTAGGTTTAAAGAAGAACTTTGGAAGAGAAAATCTTTAGAGAAGAGACTGAAATGTTCCTCTGAATGAGGTATTTATAGTAAGCTAAGATTAAGCCTTGGAATATAATCATTGGTTAATAAAATGGCTACTTATCATGATTCTTAGTAGCTAAGTATAATAAGCCTGCTGTCCTTCATGCAAATAAGCAAACTATTAAAGCAGTTTACTAATCTGATTACTATACGTAGGCAATGATGTCATCATACTTAAACTCTTAAGTCCTTCAGGGAACTTAACCAATAAATACAAAGCTTCTTTTAAGTACTAACGAAGGTTACCAACATAAAAACATCAATTGTTTGTTCTTGCAACCAACATCCAAACAAATATAACCCCTTTTAATGGGTCCAAAAATATTTAGACATTCAGAAACATCATATATTAACTATACACGTTAATATATAAAAAAGAACAATATGAATAAATAAATTATTTATAGATAAACAAATTTTTCGGGTCGTTACAGGCCATCATAGAAATTTTCAGATTGTAAGGCCAGATGGGCCATTTATAGACTTCCACTACTAAATAATCATTCTATGGTTTTGTAATAGAGATTATATTTCTCTTTATTAATAATGTGTATGCTTGATTTATGATATTTTCTGTAGTCAATTTCTGGTGGTGATCGAAATCCAGCTCGGGATCTTTGGGGGTTGTCACACAATTTCTTAAAGTGCCTGAGTCCAGCTTGGGATTTTCAGGGCCACCACACAACCCATGACCCCTGATAAAGAAAAAGAAGCTAGTACAGAGCCTAAAATAACAGGTAAATTAAAACCAATAAAATTTGTGAGACCTGCTAATACTGAGACAGGTGAAAGTTCTGAAGTTTGGAACCTGTGTTAGATAAAAAGGATACTAAGAACATTGGCTTTCTTACTAACAAAAAATTAAAAGAAAAGGTAGAAAGCATCCCAATAGTTGAGCCTAAAAAGAACAAGAATGGTAAATTAGGTATTAACAAATATATTAATTATGCACCAATACCTAATGCAACTAGGAAAACATGCATCAAGTGTGGGAACACCAGCCACCTTGCTTTTCAATGCACAAAAGTTACTAATAATATACATGTTCCTCATGTTCCATATGCAGCTCCTTATCCATACATTGCACCTCCTCAATATATACCATGTCATTATTGTGTTGATTTTAGACATCCATCTTATGCTTGTAATGTTTATGAAAATTGTTATTATGTTTATCCATTTATTCCTAATGTTCATAATAACACAAAGAGAATGTCTCCTCTAAGGTTAAGGGTTATTCATAAACCACCTAGGACCAAGGTGGATCTTTCACCTGCTGATAAGAGGAAAGAAAAGAAAAAGAATAAACAATCAATAACCAAAACTAAGCTTGTGATTAAAACTGTTAAATAACAACCCAAGCAAGCTTGGGTTCCAAAAAGATATAACTAGTTTAAATGGGTGTCCAGGGCAAGAAGAAAAAGCAGTTGTGGTACTTGGATAGTGGTTGTTCAAGACACATAATTGGAAATAAGTCCCTACTCTCACAATTTGAGGAGAAAGTACTAGTCTACTCAGTATTAATGCACTATGGGACATGTCAAAGTAGTTCATGAAAATGTCATCATTGAAGATGTAGCTCTAGTTGATGGCTTAATGCACAATCTACTCAGTATTAGTCTGTTTTGTGATAAAGGCTATCAAGTTGTTCTTAAGGATGAAAAATGCCTGATAATTAACATAAGGACTGGAGATGTTACATTGTCTGAAGTTAGAAAAGACAATGTATACGTAGTTGACTTCTACTCAATAAAAGTAGGACAATACACTTGCTTTTATAGCAAAGCATTAGCAGATGAAAGTTGGCTATGACACAAGAAACTGTTTCATCTAAACTTCAAGACTGTCAATAGTTTGGTGAGAAAAGGATTAGTAACAGGACTAACACAACTTGAATTTTATCAAGATGGTCTTTGTGGATCTTGTCAGAAGGGAAAAAAAAGAATTTTTTTTCAAAAGTAAAGAAACATCATCAATAACAAGACTAATTCATCTAATACACATGGATTTATTTGGTCTTGTTAATGTGATGTCTATATCCAAGAAAATGTATGCATTTGTAATTGTTGATGACTTCTCAAGATACTCATGATTTAAGTATCTACATATCAAGGATGAAACTCCTCAGCTGATCATTGATCACATTAAAAAAGATAGAACTTGAAGTTGGTGAGAAAGTCAAGGCTTTAAAGAGTGATAATGAGACTAAATTCAAGAATTCAACAGTTGAGATGTTTTATGTGGAAAAAGACATCTCACGTACCTTCTCACCTCTTAGAACTCCTCAACAAAATGGAGTTGTTGAAAGAAAACATAGGACCTTGATTGAAGTTGCAAGAACCATGCTTGAAGAAGCTAAGTTACCTACCTACTTATAGGCTAAAGCTATCTCTACTGCTTGCTTCACTCAGAACAAATCAATGATAGTAAAAGTTCATCAAAAGGTTCTATATGAGCTCATGACAAGTAGAAAACCCACACTTAAGTATATTCATGTATTTGGTTGCAGATGTTTTGTTCTCAAAAATTAAGGAGAAAACCTAGGAAAACTTGTTGCCAAAGCTGATGAGACAATTTACCTAGGATATTCATTGTCAAGCAAAACATATAGAGTTTATAAACTTAGACTCCACATTGTTATGAAATTAGTTCATATAGCCTTTGATGATAAAAAGATTGAAGGAATACATGATGATGCAGAAGGAAGCCATGATAAACTAAGGTTTGAGAATGAAGATGAGTCAAAAGTTGTTGAAATTGACTCATCAGATGATGAAGCTGGTGTGTGCAAATCAGTGGAGAATCTAGTAATCCCTGATGACAATCCAAGTCAACTAGAAGCCCCTTCAATGGATAGAGTTAATCTTTTGGACAACAGATCAGGAAATGTTGTATTAGGGAATAATCCATAAGGGAATGCACCATCAGGGAATGCACATAGAGATATAGAGCAGTTGAGAAAAAAACATCTCTTAGATATATATCTCATAGATATATAACAATCTCAGTACATCCATATACACATAGAAAGTAGCAGTTGTAATTAATTTATAGAAAAAGACATAGGTTCTTAGAACTTGAAAAGCTAGAAAGTACTTTCTATGTTATATATCTCATAGATACACAACAATCTCAGTACATCCATATACACACACAGAGTAGCAGCTGTAATTAATTTAAGAAAAAGAACCAAGTTCTTAGAACTTGAAAAACTAGAAATTACTTTCTATGCAGCAACTGCTGATTACCACTAGAAAGAGTTGTTAATTAACAACAAACTTACTTATTGTTGATTGACATTTACATCTTACTTTTTGCTTTACTGTTTCAATTAATTTATCATTTCAGTAAGGTGATATAACTATTCTTGTGTTTTAAACTATTCTGAACAGCTTAAACAACTTAATTCAAATAAAAGTTTGAAATTGTATTTAGCCCCCCCCCCCCCAGTTATTCCACGGGACAAACAAACTGGTTAACAAAGGTCGAAAGATTCTTTGACTATGCTTCTACTCTAGAGGACAAAAAAATGAGACTTATGGCATACAAATTAAAGGGATTTGTTGTGATTTAGTGGGACAATCTGCACTCAAACTGGAGACGTATAAGAGCAAGGCCAATATGAATCAATGGTTATGAAGGCTTCTAGATATTTGCGATGTGAAATTAGAGGCATTCCTTTTATTATGGCGGAGCATGCTAGGAAATTGGCATCACAAGCAAAGTTCACATTGATAAATAAGTCAAAACAATTTCAAACCGAGAGGGTTCAAGAAGAAAAGCCTATTTGCAAGCAAGAACTTAAGAAGATCAATATTCTAACACCAATATAAGAACAAATTGATATTGTTTAAGTTGAAATTGTTTCTTAACTTGATGAGCCTAACAAAGATTGTTTAGATGATGAGTTTGATATGATTTTATATGACATTGAAGGTCTTGAAGAATTGCCTAAATTCGTTGAGATTGAGCAAGTCAACATTGGGCTATCAAAAGTATGGAGATTTAAACTATTCAAGCTCTTCAAATTATTCCTAATTTTGTGCTTGAGAATAAGTAAGAAATTATTGATTTTATTGTGCCAACGTCTTCATTGGAAGTACAAGTTAATATGAAAGTTTTTCTACTAAAAGAGATGTTTCCAAGATTCAACTTTGAAACTTTTAATAGTACCAAGTTGTTAGAACTAAATAAGCTCAAGTGTTTGTAGAAGGGGTGTTTGTCCCACAAGATGGTTTGTAGAAGGGGGGATTGAATACAAACCACAAAATTCTTTCAAACTTTGTGAGTTTAGTGAATATACTATATTAAATGTTGTGGAATTGAAAGAATACAATATATCAAAAGTGTTTCTGAACTTTTAAAAATCAATGAAATATTACAAAAGCTCATTGGTGTGAATGACTAGCTTCTAACAACTCTATTGAAAATAACAGCTGCACACTAGAATATGATTTCTAGTTTCTCTCAAGTTATGAAAACTTGTTTCTCTGTCTCTCTATAAGTTTATTACAGGTGAGATAATATGTATACTAGTGTTTTTGTGTATCTATATGTATACTAGTGTTTTTGTTATCTCAGTGATATCTTGTTGTATCTATGTTATTTTATCTCAGTTGCTTCATATCTCTATTTATAGACATAGCTCCCTTGTTCTCCAAGCTTCTTCAGTGAGTTATTATCCTTGTTCCTTGCACGCCAACCTGTTATGTAACATCTTTTGGTGTATCAGCACGCCAACCTATTATGTCATCTCATATGTCATCTTTTGTCTCTAATCATTTTATCGCCTGGTGGGCTATTTTGTTCATCAGTGGATATTTATCCCCTGACAGACAATTTTGTTCATCAATGGATATTTATCCCCTGACGAGTTTCACTTAACTTCAGCGTAGAGAATTTTGCAATGACTTTGGAGATAGTCTTTTTGAGTTTGACGATGTTGTTGATTTGCCCGATGACTTTGGCGATAGTCATTTTGAGTTTGGTGCTGTTATTGATTTTCCCAACGACTTTGGCGACGACAAATGACTTTAGCGACAGTCAAAATGACTTTGGCGTTGAGTTTGGCATTAGTCAAATAACTTTGACGATAGTCTAATCTTCTCAAGGCTATTTCAATGCATTTGAGTGTCTTTGCTTTAATCTTTGGTAGCTTCAACATTAGTCTCCGATGAACAAATACTTGGTCTCTGATGAACAACCACTTAGTCTCTGAAAGACTTAGTCTCCGGTGAACAAAAACTTAGTCTCCGATGAACAAAAACTTAGTCTTCGATAGGTTAATTTTGCTTGACCAACATTGACTTTTGTTGAACTCTCCAAATGCATTCCTTGTAGTCTATGATGCTTACATACAGTCTCTGATATTAGTCTCTCATAGTGCACTACTGTAGATACATGTACAATTACAAATTAAACAATTCTAATTGTTTATACATCATCATCAAATGTTCTAATTGTGACGACCCCAAAATCCCACAAGGGACTCAGGCACCATTAGAAAAAGGAAGCAGTCAACAATACATCCATACAACGTTATATACTAAATATTATTAGTACATTCTTACAAAATTCAGAGTACAATTCTTGCAACGGAAACTAATCTATTACAACAGTTACAACTATCCTCCTTGGATGTTCTTTTAGGCTACTCCCTTTATTCCCTTCTCTTGTTGTCGTGGTACTATGCCTCACTAAATTATTAACTTAATAAGAATGAGCGATTTATGCTCAGCAAGTATATAAACATAGAGGAAAATAAAATATAATCTCTGAAGAACTCAATCAATATTATAATTCTGTTTGTGAGGTTTGGGTGAAGCAATACCACTACCTCGGAGTTCTTCTAAACTTTCTAATGATCTCAGATGATAACACAATCATATTGTTGTTGCACCCCTGCTTATATTATCTTTGCTTATGTGTTTGAT
>CM025784.1:9211121-9257135 GCA_014636745.2 Centella asiatica | reverse complement strand
GGGGTTGAATACAAGTTCTTTGAATTCTTTTTGATTACTTGTTCTTCAAGAAATTAATAATTACTTGTGGAAATAAAGAACAAGAACACGAATCAATTTATAAACAATTGCTTGTATTGACTTTAACAATTGAATACAAATTCTAACAATCACAATAATATGATCGTCAGCTTCTTTTCTATTCTGTATAGGAAAAGATACAAACTATGAAAAACCTATACAGCTTCGAATTACAATTATGTAAACCTAATTACAGCTTCTACAACTGAATTTCAATTAACTAAGTTCCCAATTCTGAATAAAATTCAGCTTCCTTATTCGAATCAAATACAATCTTTCCTTTTTGATTATGAAGAGATTTCTGGTTAGTTTCCTTACAGCTACGTCTTCAATAATATCTTGAACTACAAGGAAGACATTCCTTTTTAATTCGAACTCTGTATCTCTCAGGAAATAAATCACGATTAGTCCCTGATGCTTCATCTTTAGTCTCTGGTGACGTCATCACTAGTTTCTGGTGCTTTTAGTCCTTGATGACGTCAGATTGTATAGTCTCCGATAGAGTTATTTAGTCTCCGATGCTTTAAGGCTCAGTCTCTAATGACGTCAGCTTAGTCTCTGATGCTTTTAACCTTTGTCTCCGATGACGTAAGCTTTAGTCTCTGACTCTTTTAGACTTAGTCTCTGATGACGTAAGCCTTAGTCTCCGATAGGCAAACTAGTCTCTGATAGATAAAATCTTTAGTCTCTGACAAGTTTTCTTAGTCTCCGACAAGCCTTTTTGTAAACTCCAACGGATCAAATACACATTTTGACTTGCTGAAGCTTTAATACTCCATTCCAACAGTTACTTACAAATAAGAAATAATTATATCTTTTTACAAAGAATGAATGAATTACAATCAAAGAGATAACTACTGGCTACAAAACTTCAGTGTTACTAATTAACACTTTCTATACATTTGTACTCTAAGTAATCTAAAGACAATCATCATCAAATGTTCTAAAACCTAACAAACCTTTTATATACCCTTTGTTGTCATCTACAAAGGTCACCTTATGTCACCTTAGGGCCATTCCTTTCTTCATATTGTACTAGCAGGAACTTGTTACCAGTCATATGCCTTGAACATCCACTGTCCAAGAACCATGATTTCTTCTTTTTTTCCCTACACTGTAAAAATAACTAGTTAGACCTTTTTGTGACCCAAACATTCTTGGGTCCTTTCTCACTAGTTTTAGATTCAAGACTAGACTTTGATGAAGTTGATTGTCTTTAGAAATTCTGACTTTTAATGGACAATCATTAGTCTTACTTCTAGGAGGGGAGAGACTGTCAAGTCTTAATGTACCACAATATGCACAAAGATTATTAGACCTGTATAAAGGTGATCTAGGTTTAATTATCTTTGTTGTCTTGGTCTCTTCATTAGGAACTTTGTTTTTACTCCTATAGTATATAACAATGTGATTGGGGTTACCACATATGTGACAAGTCTTCTTAGGAGCATCAAGCATTCTAGCATAATTAGTATATTTATTAGTACCTATCTTTACATTCCTATTTCTTTTACCATTGCTAGTCTTCGATGACATATCTTTCTTAGACTCTGCCAATTTCTATAGTCTCTTGTTTAGTTGAGTCTTCGTCATAAAACCTATGTTCAATCTCTTAGGAGGACTCTTTTTATCAACATTCACTGAATTTTGTTCTTTATTGAGAGAAGTAGTGATAAGTTGATTTTGTGTATTAATGAACTTAGATTCATAAACAGGTGAGACAAAATTAATCCTTGTAATGGGAGTTGGCTTGTGAGTCATAGAGCTAGAATTTCTTCATTTTCTTCACTACTGGATTCTTTCGTAGGCATTCATCATAACCTAGACCAGATTTTTGGCCTATCATTTGACTTTCTACCAAGTCTGATAGTATCTTAGAGGATTGATTCCATTGTTTTATCTTAGGTTATTCTAGTTCAAGTTGTTCAACTAAGTAGTATTCCCTCTTTTTCAAAGCATCAATCATGTGATGAACCTTATCTAGGTCAGACTTGATAGTATCAAATTGTGATAGTCTCTCTTCAAGAAATTTATTCCTTTTTGTGAGTTTGTCATGTGATTCTTTAGTCGTAGTATGTTCAATGGTTAATGATTTAAAACTAACAAGCAAATCAAATATATCTTTTTGTATTCTTTCTACACTAGATGTATCAATGAGATTAAGCACATTGAAGTTCTGAGTTGCATCATATACCTTAGGATAATCACTTGTATTATCAGTTTGAGCCATTAAGGCAAAGTTGGCAATCTCTTCATCAGAATCACTGTCAGCCGAGTCTTTGCCTTAACTAATCAAGTCCATTGTAGAGTATTTTCATCACCTTAGAATCTTTTACTTGTGAACATATTTTTATCCAGTCCATTGTAGAGTATGTTCATCACCTTAGAATCTTTTAGAACTTGTAACTTGTCTTCAGCAATATAGTCACTCTCAAGAGCAAGTTCATAGTGCTCAGCCATCAGCTTTCCATCCACAGTTTTTGCAGGTACAAATTTCCTTAGCTGATATGGACTTTTTTCAATTCTATCAATATAATTAGGATCAGTAGCCCTCAACTGCATGTACATCTTTTGTTTCTAGATAGGATATTCCTCTCTTTTTAGTACTGGAATTCTTGTTCCACCATCTTGATTCCTAGCATAGTTCATCAAGTTGGAGCTGCTTCATTCATTTTGGCCATCTTTGGATCTTTTGATTTGAGTTAAATCAATCAAGCTCTGATATCACTTGTTTCCCTAGATAAATAGACTAGAACATGTAGAAAGTGGGTTGAATACAAGTTCTTAAAACTTTTTCTAGTTCTTCTTTTTTAAAGTAATTAAACTTGCGAAATATAAAGAACAAAATAAATCTATAAAAAATTGTTTTAATTGATCAACAACTGATTACAAACACTAACAATCATAAGTCAATTGTTAGCTACCTCTCGATTTACTCAAGAGCTTCAAAACCTGTACTAAATGAATGAATCAATGAATCGTACAACTTCTAATATCTTTAATCAATTACAACTTCTAATCTCTATAAACTATAATCTCTTGTGTATTCTGTAATCAAAGTTACAACTTTTGTTATTCTATTAGATAGTATTTCTATGATTTACAATTTGAATAGGACTACTAATTCAATAGAAACACTTTTGGTTCATCCTTTCACCAGCTTCGTCTTCAACACAATTTCTTTATCTATGCTGAATCAAACTTCTATTTGAATCAGGACTCTTCATTGTATCAGAGAGTGTTAGGTTTTATAGCATTTGATAATGATTGTATTTAGAATACTTAGAAATACAAATGTACATTTAGTGCTAGATTATAGCAATTGAGTTTTTGTAGCTAGTAGTTTACTTTCTGATTGTTCTAATATATTTTTATAAGAGAGTAAGTTAATTTGTATTGTAAAAGACTACTAGAACTGCATTGGAGAATTCAACAAAGTCAGGGATAATGTTTAGTCTATCAAGGACTAACTGTCAGAGACTGAAGATTTATTGAAGTTAGTCAAGCCTGTCGAAGACTAAAGAATAAGCCTATCGGAGACTAAGTTAAGCCTGTCGGAGACTAAAGATTAAGCCTATCGAAGACTAAGCTAAGTCTGTAGGAGACTAAGCTTACTCGACTAGAGACTATTGTTGAAGCCATAAGAGACTAAAGTGAAGTCTAATCTCTGATGCAATATAGAGTTCTAATTCAATTAGAAGTTGACTTCAACATGGAAAAAGAAGTTGTGTTTGAAGACGAAGTTGGTTAAAAAGGATACCAAGTATGTTTATCTTATTGAATTAGGATAACTATTCATATTGTACATAGAATTATATTATTGAATAAGGTTAGAAGCTGAATTACGATTTAGAATCAAAAGCGGTAATTGAATTTACAGAGATACAAGAAGTTGTACAATTCTATTGATTTGTATATATACAGTATAGAAAATTGAAGCTGACAATCATTTTGTGATTGTTAGAATTTGTAATCAATAAAAGCAAATAGAACTTGTATTCACCCCCCACCCCCACCCCCTTTCTACAAGTCTAGGCTGTCTTACTGGGACAACAAAGAGTAGCTTTACTTTAGTCTCTTATAGCTTCAACAATAGTCTCCAATAGTACATTTCATAGTCTCTGATAAGCTTGACTAACTTTGACTTGTCTTTACTCTCTAACAGTTAGTCTTTGATAGACTAAACATAATCTCTGACTTTGTTGAACACTCCAATACATTCCTGGTAGTCTTTTACAATACTTTTTAACTTACTCTCTTACAATAATATTTTACAACATTCACAGAGTAAACTACCAGCTACAAAAACTTATCTATTGATGTTTATACTACATATTAATAGCTATTGTACACTTGAAAATCTAAATATTCTAAGTATATTCATCATCATCAAATACTATAAACCTAACAGAGGATATTGAGCGGCCTCCGAGGGTTCTCATTGTGCTCTTTTTCTTGCTTATTCCTCCCTCAGATTACTCACCCTCCCCCCTCCACAATTGTAGTTGTAGGTTGTTTTCGTTTTACAACATTTACCTTTTAAGAGACAAAGGATGTGGCTTTCTTTGTAGATTTGGATTTTGAGGGTTGTGCTACTTGCGTTGAACTAGTTTGGTCATTACTAACGTCATTTATTGTAGCAGAATTAGAAGAAATAGAGGTTGGTCAGCGTTTGTATTAAATCAATCAAAAATTGGCTAACTCAGAAATTAAAATTTTATTCACAGAGGACGTTGAGTCATCAGCAGATAATATTTTAACTTCTACTACCAACAGGTAATTATCCATTGATGAGTACATCATCAAAGGATAAAATAATTATTGTTGCTTCTTTTTCTCATCGGTGGATAATTATACTAATCAGAGGATAATTATCTCTGATGCTGCTTTTTTCATCGGGGGATAATTATACTTGTCAGAGGATAATTATCTTCTGATGTTTCATCAAACTAAAATTATCTACTGATTAGTTATACTATCAGTGAATAATAATATATGCTTTTTTAGTCAACTAATAAATATCCATTGATGGACATCAGGTGATAATTATCTACTGCCTCTTCTTATCAGCTAATAATTATCTACTGATAGTTAGATTAACAAAAGGTAATTATCTATTGCTTCATTTCATTAGCTGACAATTATCCACTGATCAGTAATATTGTTAGAGGGCTAATTATCCACAACTACATTTAAACTTGCATGATGTTTTCAAGATTTTATTCACCAAGGTTGAGCATACCTAACTCACTTACCAACCTTGTAAAGGTGTCTTAATCCAATAGTTTGGTGAATATGTCTGCAAGTTGCTTCTTTTCTAGGTTAGTGCTCCCAGCTGCTTGTAAATCTCCCCCTAAATCAGTGGCTTCTTTAATTTTTACATTTTCAGTATCCACTAATGGAGTACTTTTATGGGGTTCAGCTTCATCCTTCAAACCTTTGTGTTAACAGGGACTTATCAATATGTCATGTGTCTTAAACATCCACTGTCCAAGAACCAGATTTGTTTCTTCATGCCCTACACACACAAACAACTAAGTTATTTTTGGTACCCAAACCAGCTTAGGTCCATTGACATTAGTAACATTTATCTTAGCTGCAATTAAAGGTTTATCAAAATTATAGGTCTTTACCATCCACTTCATAAAAGAAATTACTTTCTTCTTAGCTTTGGATGCTTCAGTTTGTACCTTTAACTTTTGATGATTTTCATAACTGTTTTTAACCTTTTTAGCATGCAGTTGGTTCTTATCACTCATGTTCTTCTTATTAGTGGATAATTTTCTAGCTTGCATGTTCCTAGGAGCATTCTGACATTTAAAGGCAAGGTGGTTAGGGTTCCTACACTTCCAGCACTGTTTCCTAGGAGCATTTATGATAAGAGTATAATTGGTAAACTTATTTATTCCTTCCTTACCATTTATATTCTTTTTCAACTTTTTATCCTATGATGAGTGAGTTAGCTTTTTATCTTTTGATGAGTCAATTTCCTTTTGATTAGAGCTTTTGGCTCTTGACTCATTCACTTTCTTTTGTAGCATACTCACTCTTTGTTCTAGCACATACTCCTTAGTCTTTTCCTCAGTAGCTACTGGTTTGAAAAATTTTATTTTCTTAAAAGTGGGGGCAGTAGCTACTGGAGTACTTTTACTGGTTCTAACTTCATTAGTTCCAGTGATTGGCGACTCTTCAATCACTAGTTGCTTTTTTTGGACCTTGTTATAGCCTAGTCCTTCAGTCTGACTAGTACTATATTTTCCAACTATTTTCCTTCACAATTTTTGAGGAATTGGTAATTTCCTTTATGAGATCTTTCTCTTCTTTTAGTTTTTCCCTAAGCCATTCTTCTATTTCTAGGACACAAACAAGTCTCTCCTTAGTTTTCCTGCACTCCTCTCTAACCTCTTCTAATTTGACTAGTTTAGTTTCCATTAAGGCATTCTTAGCAACTAATAGATCATTAACTTTTTCAATTCTTTCATTCTCTTTTATAGAAGACCTTAATGGTGCATACATATTGTAGATTTCAGTTGACATTTCATGTATTTTTTCTTTATAATTTGACAAAGACATGTTAGAGAGATTAAGTTTTACGCAAGTTCCTGAGGCTGGTTGCTTGATCCAACTATGGTTAATCAGATGATATTTCCATCAATGCAAGATTAATAAATTCTTCATCATCTAATTGGTCTGCATCTGCCCAGTCCTTTCCCTCTGCAATGAATGTCTTTTTCTTCTTATTGATGACTTTAAAATGTTTCTTCTTGTAGTAGTCATCATCCTTCTTCATTTCTTTAGTTTATTTAGCAGACTTCTATTTTTTTCATTTATTGGAAAAATGTTTAGTTTCTTAATAGTTGAAGCAATTGAACTTTGATCTATAAATAGTACTAGATTAGACAAGCTTCTTTCTTGGTGCTGTCTTTCTGAAGCCTTTATTCTTTATAAGCCTCAATTTCTTGAATCTTCTTTCCAGGAAGGCCATGGCTTTATCAATAGCTTCAGCTCCTCTGGAGTGTACATTTTATCATCTTCATCATCCACACTCTCAACTTCACTAGCCTCAGCTTCACTTTCTTCTATAAGAACTGTCTTCTTATGAAGCTTCTTGCTCTTCACGCAACCCATAAGTGCCACAAACTTTTCTTTTCTATGGTCTTGGTTCAGATTCTCTATTTGTTGAACCTTGAAATAATAGGTCTTGAGGTTCCCAAAGAGCTTCTCCAAGGGTATTGAGCTCAAATCTTTGGTTCCTTTGTTGTTGTGGTCTTAGCATCCCAAATCTTTGGTAATGCCCCGATGAATTTTAGATTTACATCCTTGTTGGCATAAGTTTTGCCAAAGATCCTTAAGTAATTCATCAACCTGTTGAATCTATCAAATAGGCTTGTAAGAGATTCACTAGGTTTACTCGTAAACAACTCATGCAGTTGGATCAACAAGGATTGCTTGTTTTCCCTTTCATCTTCTACCCCTTCACACAAAACATGGATTGTGTTAGAACTAAATAAACTCAAGTGTTTGTAGGGGGGGGGGGGGAAATACAAACACTCAAAACTTTTTGCTCTTTTTGAAACTTATTAAAGATTGCTGGAGATAGCTACAATATCAGAAAAACGATAACAAATAATAAGATGAACACACAAGCATTAAAGTTAAAATAATTGTATTGAAACTTGAGGTTTTTCTGGAAATCTGATTTAATCACAAATGTGATTAATCAGCTATAATTTCTATAACAAGTTATAGCTTCTAAATCATACACACTAACTTCTATTTTCTTAGAATATTTCTCTCAAGATATATTACAAAGCTTCTTTCTAGTGATTTGTATGCTTCGGAGTTTGTGGATCTGTTGGATTGATAGTTTGTGTAATGAGAACTCTTTTGCATATATAGAAGATTAGTAGTTGAACTCACGTGCGTACACGTGCTGCTCTTTTTAACTTAGCTGCATATATGTCACATTGATGTCCTTTAGGAACTATGTGTCAGACTACTGCTACTTTTGTTGCTTCTTTTTCATCCACTGATCTGCGTGCATTTAATGATCGAGAGTTGTCATTGGACCAACAAATTTCATGAGATATCTTTCCAGTTTATACCTCTTGCTTTTGTAACAAGCTTCATTGATTTGTGTGTAAGACCTGATGACGGGTGTATGCAGTCATAACTATCCACTGATGGCAAGCCCTAATGTGAACTTGATCAGTGCTTCTGGATCCCCTAATGACAAGTTTTGTCAAAGACTGGATCAGTGCTTCAAACTTCACTTGAGTTTACTAAGTGTTTCTTGATCCCCTGATGTTATGACTTATGACATACACTGATGGCTTCCACTGATGCAGTGCTAAGCATTCCCCCTAATGGGTTTGCCTGACACTGTCATATCCTGATGTTCTCCCCTGATAGGTTGACATGTCTTGGTCATGCCCTGACGCGTTCCCTCTGATGAGTTTGGCTTGCCACTGCCATACCTTGACGCGTTCCCCTGACGGGTTGGTCTGCCTTTGTCATCCCCTGACGGATTCCCCTGATGGTTTTAATCACTGAAGCTTTGTTAAATTCATTTGGAATGTCTAATGTACGGAATACTTTAAATGATTTTGAGTAACAATAGACATTCCTTGTCACTATCAAGTCCTTTAGAAGTTCCATTTTGTGACTTGTCTTGTGAAGTGCAATTCATCCCCTAATGATTAAGTTTATCAATAGTGGATGTAAAACTTGCGCAGATATATTAAGGTTTATAAAATACCTTAAGTATTTACAAATGCACAATTTATTCTCTAACATCATCATCATTATTTAACTCTAACAGATTGTCTCCCAGATCTCCTTGGCAGACTCACAGTTAATGACACTGTTGAACATGTCATTGTTTAAACCATTATAAAGAATGGTTGTGATCTTAACATCTTATAGTGAGTTTTCCTTCTCTATGTTTGTTAGATCTATTCAAAATTTAAGAACAAGATTTTCAGGGACAATTTGGCCATCTATTGTTGCCACTAGAACAAATTTCATTAGTTTGGGAGGTCCTTCTTCAAGAATTTTTATGTAAGAGGGATTTGTAAATTTGAGATACATGTACATTATCCTCTTCCAAAAGAAATACTCCTCCCTTACCAATAGATAGAACTTTATATTCCCATTTTTCATACTCATCTTGATCGACCAGTATATATGTCAACTAATTGGGTCTGTTACCAATTGTTATTTCCAGATGAATTTTTGTAGAATGGGGGGTTGAAATCAAATTTGAATTTTTCTTTGAACTTTGTAAAGTTCATAGATATAATTTGAAAGTTAATGCAAAATTGTAATTGAAACAAATTATATCAATCAATACACTATTGTTTTTATTGATTTTGAAGCTAAATTACAATCTAGTACACGAAGTACCAGATTCTAATTTCCTGCTTGTGAAGAATAGTTGCAACCCTACAAAATAATTTCTAGCTTCTCAAGTTATAAAAACTTGTTTCTCAAATTCTAAGAATTTGTTGCATTATTACAATTAAATTTGAACTGTAAGAATAATAACCTAATTGTAATAATAATTTCCCATTCTTAATCTAAATATATATAAGTCTCGACAATCCTAATTTGATTCAAATTAGTTGCCCGACCTTGTTAATCCAAATTTGATTCTGTATCGGATCTTGATCGGCTTCGTTCTTAATCTAATCTGATTTAGATTAGCTTCTGGCTCCAGTTGATGATGATATTTAATATCCTTTGACAAATCTGTATCTGTTGATGGCTTTATCTACTGACAAGCTTTATCTGCTGATGAACTTATCTGTCGATGGTCATTATCTGTCAATGGTCATTTATCTGCCGATGGTTATTATCCTTCAATGAACAAAATATCCACCGAGGAACAAATTTATCGAGTGACTAGCTAATGTGATTATTTATCCTCTGATGAACAAATTACATTGTCGAAGGATAAATATCCATTGGACTATTATCCGCTGATGAACAAATAACTTATCAGAGGATAATACTTAGAAAAATATAGCTTCAATAACTTATCTATTGATGTTTATACTGCACATCAACGACTACTGTACAATTGAAAAACTAACAATTCTAAGTATATACATCATCTTCAAATGCTATAATTCCTAACATAGTGCATTTCTAAATGGGAAGCTATAAGAGGAAGTATACACAGAACAACCACCAGGTTTTGCTGATTCTACTCATCCAGACTATGTATAGTATCTTGACAAAGCATTGTATTGTCTTAAGCAAGCACCTCAAGCCTGGTATGATACTCTCTTAATGTTCCTTTTAGAAGAAGGTTTCAGCAGAGGTAAAATAGATACAACATTGTTTATTAGAAAACATAAAGTTAAAATACTGCTTGTACGAATATATGTAGATGACATAATTTTTTGTTCTTGTGAAGAATTGTGCGAGTTTTGCTAAGTTAATGCAAATCAATTCGAGATGAGGATGATGAGAGAGCTTAAATTTTTCTTAGGAATACAAGTTAAGCAAAACAATGATGGAATTTTCATCAATCAAGCAAAGTACATCAAAGACTTGCTAAAAAAGTATGGTATGATATCAGCAAGTCCTATGAAAACTCTCGTGGCCTCAGCAACAAAGTTAGATACTACATAGGTATGACTGGATCCTTACTTTACTTAACTACTAGCAAACCTGATATTATGTTTCCTACATGCATTTGTGCGCATTTTCAAGCGAACCCTAAGGAATCACATTTAGCATCTGTTAAGAGAATTTTCATATATCATTTGGTATCCAACGTATTCAACGTTTGATTTTTTTGGATATTCTGATGTGGACTTTGCTGGATGCAAGATAGACCAAAAAAGCACTAGTGGAACATGCCAATTTCTTGGTGGAATACTTGTCTAATGGTTCAACAATAAACAAAATTCGGTGTCAACTTCCATTATTGAAGTAGAGTATATTTCAACTGGAAGTTGTTATGCTCAAATTCTATGGATGAAAAATCAACTTGCTGACTATGGAACTTAAGCAAGAATTTATGAACATCCTTACTTAAGCAAGGAACAAGTTTAATGAAGTCTGCTTAAACAACAACCTTTGCTTATAACCCCTTGTATCCTGAGAAAATGTAATGCAAGGAACAATGAGAATAATTAAGTAATGTATGATGATTTGTATTGATTTTGTGGTTTGGTACACGTGGGATTCCTTTTATATTACAAATTCTCTTGTGAGTCAGGTTTGTATGAAGGTTTGTAAAGTATGTAAAGGGTGAGGTGAGAATTCCATAAAGGCTATGAGACTTGACTTGAGTGATGGGCAAAGGGGAAGATCATAGGGAACTCCTTGGAGATGGCAATGATAGAGCCTAACCTTGAGGGCTAGGGGTGTATGTAAGGGTGTGTGATGGTGTAGGGTGTGGGTGAAGGGACTTAGCACCAAATGGAGGGCTAAGTCCGTAGGAAATCTTAGAGATGGCAAATGAAGGGACTTGGTAAGAATGTTAAGCACTTGCTATAGCACCACCAAGGCAAAACCTCACAATGTGAAGGATTTCTTAGAGAGAGAATTTTCTAGAGAGAGAAAGTTCTAGAAAGAAGTTAGTGCTTTATTGAATGTGAATTTTCTCAACAAATTCAAATGAAAAGGTGAAGGGTATTTATAAGCCTCCAAGGGGCCATGTGTTGTGCATGTGATGTATCTGCCACTTATATTTTTGTGGCTACAATATATGTTTTCTACGTGTTTTGCCATCTTTTTGGAATCCATTACGTCTTCAACTGCCAATCCAAATCCCTCATCAAATTCCATAATTACACGACTTTTCCAACCCTCTATCATTAGTAAAAAAGGTAGTTCGACCTACAAACGAGCCGCTACGTATTAGTAATGTCATCATCAGCTAGGGTGATGTCAACACATGGTGTATGTTGCCTTTCATGTTGTAGGTGTGCTTTTTCATGTTGAGGTTGTCTTCCTCCAAGTTAAGATACGCTCACGTGTTTGTGTGCAACATGTCATGTGATGTTTGCCCATGTCATGACATGTCTGGGATGGACATGCAAGGTATGACTTAAGACTTCACCAAGGTGCTTGTACAAAACTTTTTCCATGAGTTCTAAGGAAACATTTTGAGCCTAGAGCACCAACTTGCCCATGCATGATTTCAGAGTGCCATGGGGCCTCGTGGGGAGGCCAAGAATGTCATGTTATGGGCCATCTTCAAATCCCTCTATGCCATTTCAAGTTCTTTGCGAGGAAAATGTGCTAAAACATCCCAAATGACATTGGGATAAGTTTTATAGCAATCTGGATTGGGTGGTAGGCCTTTAGGGTGATACCACACAAAAATTGGCTAAGTCTAGGAGGCCAAAGGCCGCCCCTCCTCATGGGTGTGTCCTCTCTCTTCTTTTCTTTGGTTCTTCGGTTGAATAGTCTTATTTTGATGTCTTCTAGGTGCTCATGCACTTGAATAGAGGTTTCGAAGACCTTGAGAATGCATGTTGATGTACAAGGGCCTTAAATGGCCAAAATTTGGCTAAAGCATAGCGCCTAGAGGTTGCCCCTCATGGGGGCTCTCTCCTCTATTCCCTTTGCTTCCTTTCTTGACTTTTTCCTCTTCTTTAGGTGCTCCTTGAATGCATTCACACTTGGACATGAGTTTGGGGAATCTTGGGGAACATATGATGAGAGTGGGGCTTAACTTAACCAAATTTTTGCTAAGTTTGGGATCCCAGAGGCCTCCCCTTGTGGGTGTACCCTCTAGGGTTCCCTTCATTCTTTATTTCCTTAATTAATGCCTTCCTTGTAGGTGACTTTGAAGACTTCATGCAGAGCTTTGCAGATGAAAAATCTTGGGAGTGACTTGCAGGGCACAACATGTAGTGAGAGCTTAACATAGCCAAAATTTGGCTAAGTATGGGAGCCTATAGGTTGCCCCTATGAGGGGGTACCTTCTAGGCTCGCACTTATCCATCCCCTCCATGCTTGTTGTCTTCTTTTTGGATGCATTTGAACACCTCTAGCTTGTTGTAGGACTTTGAGAACCTTGAGGCTTTCTTGTGGGGGAAAGTTTAGTATGAGAGGGCTTAATGAACTAAAAATGGCAAAGTAGAGAGGGCCAGAGGCACCCCCTATAGGGAGACCTTGTCTCTCTCCCTTCTTGCTTACTTTCATGCTCATTGTCCTTTATTTGGGTGCCCTTGAGTGCCCCTTGCTTGGTGTGGAATTTGAAGAACCTTGAAATTTCACTATGGGAGTACGTGAGGCTTAAAAGCCAGAAATTTGACTAAGGAACAAGGCCCAAAGGCCGCCCCTATGGGGGGCTTCCCTACTTCTTCCTTGGCTAGCTTGGTTGCATCCCTTAGGTTGGTCTTTGATGATGTGGGGTACTTAAGCATCCTTTGAACACCTTGATCATGTGGTAATGATGAGATTCTTGGCTTTCCTTACTAATTTTCTTGTGGGGAAGGTACCTTGAAGGCTCTTAACTCTCCTTATTATTCCCCTTGGTGGGTATTGGCCCGTTGCTTGACTTCTTGCTATTACAAGGTCCATGTATGTGGGGATTGGGGGCCATATGGCTCATGACATACTTGTGTAGCACTACCCTAAAGTTGGCTTGTCGGTCACGTTCCCATACTTAGCCAAGAATTGACTAAGTTAGGGGATCTCCACACATGGCTCCCAAAATGTGTTACACCAAGTCTTCTCTAATCATCTTGTATTAGTGAGGGGAGGTTGTAGGAATAATATAAGACTTGGTAGTGTTTTGTCTCCACAGACCTACTACGGCACACCCTTTATGGCTCCCAGACTTAGAATTATTTTGGTATTGCAAGGGTTTGTTAATACTTAGCCAATTTTCCTCTTCATGGGCTTGGTAGCCTTCAAGGTTGATCATGGGCCTTCTTAGGCATTCGTGGGAATTCATGAGTTGTTCTTCAGACATTGGAATAATTTGACATGTTCTTGAGGTGTTGATAACGTGGAACCCCGATGAGCTCCGCAGGGCCCCTCTTTGGCCTATGTGACAAATGACATGTTGATGACCATCCAAATCACCAATTATGATTAATTAGATTTAGTTGAGATTAATTAGGATCATTAATTATACTTCGGATACATCCTTCCTGGGTAGGGACACTAAGCAAGGAACAAGCATCGATCTCTGCTCAATCTGCCAATACTTAGTTTTTGCATCGACTATCAACAAGGATTAGGAGCCAACTCCTACTTAAACCCCTCCTTCCTGGGTAGGGACTCTAACAATGGATGTACACAATTTCCTGCTTAAATCTATAATTAGATTTTTTACAAGCCATCAACAAGGAACAACAAATAAAACCCTGCTGATACCCTCACCAAAGTGACCCACCTAACAATGATTATTTGTATTGTATCCTACTAATTTTGTAGTTAGTTTTTACAAGGACATACAACAACATCAACGTAATATTTTCTAAGGCAAAATTTAGCAAGGATCGCAATGAATACACCCTGCTCAATACCTCCCCTAGGTTATCCACTCGGCAAGGTATCTCACCGCAACTCCTGCTGAGGATCAATACTTGTTTAACATTTAAGCAAGGACTTTGTTTCTCAACACTTACAAGAAAATTTGGGAAGAATCTAAAACGTTTCACCTTCTCGACCATTGTGGAATCTGAAATGGTTCATCTTCTCAACCTTTGTAATTTTGGCAGTTACTGGACACACTCTCTCTCCTCATTAAATGTATAAACATCATTACACATGCATATAACCATTTTTATTGACAGTTATTTTCCTAATAACCTTTTATTTTTAGTGACCTTTTATTGACAGTTGCATATAACCTTTTATTTTCTCTTGTCACATACCCTTGCCAAGAAATCTGTCACTTTCATTGATTTTATTCATTTAATACAAATATTGTAACTGACAATCGACTTATGATTGTTAGTATTTATAATCAGTTGTTAATCAATAAAAAGAATTGTTTATAGATTTAATTTGTTCTTTATATTCTGCAAGTTTAATTACTTTAAAGAACAAGAACTCAAAAAATTTTCAAAAACTTGTATTCAACCCCCCTTCTACAAATTCTAGATTATCTATTTAGGACAACACAGGACGATGCTCCTGTGAGAACTATCCTGCTAACCTATATGTTGAAAAATGGAATTAAGATAGGATGGAGCAAAATCTTCTTGGATGCACTGCTGGAGTACTTCACCAAAAAGAGGACAAAAGTCAAGCATGGAAGGACCTTGTCTTTGCTGGTTAAGGATGCATTGGGTAATAACTTTCCTGCTGATACGAAGGGAAAGAAAATGCAGAAATTGAAGGTAATGATTTTTGCCACCTTGGCTAATTATGCAAGAAATCATGTTAAAATAGCAAGGATGGCTACTGAGAGAAGGGCTCAAGGGATTCTGGATACCCCCAAAGCCAAGAAGCCTATTGCAAAGAAAATGAAGTTTGCAGGAACTCATGTTGAGGCTGCAACGCCCCCTACAGAAGCCTTTAATGCTCCTAATACACCTATTGTTGTTGAAATGGTGATCACTGCTAAAAAGGTCACTCAATCGTATGTTCTAGCAACAACCCCAAAACCAAAAAGAATAAAGATGAAGGCAAGACTACAGAAAAACAAGGAGCCCAGTGACTCTTGCTGAGAGTGGAGGAGTTAGAATCTACTAAAACTTGACCTTTAAACTCACTAGATATGAAGATAGTCAATTAATGGGAGTATCTAGTTAAGGATGATGAAGCAAAAAGTTTAGTAAAAGATCTTACTTAAAAGACTACCCCTGTTGAAACTCCTACTGCTTTTGATGTTCAGCAAATGACAAATTACTTTGAATCTCTGGTCCAAGAAGACGAGGCCAAGTGCATGAAGGAGCCTACTGAAAAAAAATGTTCTTGCTGAATCCCTAAGAACACCTATTGAAGTCATTAGTGGTGCAACTCTCATTGTTGTTTCAGTAGGAAATGTCCAATGAACAGTGGTGTTGACTACTAATGACAATGTTGCGATCCAAAAGTAGAATATTTGGGCATTGTGCATGATGAAGATGCCATCCCAGAAATCATCAAGGAAGATATGCCTATTGAAGAAGAATTCTTGAAGAAAATTGTTGATTAAAGAAGAACAATCTTACCTCCAATAGTAATACAAGAAGGAAGGTTTGTTGAAAAGAAGAAACATGCTGAGATTAAAGGAAAAGGAAAAAGGAAGGGAATCTTTGAAAGTGACAGTAACAACAGTGATAATGACGAAGCAATTTAAGATCACAAGCAATTCTGGAAAGGAACAATTGAATGCTCTAGTAAGAGTATTGAGGCATTTAAAAGGTACTTTAAGTTATGGATTGTATTATAATAATTTTCCAATTGTTCTTGAGGGATATTGTGATGCTACTTGTAATTTTGAGAAAGAGGATTCCTCAACTATAATGACATGAATATTCTGTTTTGAGTGGAGCTACGATTTCTTGGAAAGTGAAGAAGCAAATTTGTATAACACGTTCCACTATGGAGGCATAATTCATTGCATTGTCTTCTGCTAGAGAATAAGCTGAATGGCTTAGGAGTACCTTGGTTGATGTACCATTATGGAGCAAGTCAATTCTAACTTTGACAGTGTATTGTGATGATAAAGATGGTTGACAATGTACACGCAATGAATGCTATAATGGAAAGTCTAGACAAGTCCATCTAAAACACAATCATGTGAGGAACATTCTGATGGATGGAGTTATATCCATTCAGTATGTTAAATCTAGCTTGAATTTGGCAGATCCATTGTCAAAAGGTTCGGGAAGAGACTGTTTGTCTAAAACATCAAAAGGGATGGGTCTAAAGCCAGTTGATATGTAAAGTTGTACACTATGGATACCCCAACCTAGTCAATATTCTCTTAGGTTTTCAATGGGAAAAACGAAGTAGTGTTACAATGGTTGTGCACATAAATAAAAATTTATTTGTTAATGCGATGATGTATATGTGCATGTGTTTGTCTTGCGTTATTTTGAACATTTTTTTATTAATGATTGTTACTGAAAATATGTTATTAGGAAAGGACTACCTGATAGTAGCATGAAGCCATTCATTTGAAAAAGAGCTACCTTCTTTCAGAGTGGAGTCACCTATAAATACATTATGTGCATTAGTAAAATGGAAAGGGCTACGTAGAAAAAAGCTACCTAGTGTGGAGTGAAGCCATCTTACAAGAAAATGGCAACCCATGTTAGGGTGAAGCTATCTAGAGTGAGAGCCACTAGGATGATATTGTTAGTTCTCAATAAATGAATTTATGGCTACAATAAAGACCTGCAAGATAGTCTTTAATGAATTCATAACTTAGAACTTGGGACAAGAGAGGTTGAGAATGTTATTCTCTTAATGAAAGATCCATAGCTATATAGCGGGGTTTGCAAGTTAACCATTGATTGATTCATTGACTGAGTGTAGAAGTTTGGCTGCTTCTTATAGGATTTATTGGTTTTAATCCTTAGAGCACTCAGAGTTTGGATTCTAGACACATGATCATAACTTGTCGAGCCGTCGTATTTTATCTCAATAGCAAGAGTGTATATAATGTATACTTGATTTGTTAACAAGGTTCTTAGTTCAAGGTTTTGTCCACTTAGATCCTAAATGAATCTACGAATACATTCACTAGACAATGATTCAAGTTCAAAAGACATCATTGTTGATGTAGATGATTGCATAGATCAAGCAAATTCTATCTGAAACTAAATTTGAAACAGATGGGGAACTGTTGGAAAATGTTTCAAATTTATTTTTGAAAATAAATTAAAGTCTTTTATTTTTATGAGAATTTTCTAGAGAGTGATTTTTTAAATCATCTCATTAAGTTAAGTTTCTAGTATATTCTAACATATGACTTTTGGTCTTCTAAGTCCTGATATTAACTTCTATTTTGAGAGTTACATGTCTTTTCTCTTTCCACATTCAAACTCTTAATTTTTCCTCTTGAGCACTATAAAATGCCACACAATGCTAGAGGTTTGTGTGTGTACCCTTGCACTCTCATTACTCTCTCAAATATCTATACACTCAAAGTTCCTTGCTTGATCAATGGAGGTGAATACATAATCCAAGTAGAGAAGTGAAACTCTCTTGGATACTATTGGATTTGGGCTTGGTTGAATCCTGAAGATAGAGCTACCTTTGTATTGTTCTGATTGCACATGGGAAAGGCTTCAACTATATTTAAAATGCGTTTATGCGTCTATAAGCCTCAATTTAATTTGGTGAAAAATCTTATTATATTATTTTCTCCACCAATTCTAATAATATATATGTATATTACGAATTATAAAAATATTGAAACTCAAAAAAAAGAAAAAAAAACTAATACAAGTATACATCCTTCACCTTAACCATAGGTCACCCCATAAAATAGGAGTGCAAAAAAAAAAAAAAAATCAAACACCAAAAACCAACCGGACATGGAAGTTCCATGGTATTTTAGCAAAAATAATCATAAAAAAGCCTAACGAATTCATAATATAGATTTTGAGTTTTGATATTTAAGGAAAATAAAAAGAGAAATACTCACAAATACCCTTTTTAACACTTTCGTTCTAGTTCTTAAAAGTTCATCTCCGAACTAATCTTTTCTTATTTACTATTTATTGTAGGGAGTATATTATTTCAAAGAGACCGATTAACTGCAATATATATTAATTAAGAATATTTAAGTACCTAAAAAAACTATTCTTTTTTGATAAATCCGATTTTTATATGGAAAAAGATTTACCTTAATACATTATAATAATAATGCCTATTTAATAGTCGTAATAATTATTTAGACTAAAATATTTTAATTAAATTTTAATAATTATTTAATGTAGCAGAAAATTCGTAGGCATAGTATGATTTGAAAACTCCTATTTTATTTTGTGTCTTATCTTATTTTAAAGTTGTCACGTTTTAGAACAAAATTTATTTTATTTTATGTCTCATCTCACTCTAAAATTGTCATATTTTAGAACAAAAAATAAGATAAAACCCTAGTAAATCTTTACTCGACGTAGCATGTAAATAGATAAAATTAACAACATTCCTCTCTCCGTTGGTGTTTTAGTTATTATATTAAAATTTTACTTCTTAAAATAACCGTCGTGAATTTGTATCATAGAGACAAAAAAACTGAGTTATCTTTATTTAATATAATTACAAAGTATTTACTTAATTATGAGGGATATAATTCAAAAATAATATTTATAGTGGTACAATATAATTATATTATATATTAAATTTACACATGCATATACAGTTTTACTATCCTACTACACATAATAATAAATATATATGTACGCCGTGCGACAAATATCGTATGTATGCACACAAATGCACACATACAGTGATACAGCAAAATTACATTTCAATGTCTGTTATAAGGATTTCTCCACCTACGGCAGCTTTTGAACCATCAAAACCCCATTTTCAATCTGACCTAAATGGGTGCCCTCCATTTCATTGCAATTACAATCCCTCTGTCTGCGAAATGGATTTTATAGTTCCCCATTATGTGGTTCGCCCAAAGAAATTTCATAGAATTGGTGGTAATTATGTCAAGGCGTTGTCCAATATTAGGGAAGAAGGGTCAACTCATGGAGATCTTGATTCTATGCCGGTTGCAGTGGAATTGAAGCTTATTTCGAGCGAAAGCCAGTTTGATCGAGTGATTGCAGAGGCACAACAGCTTGATGAATCAGTGGTCATTTTGTGGTGGGTATAACGGGTTTTTATTTATTTTGTTGAATATGATGGATTTTTAAAGATTGACTTGTTGATAGAATGGTCTATCAGACATCTAACATTCAGATTGAATATGGTATGCTTATGTTACAACGAACTAATTGTTGAATTTATAGGTCTATTATCTTTTTTGGCCAATATCTATATGTCCATATGAAAAATTGGGATGAGGTTTCGTAAGTCAATCTTACTTGATTAATATTCATCATGGAGTTTGTTGTGAGCAGAGACTTGGGCCTTTAACTTTCGGTTTCAATTTTGGATGAGAACTTTGAATTCTTTTTTGTTGTGTGTGTACGCCCTTGCAAACGGGTTGAAAACACCCAATAACAAACACTACCCCAACTTACGTAATAGCACGATCTCTACGAGTCATCCTACCCACTGCATCGCCATACATAATGGTTTTTAGATCCTCGAGAGGTTCTATCAGGGGAGAGAGATTTTCTGCGCCAAACGCCGTGTTGGCTAACCAATTTGATCTCATGTTTCCTTCTCTGTAAATATGACGTATTAAGTAGAAAAGCCATAAACTGATTTTATAATCTCTGTAAATATGACATATTAAGTAGAAAAGCCATAAACTGATTTTATAATGTAAAAAGCCATTTAGATATACTCCTTTCCGCAAAGCAGGACACATGTTTAAAACGAAGTGCTGACCTTAGGATGACATAAGTGAACATATCAAATGCAATATTATCATAACTGGACCGGATATCGAACCGGTGAAACTACTGATTCATGGTTCAACCGGTTCAACTGGACTATTTTTTTTAGGAAAAATATTATATAAATCATAAATATTCTTATAAATTCATCAAATATTCTAAAAATTCGTAGTGAACTGAAAATATCCTTATAAATCATAAATATTCTTATAAATCAAAATAATTTCGTCAAATATTCTAAAAATTCATTAAACCGGTTCACAAAAAGACAAAAGACACAATTTTAAGGAATAAAAGGAGAAAACTCACTTAACAAAAAAAAAAGGAGAAAACCTGGTTCTAACTGGTTTTTTCCCGGTTTTGTCTTGAACCGCTAATTTTGATTAAACCGACTGGCCCGTGGCCGGTTCGAGGTTAAACTAGTTGAACCGGCCGGTCCGGTCCGGTTTTGATAACATTGATCAAATGTAAACTGTGGTAATGTGGTGCAAAGACATTTCAAACTAAATAAACTATGTCGTGTATACTTATAAGTTCTGATCCAATTAGTATAGTGTATAATCATAATTGTATGTGCTTATATCATGACAACTTATGTGGGTATGCAATAAGTTAAGACACATAGACTACGTATGTGGGTAATAAGTTAGGACACATAATGTTGTAACTTGTGTCCATCTCTTTTCTCATGCATATTTTCTTGGAAGGAAGCATAATAAGGATGTCATCACATGAGTTATTTGGGTATGTAGGATGGCAAGCTGGTGCAGGAAATGTATATATTTGAAACCGAAATTGGAAAAACTGGCAGCTGACTATCATCCGAGGTCAGATTAACTCTCTCTTCTTATTACCTGCAGTTGATTTCCAGAGATGCTTAAAGTGGTCCTTTAATAAGTCTATTTGCTAACCAAGCATGCGCACCTGCTACTTGGACAAGGGCTGTTTTAATTCAGCAATCTTGAATTGGAAAAATATTTATAAAGCCCAAAGTAACGTCTCTTTCCCCTTCAAATCATTAAAATTCTTAGTAGGTACTTCAACAACAAATTAATTTAGAGTGAATCAACCATTTAAAGAACACCATTTGTTTTGGTCAAAGTATATTCTAGTCTAAAGAAAGGTCATTTTGTGCCACTAGAAGAGTTTGCCGCCCTCATATAAAAAGGGATGGTGATAATTTTGCTTAAGCAAAATGCCTTTGATTGTCTTTTCTATGAAAGGACAGTGTTACTGGTTTAGATGACACATAAGATAATGCATAAGGGTGCAGATGAGGTCATTTATGATGACAAAGAATCGTTCACTTTTTCAAGAACTCCAGACAAGTATCAGGCAACTCATGAGAAGAAGAAACTTGAGAGTTGTTAATAATGACTTCGCAATTAATATTATCTCTTGTTAATGCTAAAGACTGCAATCATTGTCTTAACATTGTGATGTGACTCATTGCTATCCAAATATACATTGCACCTTGGCTTGGCATCTTTGAAGCCCTTTTTTGGAGAGTCTGATGACGCATAGATGTGTCCTGCTTGAAGGCCAGAGGTATTCAGAAGGGAGAGCAAGATAAGTCTGATGACTCATATAAGTGAACTGCTGCGTTTTTCAGGATGAATGTTTTATTTTGATATTCAGTGATGGATGATATACTTTTCTTTTATTCTTTGAATAATTTTGGTCTGCAAATTTCTGAATGAATAATTAAGCACAACTTGAAGTACAAGAACAGCAAAGGGTACTTCATATGGTTTCATCCTTTTGAGGAACTTGTTCGATGAGGTCGTTATGGATGTTCAAGCCTAGAGTAGATGGCTTTCATGTTCTTTAGATTTTTGTGTAAAATGTTTAGAAACTAATTATGATGCATGAGGATCAGACGGTTCATACTAAAGCATCTCCTTCAAGAGGAGTGTCACATGGGGGTGCCATTCTAAGCCCCACAATCTAATCCAAGTAAAAAAAAGATCAAGGCTGGAATTGCTAAGCAATTATGTAGATGCATTAGTAAAGAGTTATCTTATTCCTATCCTTTTTCCTAGTTGTCTAGAGTAAAAAAACCTGATGGTACTTCTTTCTCATGGTTAGTAGATGCAGTACCCAAAAATTTCTAGTAATGATGAAACTTCTCCTAGTTTGGAAGCGACACTAAAAAGATTTTCAAACATAAGCTGTCTCATTGAATTTATTTATCTGGTCTCTCTCTCTCTCTCTTTCTCTCTCTCTCTCTCGTGTGCGTTTATATGTATGTATATGTATGCATATCTACACACGCACACACAAACCCAAACATATGGGTGTTTTCATTTTTCATCAAATAAACTTTGTATTTGAGTTATTGCTATATGCTTTGATGCATTTTGGTTGGCGTGATAATGAAATTGGAACTCAGATGTTTATTGTGGCCATCACAGTATAGCGAAAATTTGAAATAGTTGTAAGCTCACACACACACAAACACATAGGCTATACACACCTGCAAACACATACATATATGAGGAATGATCCTTAGATATGACTAGTAAATAGCACTGTAGCGGCCAGATATGTATATATTTACATATGTGGGGAATGATCCTTAGATAAGGCTAGATAAGTAGCAGCCAATGCAATCTACAGCATGCATCTTGCGATTCAACACTAATAAAAATTCCACATTTTTTACTGTAGGCCACAAATTGAGGCAGACAACTCAAATTACAAGTTTGCCCTTGAATTAAATGGAAAAAACTCCATTGGTCCACCATAACTTGTGACGGATAGAGTGGATGGGTGCTTGTTTTACAGGGAGTATCTACCTAGTTCAGGCAAAATAAGCTGATGCTGATGCTATAATACTCTTCCACTTACCAATTACCAGTAACAACAAAGTGGTGATGATTTAAAATACACACGATTGCTGAATCTAATCATCAAAATTCTAGTAATAGATGGTAATTGATTTTTATTTAAGATTTTGATGGAATCAGTGAGTTTATTGAAACTCCATTTCTTGTCTTCATTTCACACTTTTCCTCTTATCCAGTCTTATGTCAATCAATTTTCAAAATATTGCGATTCTCTTTCGAGTCAATGAAGCCTTTTCACGTTTAATTTGAGGGCAAACTTGTAATTTGAGTTGCCCGCGATAATTTGTGGCCTATGGTAAAAATTGCTAAATTATTAGAACCTTTGGATCTCGAGATTGATGGTGTAGTGTTGTAGATTATGCTGGCCGCTTTAGTGCCATTTTCCAGCATTATCTAAGGATAATTCACGCGCTTGTGTGTATGTAAAAACTGTTGGATCTCGAGACGGACATTGAAGATCATGATGGCCATTTAATTGCTTCCATCCTTATCTAAGGATCTATCCCATATGTGTGTGCATGTGTGTTTATCCTTTCTTTTTAGCTTTTAGCATTTTAATAGATTCAAATGAAAACTGTGACGCAAATCCTCAGTTGGCCATTCTCTTTTGTTACAGTTGACTGTGTACCTTCAATTTTCGTTCAAGTCAGAGTTAATTACTGCCGATGGGACAAACTTTTACTACTTTAGATCTGGGAAAGGAATGCCTAGAATGCTTCTGAACTGCACATGCTGATGCGGAGCAAGAAATTAAATTATTAGTTTTAAATTATTTTATGTTATTAATTGGATATAAATTATTTATGTAATTATTAGTAGTTATTATATAATTATTAGTAGTTATTTATTAACAACAGAGATGTATTAGGATTCTAAGAGAGATTATGATTTATTTATAGTCATCTTTTTATCTTTATTTGTTCTTATCTGTTTTTGTAGTTATGAGATTAGAGTTATTTTTTAGAGTTCTGGTGGGGTTTAGATAACTTGTTAGGAGTCTATTTAAATGGTTGTAATTTCTCTTATTTTTTATGATGAATTGAATTATGAATTGGACTTGTTGAGTTTTGTGGCTTGTTGCCCCTAATTATCCTTCTCAAATCTTTGTTCTTTCTCCCCAAACCTGTGTCCTACATCAAATTGGTATCAAAACATCCTGGTATTATTTTGAATTCATCCAATTTCTTTCTACCCAAATTCTTTTCTAACCTTTCTTAATTTGTCAAAGTACGCTAGATAATCGACAACCATCTTCTGAGATTAAACTTTGATTTTGTGGGAGAAATTGTGGTTCTTGTCTCAAATCTATCAAAAAGAAAAAAAAAATCTTGTCAGACATCAGACCATTGTCAGCCAACAGACGTCAGATTTTCAGAAGATTTCTGGTTTTTATTTTTCTGGAGCTGCTGCTTCTTTCTTTATTGCTGCACAGTGAGTAGAAGGACGAAGGAAAATATTATCCATTGAACATCCGGATCTTATCTTTCCTCAAATTGCATGTCTGGAGCAGAAAATTTATTCTCCAACGGAGCAACTCAAAAGGTTTATTTGTCCATCAGGATTTGTCTATGAAAGACTGTTATGAGTTGGAACAAGATGAGCAAAGTCTTGCACGACTAAAAGCACAATATAAGGAAGCAACGAAAAGTTATTCGTGTTCTTCTTGGGTGTCTCAGAATGTGAATTGGCAGCCTGAAGTCAGAAAATCTGTTTTTGATAACAATTTTATACCGTCCATTCTAGCAAAGTTACAGTCGATTCTTCATGGAAGTGTTACAAAAAATATCAGCAAAGAGCTAAGGGAATACGCACTTGCAACTGAAGTTAAAGAGATGGAATCAAGCTGAGAGATTTGACGTTCAAGAGGATGCACAAGAAGTCTCAAAAGTCTTCGATGATATTGGAATTGAAAATCAAAATGACAAAAAGAGCAGAAAGCAGCAAATTGAGGTCAAACATATTGACTTCTTAGTTCCAGAAGATGCATTCGAGTCCCGGTGTTCTTCAAGATTATTCATAATGTCACAGTTTTTATGTATGGTACTCTTCTGCTGGCACATGACAAAGTCCAACAATACCTGAAGATTTCCCTTATTCTTAATCGGTTCAAAACTCGAGGACAAGTTTTTTTTGAAGGAGGGGAGAATGATGCGGAGCAAGAAATTAAATTATTAGTTTTAAATTATTTTATGTTAATAATTGGATACAAATTATTGATGTTATTAATTAGTAGTTATTATATAATTATTATTAGTAGTTATTTATTAGTAGGAGAGATGTATTAGGATTTATTTATAGTCATCTTTTTATATTTATTAGTTCTTATATGTTTTTGTAGTTATCGGATTAGAGTTATCTTTTAGAGTTCTAGTGGGTTTAGATAACTTGTTTGGAATCTATTTAAATGGTTATAATTTCTCTTACTTTAGATGATGAATTGAATTATGAATTGGACTTGTTGAGTTTTGTGGCTTGTTGCCCTAATTATCCTTCTCTAATCTTTGTTCTTTCTCCTCTAACCTCTGTCCTACATCACATGCTTTTAATAGTTGCATGTTAAAGTACTTAAATAGTTCATTGCTCACTTGTGCTTTTTCACATGCAATGATTGTTCTCTGGTTTTCCAAATCTCCGAATTTGATAGAGTGATTGACGAGTCAAATTAAAAAGGGCAACTGGTATTATACACAATTACATTGTTCGTGGTTGGCTCACACTTCACACCTACAAACAACAGTTCATTAATTAGATGCTACTCTAATTATTTCAGGATACGATTTTATTGCGTTGATGTCAATAATGTTCCACACAAGCTAGTTGTTCGTGCAGGAATCACGGTAAGTATCTTGTTAATGTTAAAACATTTAATATATGCACTGGTGTCTAATATTTATGTTTTAGTACCACATCTTGTGTGGTGTGGTAAGCTAATAAATACTTGCTGAAGAAACTACTATTCATTGTTTGCCCATGCTTTTGCCCATTCGAAAACCATTCATGATAATGACACCAGTGGCATGAGAGCCGTTACTGATCCTTGTTGTGGTTCGCAATGAGTTAGGTATTAAAAAAAAGGTCAGAAAAAAAGATTCATGATAAATGAATGAATAGGATCCACTTTGGAGTTTGGACACTTACATTTCCCCCCTCTTTCTGGTGCTTTTTCGGTTGTCCTCCTTTATACTAGGTGCTTGCAAATTGCACATGATCACATGATACAAACATGTTCTCTTCTGGTTTGACACCCAATAATATTATTGGTAAGAGGACCAACTGCACAAGTGAAAGGCAACTATAAGTGCAAAAGAACTGTTTGATTCATACTTATAGCACAAAAATCGATTAATCAGAAAGTAATGTTTGATTCATACTTATAACTAATAGCAAGGTGAAAGAAGAGCAAATCTCTATAAACATGCGCCATATAGATATATATTTCTTAGTCTTTGTATGATTTACATTATTACTTTCAAACTGAAAAAACTAATCTCCTCTTCTTGGACTAGTATAATTTTATATGATCCCTTTGTTTCATTACTAATCAGTCTAATTTTCTGAAGGTAAGTTACAGAATCATTATTATTTGTAGAACTATTATGGTCTAGAAGATAAATAAACAGTACCTTTATTCCGTAAAAGTTAAAATGTTTATTATTCCCAATTCTAAAGGGATTTGTTGGCTTTGATTTAATTTTCTAAAGTGTACTTGAGATTAGAAGAAAATGTTATAATGTTGTGAATAAGTTTTAGGATTGCTAGATGACCGTTGTGGGGAGCATTGCTTTAAAAAGTGATAAGATAGTTAAGGCATGAATAGAGTAAAAATTAACATATAAAATAGCTGCTATAATATGTTTATTTTATGATTTTTTACTTTATAGAAATATCTAAGGTGTTTTTTTTCCCCAAGAGGAACATTATCAGTTTAGGATAGAATATGAGACATGAGTCCAACAAAACTAAAGATGGTGTTAAAAAGGGGATAACAGTGTTTTAAAAGCAAAAATTAAGCGAAAAGCCTTAAATATGTTGTAATATAGGCAAAATGATGAGAAGCACAACCAAGTTTTTGACTTTTTTCGAAAAGCCTTAAATATGTTATAATATAGGCAAATTAATGAGAAGCACAACCGAGTTTTTTACTTTTTTTCTTTTTTTTAAAATCTATCTCCGTGTGCTCAGTTGTCTACAAGTAATAGTATATACTGAATCTTCAAATAACACAGCATGCTTGCACAGCTGTCTATAACAGATATGCCATCCAATCCACAAAAAGAGTTACATTTGACAATAAAAAGTTTTCCACAAATTTTTACAATTTTTTTTATTATCATGCTATAATTTCAAAACTGTCATTGCAATTTTCTTATATCATCATCAATTTTACATAAACAACAAATTCCATATAAAAAAAACACAGTATGTTAGATGTAAATCTCAATCAAACATGTAAACATAATATTTGCAACAAGGTGCAATTGTGATCGGAGGGAGTACCATTAAATGTTTTATGCAATATGTAATTTAATACTCTGTACAAAGCATGAGATTATGTTAAATATTGTATAAGGAGGTCAGGGTTTCAACCTTATTCTAGGCCACGGCCTCTTGTGTAACCAAAGAAACAAGTTTAGTAATATTTTTTCTTGAAGATATTTAGAGATCATAACAATAAGAATATCAATATCAGAAGAAAAGAGTCCTCTGTCTTCTGATTTTGCGTTTTGCCTAAATATATTCATCGGTGATTTATGTAAGAGCTTCATCATAGATAATTGAAGTGAATTTTAGTATGGATTGATCTTAAAGTTTTTCCTCTGATTTGGATGAAAAGGCCTCTGCTCAATCTAATGAACTTTGGCATGCTTCTTGGATCACTCGATGTAATTGGTAAATAAGGAGTCTTCAACATAAAAGAGTTGTTTAATATGAACTTTTGTATGGACTGCCACGCTTGATAAAAACATTTTTGTTGGCCATTAAAATGCTTTACTGGATTAGATCACGAGGTAAAACTGGTTTGTTTTACTTGCTCACAATAAATGCACAAGCAAGTTCTCAAAACATGAATGGGCAGCAGAGTGGTACTAGTTCTTAAATAAAAGGATGGGCTAGGGAATCTTGTTTTTTTTTAATTTTTTGTTTTTTTTTTTTTGTTTTTTGATCCATACGATTGTAATTAATTTGCCTGTTCTATTAAATTTTCCTGGCTTGCCTTGGAGTCTCTATTTGTGTGTGTGTGTGTGTTTGTGTGTGTATATATAATATTGGTTTGTCTTGGGAAAGTTATGTCAAAATTGTTTCCCTTGTTATTGCTGCTGCTGTATTCCTTCTTCTATCCTTTGATGTTATCGATAACAATACTCATAGCGTTATTGTTCATATTAATTGCTCCTGACTTGTGATTTCTTTCTTAGAAGTGATACATCTTTGTTACCCAGTTTAAAATTCATCAACTCATTAAGTTGGCAGTAGTATTAACACTTCCATTATATTTTTTCATGGAATCTGGAATGGTTCGTCTCCAAAACGAGCAGAAAATGCCAACCATACAGGTACCAATTGCATTTTCATTTATTTTTCTCACTTTCTACTGTCCAGTGAGTTTCAAGAATAAATCTGTCTCATTCACACTGATGCCTTTGTGGATTGTAACAGCTGTGGAAGGATGGCAAGAAACAGGATGAGGTGATTGGAGGCCACAAAGCATACTTGGTAGTCAACGAGGTTCGTGAAATGATTGAAAGTGAGTTTTCCTTGTAAATTTTGTTACGTATGGACTTCTCAGTTTGTTCTCAACGATTCTAATAATGTTTGTTTCTTCACTGCATCTTATTTTGAAATCCATTTTTCTTGTTTGATTCATTTCATGGAAATTACCTAGTTGAAAAACTTCTGGTCCCTACTAATTTAGCATTCTTCTGCTCTTATGTCAAATTGACCAACTAAGACTCAATGCTAACTTGATATTCAAAGGTGTTATCAGGGCTTGCCAGATGGTTAACCTAAATAGAAATAAATTAATTGTTCTAGCAAGAGTGACATGAGATTGACAAATTGAGTGTATGATGTCTATTGTGATTACTGTATATGGTTGTGGGTATTTGTTTTTTGGCTTAGTAATTTTCTTTAAATGGTACTTGGATCTGTTCTAAAATATAAGATCGAACATAATAAAAATTATGAATTTGTTTTACCTTCTTTAAGTTAAAAAGGGCTATCCCTCACAAAATTTCTATTTATACACGATAATTTTGTCGTTTCTTTTCGGTGTTTGCACATCAACTAGTAGTAAAATTATGTTATTATCAAAGGTTTTTTTTCCCTAAAAATTATTAAATTATAATAATTGAATCAACTAAAAGTAACTAATTTGACATCAATTTTAAAGTCTAATATTGATGTTATACATTTCTTTTGGTTAGAAATCTTTTTTGGTATAAGATGTTATACATAGGAACACATGATTTTGTTTTGTAGCACAATCTTTTTGGTGGAATGGAGCAAATATTATGATAAAAAATAGCTTGGGATATCCTGGTTTTTCAAGGGAAAAAAGTACAACTTTAGTTATTATGGAGTATAAATTTTGATCACCTTTTTTTTTAAAAAAGAAGCTGCTGACACTATAGCTAATTAGCTATCAAGAAGTATTCATTACCATAAGCATTTACACTTTCAAGCGGAAGAAAAAAGGAAAGTGGGATTTTATTCATTTTGTATGTATAATATTAGGGTTATATATATAAAAATGTACCAACCTTCGTATCATTTTTCACTTCAGTGATTATGGTTTATTAGAGTACGAGTTACTTGATATTTGAGTCGGTTAGATTCAATAATTACTTGGTTCGACTCAACTTGAATTACAACCGAGTCGAATTCAATCAATTTATCTTACTCGTTATCTTATCGAGTTGAGCCGAACATTTAGTGTGTTCGACTCAGCTCGATTACTCGTTTAATATGTTGCTTAACTCGATTCGTTTTGATACTCGAAAAAATTTTATATTATTTTAAAATTTTTGTTCAAATAAAACTCACAAAATATTCGACTTGGACAACTTTTAGTTGATAATTATTTGATAATCAAAAAATAATCTAGAAATACTCGTAAATTTGAAAATGTTAGACTTATTCGAGTTACTTGTGAATAACTCGATAAAATTTCGAGTCTAGTATGATCATGAATTTTCATGTTCGGTAATTGGTCAACTTAAATCGTACTTGATAATTTTCTTAATGAGCTGAGTTTGAACAAGTGATATTTATTTTGATTACAACTCTAGTCCTAACGTATTTTGATATCTATACTGTGAAAAACTAGAAATGTAAATGCTTTAGAATAATGTAAATCAAGATTTATATTAATAAAATATTGTTTAGTAGGATTCTCGAGTTACTTTTACTACTTATGTACAAAGTATAATGCATTGTGTCAAATAATTGCTTATGAGAATTGTTGCGTCCGGAGAAAAAAGTGTTTTGTCTTATGCTTTTATTAAAGCACTCGGGGTTTAAATTTAAAAATAAGATGCGTAAATCCCTAAGTATTTATGAGACGAATTTAAAAAGTTTAATTTTAAGAGCCACCAGTCAACCGAGTTTTTTGAAAAAGGGATGTTTTGACGCATCCGATTTATTTTAGAAAAATCATTAATTGTGAATTTTTTTTAATTTAGATGACTCCATTGATTACGAACTAAAAATCTAAATTAAGGAGATTGGTTGTGCAAGGAAAACGCGTTAGATACCACTCGCACCCGTATATCTCACGGTTGTTCTTATTCTCCCTTTTAATTAATAACGATTTCTAAACGTGAAGTATGTGTGTGTTTAATTTATTTAAATGAATAATAAAAGATAATTTAATTTTAAATTACATGCTTAGGAATCTAATATAAATTATTTAATGCATTAATTAAATTGAAAGATGTAATTATAACTAAGAAAGAAAACTAAAGATATTGCATTAAATACTTAGAAAGAAAGAATATTTACAATTAATATTAACTTACTAATTTAAATTTAAATGACATGATCTTGATTGGTTTTATATGAAAATAAAATTTTGAATTTTATAAAAATAAGGAAATAATTTATTAATAAAACTAATTAATAAACTTACCAAATTAAATTTCAAATTTAAAAATTCTATATATTCATATTCTAAAAGCATTAAATAACAAAATTGTTGGAGTAATATAAGCTGGGGGGTGGGGGGTTGGATACAAACACTACAAACTTTTTGCCCTTTTTAAACTTTAGTCGGCACTGACTGGAAACAGCTACAATGAACAGAAAAACTATAAAATATGAACACACAGATTCAAGTTAAAATAGTTGTATTAAAACTTGATATTTTTCTGGAAATCTGAATAATCACAAATGTGATTAAACAACTACAAAATCTGTAATAAAATTATAGCTTCTAAGTCACACACACTAGCTTCTCTTTTTTTTGAATATATCTCTCAAGATCTATTACAAATCTTCTCGCTAGTGATTTTTGTGTGCTGCAATGTTTGTTTGATCTGATGTACTCGATTGATCTCTCTCTGTTGTTCTTTGTGTAATGAGAACTCATTTGCATATATAGTAGATCAGTGGTTGAACTCATGTGCTGAAGACGTGCTACTTTTCTCAACTCAGCCGCATATATGTCACATTGTTGTCCTTTGTGACAGACTGTTGCTGCTTTTAGTTGCTTCTTTTTCTTCTCCTGATCTGTGTGCATTCAATGTTTGAGAGTTCTCATTGGACCAATACAAACTTCAATAAATATCTTTCCAGTTAATATTTCTTGCTTCTTTAATAAGGTTCGTTGATTTGAGTGTAAGTCCTGATGACGGGTGCATGCTGTCATAGCCATCCACTTACGACAAGCCCTAATGAACTTGATCAATGCTTCTGAATCCCCTGATGACAAGTCTTGTTAAAGACTGAATCAAGGTTTCAACCTTTACTTGAGTTTCACTCAGTGCTTCTTGATCCACTGATGTTATAACTTACGACATACACTGATGGCTTCCACTGTTGCAGTGTTGAGCTTTCCCCCTGACGGGTTACCCTGATGGGTTAGCCTGACACTTTCATACCCTGAAGTTTTACCCTAACAGATGGCATGTCTTGTTCATGCCCTGACGCGTTCCCTCTGATTAGTTTGGCCAGCCACTGCCATACCCTGACGCGTTCCCCTGATGGGTTGGTCTGCCTTTGTCATCCCCTGATGGGTTTCCCTGACGGTTTCTTAATCAACGAAATTTTGTTTGGAATATCTGATGTGCAGAATACTTTGACTATTTTCGAGTAACGTCTAACATTCCTCTTCACTTTGTCAAGTCCTTCAGATGTTCCATTTTACGACTTGTCTTGTGAAGTGTTTGATCATCCACTGATGAATAAGTTTATCATCAGTGGATGCAAAACTTGTACTGATACTAAGGTTTATAAAGTACCTTAAATATTTACAGATGCACAATTTATTCTCTAAACATCATCATCATCATTTAACCCTAACAATCTCCCCCTATTTATGTTTATCATTTTGATAACCATAAATTTCTAGATGCACTGATGATGATGTCAAAACCAATACTATATACTAGAAAGAATTGTTTATGAACTAACAAAAAGAATTTTTGTACAAGTATTTCCTATATCTATTACAACAAAGATGTACATTCTTAGACATAAGAACCCCTTTTTCTTTTGGCTGAGACAAAGGGCGATGGATGACTTGATTCAATCGGTTGAGTGTCACTTCCAAGGCCTTGTCTCCTTTGTTCTGGGTTTTGGTCAGGAATCCTGAGTCTGTTGTCTTCCCCTCCAGCCTCCAGTTGCTCTAGCTCCCTTTGAAGAAGTCTTCTGAAGTTGACTATGTTGACATTCTTGCTAGATTCCAAAGCTTCAAGGACAGATTTAATCTCTTGTATGTTGGCTGTAGCAAGTTGTGACCAGTAGAAGGTAATGATCTCCCCATTTTTATTTTTGAACTCAACACCCATGGGGCTTGTGATCATTTTTGGATATTCTTTGAATCCCTTCATTGGTGGCATATCCCTTACTATAGCATTCCCATCATCAGATTTGGTTTCTTCAATCTCCTTTAACACTCTCTGAATTAGCAGGATTTTGAACTGGATGACATGTTCATTTTTGTGATGGCTTAGAACATGCATCGCTTCCTCCAGGTCGAGTCCATTAACATTTTTTATCTTTATGCTTTTCTCCTTCCCATCAGTGGATTTATAGAATAATTTCAGTGGTCTTTCCAAGGCTGTGGGCAGGCTCCTTTCATCGTTGATGACTCTCCTCAGCTTCTCAATCATCCCCCTCAAGTCTCTGTTAGCCGCTGATGTTTTGGAAATTAAGTTCAGCATTAATCCTAGTTGCTCAGCATCCATTCTCCTAAACCAGTCTATTGTAACTGTGAATTGTGACCCACTCTTTAGTTGCACTGTTATTAGCTGATCTCTTTTATTGTTGAACCTAACATTTATGCTTTTTATTGAGAACATAAATGTCAGGTTTTTGCGCCTTTGTTCTTTGAGGGATTCAACTAGAGTGGGTGGACCATATGTTGTGGTTATAGGAGAAGGTGTTTGATTCTTGGCTTCAGATGACTTGGGTTTGGTGTCATCAGGGTCATCAGTTTTGTCTTAGTTCTTATCCTCTGATGCACCTTTAGGATTCTGAGATCTTCTTGGCTGAGGTTTCCTGTAGGTCCTGGGTCCGACATTCTTTTTCTTCTTTTCTTCCTCCTGTTCCTTTGCCATTTCCCCCTCTTATTCTTCTTAAAGTTGTTGTGCATAGAGTGCATCAGCTTCCACGAGCTTTTTGTCCTGAGGGTAGACTAGCTCCACTTTCTCGTCAATTACGGCTTCAACGGGTGTTGAAAAGTGGGCTGTCTTCATGGCGTCTCCAAGTAACTTAGGCCCCGATTGAGTATTGGATTTCTTATTTGGTTCCTCAATCAGGATGCCTTTGCCTTTGTCCTTGGGTTTTGGAGCAAGAACAGGAGCAGTCACATCCCCTGATGTTTGACTTGTAGATTTCTCAGATTTCTCAGCAACATCCCCTCACGATGGCCTAGTAGATTTCTCCCCCTTTTTGACAACATCATCAGTGGGAGTTGAGAGTCGGGATGTGACTTGTACAACTTGCTTTAGAGTGTCAGCCATGGATTGTTGCAGAGTGTCCATGCTGGACAGTTGAGTGGTGAGATCAACAAGTTTCTTGTCCACATTGTCAGCTTGCTTCTTCATTCAGAGTAGGGTCTGGCTGGTCACTAGAGAGTCGACAACATGTTGTACATTGTTGATTTTATCTGTAAAGTGTGTGTATAGTTTCTTGTTCTCAATATCTACAGACTGACTAATCATGATTTGTGATTTTAACATATTTATCAAGATTAGATCAGTGGTCCTTGCAAGCTCTTGCTTGAGTAAATGTACAATGTCCACCATTTGATTATGTTGAAAGTACAAATCAACTCCAATGAACTGAGAAAAATCATCTTGTGGAGCATTATCTTCATCACTTTCAGAACTTGTAGTATTATTTACAGTATCTGTATTTTCTCTCTGTTCTTTATTTATACGGATCTCATCCTTATCTCTCTCATTCTCTCCTTTTTCTTTGCCTTCTAAGGCATCACTCGTATTCTCTCTTTTTTCTTTGTCTACTAAGACAATACTCTCTTCTTCTCCTTTTGCCAAAGTCCTCTCAGGGGTTTGACTTTGTCTCTCTGCACTAAGTATTTTCTTAGCCTCACTCAAAATTGTCCTAGAAGGCCTCCTATGGGTTGTGAGATCAGCTTCTGTGGCCAGCTCAAGTAAGTTATGTATAGTTACTGGTTCCACAAAAGTGATAGTAGAAGGAGTGGAAGTAATATGTGTATGTACAATTGGAGAAGTGTATGTCTCTATAGAAGAAGTATTTACAATTGGGGGAACATAAAGACTTATAGCTGTTGTATATACATTAGAATTTATGTCCCCCGTCTGATCAACAGTGATTGTATCAAGGAAAAATGAGTCAACCATTTGAGTGTGGTGACTATCAATCACTATGTCAGGGAGTGTTGGCTCCTCCACGAATTGAGAAAATGGAAAGTTTGAATGTGCTGCATAGGCTAAGAAAATTCTTATAGCCTCAAGTCTGGCTACTGGTGCAAAATTTTTATCAAAGTCAATCCCTTCCTCTTGAAGATAACCCTTTGCAACCAGTCTTGCTTTGTTTCTAATAACAATGTCAGCTTCATCCATCTTGTTTCTGAATACCCATTTGATACCTATTATGATTCTATCTTTGGGTTTAGGCACCAACTTCCATACTTGATTTCTTTCAAATTGATTTAGCTCTTCTTGAATCACCATTATCCAATCTGCATCTTGAATGGCTTCTTCAAATTTCTTTGGCTCTACTTGTGAAAGAAAGCAAGCATATAGGCATTCATTAGATGTTGCTTTTTTGGTTTGCACTTTCTTGTTTGGGTCACCAATAATTAAATCTGTTGTATGACTCCTGGCCCATTTTGGATTAGAGATGTATCTTGATGAGCTTTCTTGATTGTCATCTCCTCCCCCTAAGTCTGTGCTCCCAGCTTCTGAAAACCCTCCCCCTGAGTTAGTGCTTAATTCAAGGTTCAAGTTATCTCTTGATGGTGCATGCCCTGATGGATGATCCCCTGATGGAGTATCCCCTGATCTATTGTCCAGGTGATTGACTCTATCTGTTGAAGGGGCTTCTATAGTGTTTGGATTGACATCAGGAATGGATAAGTTCTCCATTTGTCTGCACTCATCAGCTTCATTCTCTTGATAATCAGTTTCATCTTCATTTTCAAATCTGAGCTCTTCATGAAAACTAGGGTCTTCAAGTCCAGAAATCTCTTGATCATCAAAAGCTACATTTATAGACTCCATTACCATTTGAAGTCTCTTGTTGTAAACCCTGTAGGCCTTAGATGCCAGGGAGTAACCTAGGAAAATTGCTTCATTAGCCTTTGGATCAAATTTTTCCTAAGTTCTCACCAAAGTTCCTTAGTATAAAGCATTTGTATCCAAAAACATATAGGAACTTGATGATTGGCTTTCTCCCTGTCATTAGCTCATATGGTGTCTTGTTGTGAGCCTTGTTGATTAAGGATCTATTTTGAGTGAAGCAAGTAGTGGAAATTGCCTCAGCCCAAAAATAGGTGGGAATCATTGCCTCTGCTAGCATTGTTCTAGCAGCTTCTATCAGGGTTCTATTATTCCTTTCCACTACACCATTCTGTTGAGGAGTCCTTGGAGCAGAAAATGTATAATTGATGCCTTTCTCCACACAAAATCCATCAACAGCTGCATTCTTGAATTCAGTTCTATTGTCTGTCCTCAAAATCCTAACCACTGACCCTGACTCAGTTTCCACTTTCTTAATGTGGTCAATGATTTGTTGAGGAACTTCTGATTTAACATTTTGAAACCTAACCCAAGTGTATCTGGTGTAGTTATCCACAATGATCATTGCAAATCTTTTCTTTGACACTGACATAATATTGACAGGGCCAAAGAGAACCATATGTAGCAATTGAATTGGATCTTTAATCATTGTGGCTTCCTTGCTGACAAATGATGTTTTCCTTTGCTTCCCTTGTTGACAAGCTGAGCATAACCCTTCTTAAATGAATTCCATTTGAGGTAGTCCAGTCTCTCTCTTCACCAAATCATTTATAGCCTTGAAGTTTAAGTGAGAGAGCTTCTTATGCCACAATCTGCTCTCATCAGGGGTTGCTTTGCTGTAGAAGCATGATTCTCCACTTACTGAATTGAAATCAACAATATAGAGATCTCCTTTTCTTATCCCTGACAAGACCAGTTTCCCATCATCCTCATTTGAGATCAAACACTGATCCCCCATGAAAGAAATGATGTATCTTTTGTCACATCAAGCTCATTTCATACTTGCTTTGCATAAGTTTGGAGAACTTTTCACACAATCTAGTGTCAGTGGATCCAAAGATAATATCATCAATATAAATTTGAACCAAAATTAGATGACCTTGGTATTGTCTAAAGAACAATATTTTGTCAATGATACCTCTTGTGAATTTGTTTTCCACCAGAAACTTTGACAATGTGTCATACCAAGCTTTAGGAGCTTGCTTCAGTCCATAAAGTGTCTTTTCTAACTTGAACACATGATTTGGAAATTTTGAACTCTCAAATCCTGGAGGTTGTTGGACATACACCTCCTGTTCCAATTTCCCATTGAGAAAAGCACTTTTCACATCCATTTGATAAACTTTGAAATCTGAATGTGTTGCATAGTCTAAGAAAATTCTTATAGCCTCAAGTCTGGCTACTAGTGCAAAGGTCTCATCAAAGTCAATCACTTCTTCTTGAAGATATCATTTTGCAACCAGTCTTGCTTTGTTTCTAATAACAATGTCAGCTTCATCCATCTTGTTTCTGAATACCCACTTAGTACCTATTATGATTCTGTCTTTAGGTTTAGGCACCAACTCCCATACTTGATTTATTTCAAATTTATTTAGCTCTTTTTGCATAGCCATTATCCAATATGCATCTTGAATGGCTTCTTCAAATTTCTTTGGCTCCATTTGTGAAAGAAAGCACGCGTACATGCATTCATTAGATGTTGCTTTTTTAGTTTGCACGTTCTTGTTTGGGTCACTAATAATTAAGTCTTGGGAATGACTTCTGGCCCATTTGGGATTAGAGATGTATCTTGATGAGCTTGCTTGATTGACATCTTCTCCCCCTAAGTCTGTGCTCCCAGCTTCTGAAAACCCGCCCCCTGAATTAGTGCTTAATTCAAGGTTTAAGTTATCCCCTGATGGTGCATGCCCTGATGGATGATCCCCTAATGGAGTATCCCCTGATCTGTTGTCCAGGAAATTGACTCTATCATTGGAAGGGGCTTCTATAGAATTTTGATTAACATCAGAAATGGATAAATTCTCCATTTGTCTGCACTCATCAGCTTCAATTTCTTGATAATCTATCTCATCTTCATTTTCAAACCTGAGCTCTTCATGAAAACTAGGGTCTTCAAGTCCAGAAATCTCTTGATCATCAAAAGCTACATTTATAGAGTCCATCACCACTTGAAGTCTCTTGTTGTAAACCCTGTAGGCTTTAGATGCCAGAGAGTAACCTAGGAAAATTGCTTCATCAGCCTTTGGATCAAATTTTCCCAAGTTCTCACCAAAGTTCCTCAAGATAAAACATTTACATCTAAAAACATGTAAGAACTTGATGTTTGGCTTTTTCCCTGTCATTAGCTCATATGGAGTCTTGTTGTGAGTCCTGTTGATTAGTGACCTATTTTGAGTGAAGCAAGTAGTGGAAATTGCCTCAGCCCAAAAATAGGTAGGAATCTTTGTCTCTGCTAGCATTGCTATAGCAGCCTCTATTAGGGTTCTGTTCTTCCTTTCTACTACACCATTCTGTTGAGGAGTCCTTGGAGCAGAAAGTGTATAATTGATGCCTTTCACAACACAAAATCCATCAACAGCTGCATTCTTGAATTTAGTTCCATTGTCTGTCCTCAACATCCTAACCACTGACCCTGACTCAGTTTTCACTTTCTTGACGTGGTCAATGATTTGTTGAGGAACTTCTGATTTAGCATTTTGAAACTTCACCCAAGTGTATCTGGTGCAGTCATCCACAATGACCATTGCAAATCTTTTCTTTGACATTGATATAATATTGACAGGGCCAAAGATATCCATATGTAGCATTTGAATTGGATCTTTAATCATTGTGGCTTCCTTGCTGACAAAGGATGTTTTCCTTTGCTTCCCTGGTTGACAAGCTGAGCATAACCCTTCTTGAATGAACTCCATTTGGGGTAGCCCAATTACCAACTCTCTCTTCACTAAATCATTGATAGATTTGTAATTCAGGTGAGAGAGATTCTTGTGCCATAGCTTGCTTTCATCAGGAGTTGCCTTGCTGTAGAAACATGATTCTCCACTTACTAAATTGAAATCAGCAACATAGAGATCTCCTTTTCTTATTCCTGATAAAATCAGCTTCCCATCATCCTCATTTGAGATCAAGCACTGATCCCCTTTAAAGGAAATGATGTAACCTTTGTCACATAGTTGACTTATGCTTAATAAATTGTGCTTAAGCCCATCAACCAGTGCTACATTTTCAAATAAGACATTCCCATTTGCTGCTTTGTCATAACCAAGAGTCAGTCTTTTGCTGTTATCACCAAAGAATATTACTGGACCAATCTTTTCTTGAAATTCTATGAGCAGGGCTTTGTTTTCTGTCATATGTCTTGAGCAACCACTATCTAGAAACCAGATTTGACTACTTTTGACTTTTCCCTGCACACAAAAAATATTTAATTTGTTTTTGGTACCCAAGTGGCTTTGGGTCCTCTAGGTTTAGTCACAGTTAATGGTAAAACAGCTTTTTCATTATGAGTGACTTTTGGTTTTGGCAAATTCAAATCTTTCTCCTTTTTAGGAGCTTCAATATATGCTTTTGATTTCTCAACAGTTATCTTGCCTTTATCCTTGGAGGTGCAAGCTTTAGCAGTTGATAAATCATCAGTATACAAAATTGTGTCGGTCAAAATTTGTGGTTTCTCTTTACATTGAAAAGATAGATGATTATTGTTACCACAATTCCAGCACACTTTCCTAGGGGCTTCATGAATGGAAGTGAAGTTACTATCCTTGTTTACACCTTACTTACCATTCCTATTCTTTTTAATATCCTTTGACAGGCCTTTTTCCCTTGAAAGGCTACGACGGCCTGATGCACTCTTTTCCCCTGATGACAGCGTATCCACTGATGCATAGTCTGGTTCTTTTCTAACTGGAGGTTTGAGCGCTTTGGCAAGAATAGGTTTCTTGCCATTTCCACCACTTGTGGAAGCTACACTCATCGAGAAAACATTCCCTTTTTCCAACTTTGTTACAGCCTTTACAAACTTAATAGGTTGTAATGGTCTTTTTCCAAAGCTAGCTGCATTTTCAACCTCAATGGGAGGTTACTTCACCAGAGTCTCTCCATAGCCTAAACCAAATTTGGGATCAGATTTTTGACTATTCAACTGATCCTCCAGTTTCTAGCTGGACTTGTTCGATTTCTTTATGACTTTCCTTTCTTGATTTAGAAGATTGGAGGTCCATTCCTCTTTTTTGATAGCACAATCAAGAAGATTTTTTGTCCTTGAGAGTTCTTTTTCAAGACTCTCAAGTCTGGAGAGTTTTGATTCTAAAAGAGTGTTTCTTGTAGTCAAATGTTCATTTATTTTCTGCACTCTCTCAGTTTCAGCTACTGCACTCCTAAGGGTGTCATAGAGATCCTTTATCTCACAAGCCATTTCCTTAACAGTTTTAACACAATCATTTTTAGACATGTTAGAGGAAATTTCAAGACTTACTTGTGAGCTGCTACTGTCAGTGGATGAGGCCATCAGGGTTAGGTTGACATATTCTTCAGCATATTCTTCATTCGAGTCAGCCCAGTCCTTTCCCTCTGCAATATATGTTTTTCCCTTCTTGTTGGCATTAAGAAGGTCAAAGTATTTCTTCTTGTAGTCCACTTCAGCTTTTTTGACTCTGGATTCACCTTCTTTTGTGGCCTTGCGACACTCATTTGTGAAGTGGCCCATCTCATTGCACTTGTAGCACTTTATTCTTGATTTATCATAAAGTTTTTAGTGCTACTAGGCTTCCTTACTGAAAATCTTTTGGATCTAGAAGTCTTTTGGAATTTCAGCTTGGAAAATCCTTTTGCAAAAAAGGCAATGGTTTCATCCAGCTCCTCTAACTCTTCAGGAGTATATTCATCCTCCCTGGAGTCAGCTTCATTGTCCCCTTCAAGTTCAGCATCCCCTGACTACTGCTTCATCAAGACACTAGGTCTTGCTTCTTGGTTGTCCTCAGCCATCAGGGCTACAGATTTAAGCTTTCTGGCATCCCCTGACATTTCAGATATTTGTTGAACCTCTAGTTCATATGTCTTGAGGGTACCATATAGCCTATCCAAGTCTAGGAGATTCATGTCCTTGGATTTCCTGATGGCTGTCGTCTTAGGATCCCATGATATGGGAAGGGCTCTCATGAACTTTCTGTTCACATCCTTGTTACCGTAGGCCTTCCCATATAATCTCAGGTCATTTACCAACCTGTTAAATCTGTCGAACATTTCAGTGAGCGTTTCACCATTTTTCATTGTGAACCACTCATACTGTTGTGTCAATAACTACAGTTTATTCTCCCTCACTTCCTCGGTTCCATCACAAAGGATTTGTATGGTATCCCATATAGATTTAGAAGTTGTAAGATTCATTATACTATTCAGCATATCATCGTCTAAACCATTATATAAGATACCTATGACTTTGAGATCCTTTTTCACCTTCTCTCTTTCCTCTGGAGTCATCTCTTCAGTAGTTTTTGGAACTAAGTTTTTCGGAACACTGACTCCATTAACAACCTCCTGAGGAATGAGCTTCTTGGGAACGTGAGGGCTTTCGTCCAGAATCTGCAAATATTCATCATCAATAGCTCTTAGATGAACTATCATTCTTTGTCTCCAGAAGAAGTATTTTTACCTTTCTAACATGGGGACTTTACTGTTTCCAGCTTTGTTGGCCATAGATATTGATCGTTGTTAGCAAGTGTAATCTGCTATGTGGCTCTGATACCAATTGTTGGAGCAATATAAGCTCAAGTGTTTGTATAAGAAGGGGGGGGGGGGGGGTTTGAATACAAACACTACAATCTTTTTGCCCTTTTTAAACTTTAGTTGGCACTGACTGGAAACAGCTACAATGAACAGAAAAACTATAAAATATGAACACACAGATTCAAGTTAAAATAGTTGTATTAAAACTTGATGTTTTTCTAGAAATATAAATAATCACAAATGTGATTAAACAACTACAAAATCTGTAATAAAATTACAGCTTCTAAGTCACACTAGCTTCTTTTTTCTTTGAATATATCTCTCAAGATCTATTACAAAACTTCTCTCTAGTGATTTTTGTGTGCTGCAGTGTTTGTTTGATCTGATGTACTCGGTTGATCTCTCTCTGTTGTTCTTTGTGTAATAAAAACTCCTTTGCATATATAGTAGATCAGTGGTTGAACCCACGTGTTACTTTTCTCAACTCAGCCGCATATATGTCACATCGTTGTCTTTTGTGACAGGCTGCTGCTGCTTTTAGTTGCTTCTTTTTCTTCTCCTGATCTGCTTGCATTTAATGTTCGAGAGTTCTCATTGGACCAATACAAACTTCAAGAAATATCTTTCCAGTTAATATTTCTTGCTTCTTTAACAAACTCCATTGATTTGAGTGTAAGTCCTGATGACGGGTGCATGCTGTCATAACCATCCACTTACGACAAGCCATGATGAACTTTATCAGTGCTTCTGAATCCCATGATAACAAGTCTTGTTAAAGACTAGATCAGGGCTTCAACCTTCACTTGAGTTTCACTCAGTGCTTCTTGATCCACTAATGTTATAACTTACGACATACACTGATGCAGTGTTGAGCTTTCCCCTGACGGGTTACCCTGATTAGTTAGCCTGACACTGTCATACCCTGAAGTTTTACCCTGACAGATGACATGTCTTGTTCATGCCCTGACGTGTTCCCTCTGATGAGTTTGGCCAGCCACTGTCATACCCTGACGCGTTTCCCTGAAGGGTTGGTCTACCTTTGTCATCCCCTGATGAGTTTCTCAGACGGTTTCTTAATCAAAGAAAGTTTGTTTGGAATATCTTATGTGCAGAATACTTTGACTATTTTTGAGTAACATCAGACATTCTTCTTCACTTTGTCAAGTCCTTAAGATGTTCCATTTTATGACTTGTCTTGTGAAGTGTTTGATCATCCACTGATGAATAAGTTTATCATCAGTGGGTGCAAAACTTGTGTTAATACTAAGGTTTATAAAGTACCTTAAAATATTTACAGATGCACAATTTATTCTCTAAACAATATAATTATCATTTAATCCTAACAAAAATATTTACAGAGATATAAAAAGGAAATCAAAATTGAATTTGAAATGTTTAAATAAGCCAAAAAAATCTTCCTATCACGGTTGATATGGTCCCAACTAATCTAGAAAGGAGGTTGAATAGGTTATTTAAATAATGACTGTTTATTAAAAATTTTTGCGTATCTTTTTAAAAACTTTAGTTGTCTTGTAATATTTTTTAGTTTTAAAATTTCTTTTTAAAGGTTGTTGACAAATATGAATGCAACAAATATAAGCAAATAATAAGACACGACTATTTATGTTGGTTTTGCAATACACTCTTAGTATATCACCTACTCCAGTTCTCGGATTCCTCCTTCGAATCCTAGATTCTATCCACTAATAAAATAAACCCTCATTTTATAGGTAGATAAACCTTTACAATTGTTTTCCCTATTTGCTATACAATCAAATATAACAAATACAATAATCAAATTGCAACACTTTTATTTTGGACAAATACTCCAAGTACTCTCTGAAAAAAGATGCTTGTAATTTAAACCCGAGTTTTGTGTTCCTTCTAGAAACTTGGTTTTGGTACCTACAAAGTTATCTAACTCTCGTTAGTTCAATAAATACCCAATCCCCTTGATACATTTAAAACTAAGTGGTCAAAAGTCTAAGCGGACAACTCTCATTATCTCACAAAATCTGAAGGATACTAACTCACACAAATTCCTTTTTTTTTATTTTATTAAAGTTAATTTTATGTGAAACTATATGCTTTTGGAATTAAGAAAATAAAAATGATACACAAATAAATATGGCAACATAGAATATAAAGAAATAAATATTTAAATGAAGTAATTAAAGTCTAATTTCTTTAAACTAATTTTAAGATATCAAAGAATATATCGTGGAGTACTAGAATTTTTAATCTATGTTGTATCACTCAACATTGAGGAGTAGGATTTCAATAGGTCTTTGACTATAGTCTCCAAATAATCATTCAAGAATATATTCTTCAATCCACGTAAATATCGGTAGGTCTTTTACTTCGGAGTTGTTCAACTTCACTATCTATGATCTTTAACTAAAAAATAAAAGTTTAATCACAAATAGATTACTTTTTATATAAACAGAGTTTCGCTTCCAATAAGAGCTTGGGCTATATATTTATATAAACAAAAGTTAGTTATGCAGACAACAAAATATCAGAAGAAATATATCTTATGTATATATGTCTATTTATATGTTTGTTATAAAATTGGAGTACATATAAACTCGGATAATATAACTAAATATATAAAATCTTTGATTTTTACCAAGTTTAAGAAGGTATAGAAATAGAGAATATAAACAACAAGATAAACATAAAATTTAAATAAACTAGTTAGAAAGATAAAACCGAGTATATTCTTGTGTACAGAGGATAGATTTGTGAGCAGATGAATAAAATGAAACTAAAATTAACTTGAAAACACTTGTAGGAATGAAGTAATTAGAGAGCAAACATTATCAAACTTGAAAGCTTGCAAATATAGCTTGAATGTTTGTGTGAATATTTACACGTTTGAGCGAGTGATGTATAAGGCATTTGCTCGACTTGGTGGTGTGGTGTGGGTGTTAAAGAAAAACACTTTCTTGACTATTTTGAAGTCTTAGAGATGTATACAGTTGATGTATAAGGCTTAGAAGAAGATATGTATTTCCTACGAGTGTATAGATTTAAGATGTATGATAAAAGTTTTTCTCTCGTTTTCTTCTTCTTACTCACAAGAATACACTTCACACATACATCTGAATGGATGTAATGACTTGGTATTTATAGAGAATGTGGTTGCTTGGCGTAGTTAGAAAGGTGAAGCTAACTATGGATACTAGTAGGTAATTGACTAGCTTTTAGAGACAGATGAAAGGTGATGAGAAATAATAGCTACCGTCTTGTAGGTGTCTAGAATTTTTGTCTACCGACCTATATGTGGATAGAAATAGCTACATGTGTGTCGCTGCTAAGAAAAAATAGCTACATAGTTATGTAGCTTATTTCACATTACCAAAATTAGAACCACACACACAAAATTATATATACATATGCGTGCGTATATATATGAGCCCGATCCATAACTAGCATTAGTTATCAAGAATTTGACAGCTAACACATCCCCCACCGTTGATGGGATAATCCAACGGTGGAGATAAAAAAAATAATATGGCCTTTTCGCTAGTATTATTGGCATTTCTGCCAATATTATTGGTATTTCTGCCAGTGTTACTAGCGAAAGGTGTTTAAATTTGATTTTTATTAGCTTTGCATGCAACGATTTTAATTTTAAAAACTACTTTACTTTACTTCTTCTTTCATTCTTTCTTTACTTCTTTGTTTCTTTCGCCCGTATCCTACTCTTCTATTGCTCTTCTTCATCTTTGAACACTTTTGCCCTAATTATCGTCATTTCTCTCAAAGAAAACAACAAAATTCGACCATAGCTAACTTCAGCTCATTTTTTCATCATTTCTCTCTCCAAGAACAGTCCACCCCACAAATTGTATCAAATTTAATTTATCAAATCAAGTAAGTATTTTTCTAGGGTTTTAATAAATTTATTGTCTAATTTGTTGTGATTAGATTTTTTATTGTAATTTATTCACAATGTATCACAGAGTGTGTGTATGTAGTGTATGACAGTGT
>CM025784.1:9127824-9203712 GCA_014636745.2 Centella asiatica | reverse complement strand
CCGATGGGTTGATAATCCCCGATGGGTTGATAATCCCCGATGGGTTGTTAATCCCCGATGGGTTGATAATCCCCGATGGGTTAATAATCCCCGAAGGACTGATAATCCCCGATGGGTTGATAATCCCCGATGGGTTGATAATCCCCGATGGGTTGATAATCCCCGATGGGTTGATAATCCCCGATGGGTTACTAGTCTCCAGTGAGTTAAAGCATAGTACTTCCCTGATGCGCAGTTTGTTTTAAAAACTATAAAATGCTATTTTCTTAAATTATTTTAAGATGTTTGAATTGATTTCTTAACCTCAATAGTTTTATATCAGATTGAGACGTTAAAAGTTAAGGACATCACATGTGCATTTCTCCCTCATATTTTAACCCAGATAATAAATTCATCTTGTGATATGTATATTCCTACAGAACTTTCCACTCACGAGTAAATTAAAATTGGTCGTAAGCAAAGGACTGAGGCAAGTATATTCACAATCTCATGCTTATTTCAGTTTAACGCATTATCATTTGTTTCGATATGCGTAGAAGGTTGGATTTATACTTTCATTGTTCTGATGCATGAGCATGCTATGCTTTTGATTCTGCTAAGCATGATATGAATGATGATGCATGGATATAAATGAGCTTTGAATTTCAGCTATGTTTTCAATCTTATGTCTATGCAACGAGAATGTGAATGATGCCCCTTATGGGGGTTATGCCACATGGTTGGCAAGAGGAAAGGAAAGGTGCTGATGTGTTCTTCACCTGACCAAGAGGAAATGTTATTTGACTACGTAGTCACTCAGAGGGATCATGCGGTCCAGCCTGGCCAGCTGTGTACTGTATGGTTAGCAGATCCACGGGTGTAGCCCCCGTTGGATATTTGAGAATGTTATGATCAGGTGTATACCTGACTTTCTTCAAGGGGGGATCACAAGTTGTATATCATCAGTGAATCCTCAAAGATTTTGAAGGTTTCCGAGGACTTGGTACTGCTTCACCAAGCCTCACAAACAAAATTTGAATTTCTCTCCTTTGATTCCAGATGAAATTCGTTGAATTATTCATATTTGCCTCTACGTGTATATACTTGCTGGGCGTAAAACGCTCACCCATGTTGAATGTTAATGATTTGCAGGACAGAAAGCTAAAGCTGAACCCTCTGACAAGGGGAAAGCAAAGATGATAAGCTGCTAAGTGTTTATCTTTTTGATAGAACTGATGAAGGAAAGAAAGGAATGAATGAAGGAAAGAAGGAAGACGTTTGAAGAGTCGATGAGATTTATTTTGTTATTAGGAAATGATGTAATAGCTTCCGCTGTAATTACTTAATTCTTGGGTTGTAATAACTCTTAAATGCTGTTTTTATTCAGTGTTTATTTGGGAATGGATGAATGGTTATCTTTACCTTCTTATGATGATGCCCTAGTCCGGTATGGGATTATGGGGTCGTCACACCTGATGCTTCAACTTTAGTCTCTGATGATGTCATCTCTAGTCTCTAGTCTTTTAGTCCCTGATGACGTCAGATTGTGTAGTCTCCGATAGAGTTATTTAGTCTCCGATGTTTTAAGGCTTAGTCTCTGATGCTTTTAAACTTAGTCTCCGATGACGTAAGCTTTAGTCTCCGACTCTTTTAGACTTAGTATCTGATGACGTAAGCCTTAGTCTCCGATAGGCAAAACTAGTCTCTGATAGATAAAATCCTTAGTCTCTGACAAGTTTTCCCAGTCTCCGACAAGTCTTTTTGTAAACTCCAACAGACCAAATACACACTTTGACTAGATGAAACTTTGATACTCCATTCTAGCAGTTACTTACAAATAAAGAATAATTGTATCTCTTTACAAAGAATGAATGAATTACAAACAAAGAGATAACTACTGGCTACAAAACTTTAGTGCTACTAATGAACACTTTCTATACATTTGTACTCTAATTAATCTAAAGACAATCATCATCAAATGTTCTAAAACCTAAAAAGATTAGGATATCATCAATTAAAGATTAAGATTGATGATGTCCCTAAGTCAGCTTTTAGAACCCGTTATGGTCATTATGAATTTGTGGTAATGCCTTTTGGACTCACCAATGCCCCAGTTGTTTTTATGGATTTGATGAATCGAGTTTTCAAACCATATTTGGATAAGTTCATCATTGTATTCATAGATGACATTCTCATCTACTCTAAGACGAGAAAAGAACATGATGAACATTTGAGAATAACACTAGAGACATTGAGACAAGAGAAACTTTATGCCAAATTTTCAAAATGTGAATTTTGGTTGAGAGAAGTGAAATTTTTAGGACATGTGATCAATGAATCTAGAATTTTGGTTGATCCCATTAAAGTTGAAGCCATCATAAATTGGACACAACCAAAGATACCTACTGAAGTGCGAAGTTTTCTAGGGTTAGCAGGATACTATTGTCGATTCGTTCAAGATTTCTCTAAGACAGCAGTTCCATTAACGAATCTGACAAGGAAGACAGAAAAGTATGTTTGGACTCCTGCTTGTGAGAAGAGTTTTCAAGAATTAAAGAAAAGGTTAACCACCGCCCCAGTACTAAGTTTACCTGATAACAAAGGAGATTTTGTGATCTATAGTGATGCCTCAATAAATGGATTAGGAGCTGTGTTAATGCAACATGGAAAAGTTATATTGCCTATGCATCTCGGCAACTCAAGGATTGTGAAAAATGATACCCAACACATGACTTAGAATTGGCTGCCATCGTTTTCGCATTAAAAATTTGGAGGCATTAACTCTATGGAGAGAAATGTGAGATTTACACAGACCATAAAAGCTTAAAGTACATTTTTACTCAAAAAGAATTGAACATGAGACAAAGACGGTGGTTGGCGCTAATAAAAGACTATGATTGTTCAATCAACTATCACACTGGTAAAGCTAATGTTGTGGCTGATGCATTAAGTAGATGTGAAAGGTTAAATATGATGACAAGTCAAGAAGAGGTAAAGATGGATTTGGAGAGGTTACAAATAAATGTTATCATAACTCAGCAAAAGGAAAAGATAGAGCAAGAGGTTGGTGTAAAACCAAGCTTACTGACTATTATCAAGGAAGCCCAAGAAGAACATGTGAAAGATAGGGAAAAGTTGTTAGAAAGGGAGAATGAAAAATGTCAGGTCCACGGTGATGGATTAATGAGGTTTGAAAATAGAATCTGGATTCCGACAAAGTTGGAATTAAAAAGAAGTCTACTACAGGAGGCCCATAACTCTAAGTTCTTGATACATCCAGGTGGAACAAAGATGTATGAAGATTTGAAACAAAATTTTTGGTGGCCTAACATGAAGAAGGAAATAGCTGAATGGGTAAACACATGTCTCACCTATCAACAATTTAAAGCAGAAAACCAAAAGCCTAGTGGTTTGTTGCAATCCTTAGACATCCCAGAATGGAAGTGGGAATATATCACGATGGATTTTGTGGTTGGATTGCCAGTAACCCAAAAAGGATTAAATGCAATCTGGGTAGTAGTGGACAGATTAACCAAATCGGCACATTTTCTACCTATTAAGGACACCTATAAAATGGACCAATTAGTCAAATTGTATGTAAAGGAAATCCTTAGTCGTCATGGAGTGCCAGTTTGAATTGTATCTGATCATGATCCTCGTTTCACGTCTAGGTTCTGGCAGAGCTTTCAAGAATATTTAGGAACAAGATTAGACATGAGTACCACTTTCCACCCGCAGATTGACGGGCAATCTGAAAGAACAATCCAAACCTTAGAAGATATGATGAGAGCATGTTCTTTGGATTTTGGAGGACGATGGGATGAACATCTACCCCTCGTCGAGTTTGCTTATAATAATAGTTATCAAACAAGCATAGTGATGGCTCCATTTAAAGCTTTATATGGAAAAAAGTGCAGAACACCATTGTATTGGAATGAAGTTGGAGAAAGGAAGTTAGAAGGACCTAAAATAGTCCAACAAACTGAGAATGCAATCCGAACAATCCGAGCCAAGTTAAGCGCAAATCAAGATCGACAAAAGCAATATGCAAACGAACACCGAAAAGATCAAACACTAGAAGTAGGAGGTTATGCGTTGCTCAAGATCTCACCTTGGAAGGGCATATTGCGCTTCAGAACAAAAGGGAAGTTAAGTCCTTGTTTTATTGGACCTTTTGAAGTTCTCCGCTGCATTGGCGAAGTGGCTTATCAACTAGCGCTACCCCAGCTTTAAGTCATGTTCATGATATTTTCCATGTCTCAATGCTATGACCTTATAGAGGAAATCATTCTGGCATTATTGACTACCAGCCCATTGAGTTACAGCCAAATTTGCATTATGAAGAGATGCTCGTGCAAATTTTAGATCGTCAAGTGAAGGTTTTAAGAAATAAGGAAATTGCATCTGTAAAAGTTTTATGGAGAAACCACAATGTTGAAAAAGCAACATGGGAACTAGAAGAAATGATGATGAAAAAGTACCCTCAACTGTTTCACCAGTAAAGTTTCGAGGATGAAATTATTGTAAGGAGGGGAGAATGTAACGACCCAGAAAATTTGTTTATCTATAAATAATTTATTTATTTATATTGTTCTTTTTTATATATTAACGTGTATAGTTAATATATGATGTTTTGAATGTCTAAATATTTTTGGACCCATTAAAAGGGGTTATATTTGTTTGGATGTTGGTTGCAAGGACAAGTGATTGATGTTTTTATGTTGGTAACCTTCGTAAGTACTTAAAAGAAGCTTTGTGTTTATTGGTTAAGTTCCCTGAAGGACTTAAGAGTTTAAGTATGATGACATCATTGCCTACGTATAGTAATCAGATTAGTAAGTTGCTTTAATAGCTGGCTTATTTGCATGAAGGACATCAGGCTTATTACACATGCTTAGCTACTAAGAATCATGATGAGTAGCCGTTTTATTAACCAATGATTTTATTCCAAGGCTTAATCTTAGCCTACTATAAATACCTCATTCAGAGGAACATTTCAGTCTCTTTTCTAAAGATTTTCTCTTCCAAAGTTCTTCTTTAAACTTACCATCTCCACATAATTTCAAGTTCTTTCTTTTGGACGATTACTTTCAATCAGGCTTTGATCTCTTTCGTCAACCCAGGAGGTAAGAATCTTAAGTTCTCCTCTGTTGTTCCTTTTTGCATGGCATCCGAGAATATTAGCCATGCATACTAGGTTTTCAAGGAAGAATAAAGGTTTAAAAGAAAGGTTGCGTTCTGTTGCGTATTCATGTTCATGAAGTATCCTAGGTTGAGTTTGTTCATGTAAGGCCTTAAGGTTTTATAATGATGTATTTGAGAATGTATTTCTCACATGAGTGTTGTAAATGCTTGGCTGTGTTGTTTGTTTTGCTGTTATGTAATGTTGTGTTGTAGTTTTCTGGTGTAGCCCGGGGTTCCAGCCTGGGGATCTCGAGGACTGTCACCCAAATTGCTAACAGTGCCTGAGGCCCAACTTGGGGATTTTCCGGGGGCGCCACATGGCCTCTCGCTTCACTTTTCCTCTAAAGGCCATCCATATGAGAGTGATCAAGAAACTCTTACTATGCCATTTTCTCCTTTCCTTTATTAGGCAACTCGGCCTTCTTGACATAACCTGTAAAACATTTCATAATAATCCAAATGAGCGATTTACGCTCAACAAGTTTATATTCATAAGTTGGATAAGTTCAAACAAGAAGAATAGATATTTCAAGGCTTTAGTGCTTGATGAGGTTGGACGAAGCAATGCTGACACCTCTAGGGGATTTAATAAACATGTAACTTTTAGGGTTCCCGAGTGAAAACAAGGGGTTAACCCTCTTCTTTTTAAAAAAATCTTGAATCTCCCTCTCTTCATCAGACAATGTATCTTTTAACTAGCATCATCACTATCTGACTTCCTCTTCATCAAATGTCATCCCAACTGGTTCGTTTGGTCATTTGACTTCATCATAATGACATACGTAGTCAATGCAAAAAGTATAGGTCTGCGAGGGTTTGAATACCGATGCCTCAGTTTTTCATTCCGAATCATTGGTCGTGGTGCTAGGTGAACACACCCACTAGCCCTTAACTACCCATATGGATATACTTTGCAAGTATAGGATAAGAATTAAGGCTTCTATATCCATATAGGATTTTCTTTTGGCATGCTAGCTAATTAACACAGCTAGCAACTGCCCAACAATACTTAGTTCAATATACAACATCTTTTCAATACATCAGATCAATGAATCGTACGCTACTTATTCATCAAAATCATTGACTTGCATAAGAGGTAACATCAATCATTTACGTAAATCGAATCAATGATCTTACGTACTTAATGAAAAATGAATAGAGTGAGTATATACTTGCCTTGGTCCTTAGCTAATTCTAATTTCAACACACTTGTTCGTAAAAGGTTCTGTAAAACATGATTGTTGGTATAGCATGAGAAATCTATGCCTTGAAAAACAAAAATATGAGAGTATGCAAAACAGGGGATGGTCATCTCGGTAAAATCTCAATCCATTAGGGGATAACCCTTCGTCAGGGGATAGTCATTAGGGAATAATCCTCTATCAAGGAAGAGTCATTAGGGGATGACTTACCCGTCAGGGGATAATCTACCTATCAGGGGGATAATTCACCCATCAGGGGATGGCTTACCCATCAGGGGATAATCTACCCGTCAAGGGATAATTCACCCGTCAGGGGATAATCCACCCATCAGGGGATAATTAGTTTAATGCCAAACTCATCGGTAATTTATTTGACTATCGCCAAACTCTTCGCCAACTGTTTAGCCAACACCCAACTCAGCGCTAGACTTGTTAGTGGATAATTGTTCAGCGCCAAACTCATCGGAGACTAGCATTGATACTCATCAGAGACTAACATCCTTACTCATCAGAGAATAACATCCTTACTCATCAGAGACTACATTATTAGTCATCGGAGACTAACATCATTAGTCATCGGAGACTAACATTATTACTCGTCAGAGACTAAGTTAAAGTTCATCTCTGCTATAATGAAGAACCTATCGTATTATCATGAATGTTACCTAATCATAAAACAAACCCAACTTAGGGTGCGTTACAATCCTATTTGTTGTGTGTTAGATATAAATGATGATGATGATGATTAGGGTTTATTTGTGCATCTGTAAATTCTCAAGGTGTTCTATAAACCTCAATATTTTTGCACAAGTTTTGCATCCACTAATGGTCGACTTAGTCATCAGGGGATGAACTGCTCTATACTAGACAAGTTAATAGTGAAAGCTTCTAAAGGACTTAATAGTGTAGAAGGGATGACTGTTGTTACTTAAAACATTAGAGTATTTCGCATATCAGACATTCCAGACAAAGTTAATAAAGCTTTAGTGATTAAATCTGTCAATATTTGAAAAAGCATCCATCAAGGGAAACCTAAAATACTGCATCAGGGGAACCCGTCAAGGGATGACATTGAAAGACCAACCCATCAGGGGATGACATTGAAGGACCAACGCCCATCAAGGGGAATGCTAAACTCTGCATCAGTGGAAGTCATCAGTGGATACAAGTAGGTCTTAACGTCAGGGGATCAAGAATCACTTAGCTAACTCTACAAACATAGATTAACTTAAGTGGAGTATAAAGCACTGATCAAGTCTTCATTAGGACTTGTCATCATGGGATCCAGAAGCACTGATCAAGTCGACATCAGGGCTTATTACTAGGGGATAGTTATGACTGTATACACTCGTCATCAGGTCTTACATGCGAATCATTGAAGCTTGTTCAAGAAGCAAGGGATATAACTGGAAAGATATTCCTTGAAGTCTGGTTATCCAATAACAACTCTCGAACATTAATTACATGCAGATCAAGGGATAAAAAAGAAGCAACAAAAGCCAACAACAGTGTGACACATCACTCCTAAAGGACATTGATGTGACATAGATGTGGCTATGTTGAGAAAGCAGCATGTCCAGCACGTGGGTTCACCACCAAATCTACTATATATTAAGAAGGAGTTGTTACACGGAAAGCTATGTGAAGAAATATAGAAGCACACATATACACTAGTAGGTAGCTTTGTAATAGATCTTGAGACAAATATTCAAAGAAAATTTGTAGCTAGTGAGTGTGAGGAAAGAAGCTATAATACATTACAGACTTGTAGCTGATTAATCACATTTGTGATTAAACAAATTTCTAGAAAAACCCCAAGTTTTAATACAACTATTTTAACCTGAATGCTTGTGTATTATTTTCTTTTGAAGTATAGTTTTTTTGAAATCGCAACTAATCCAATCTTTGTGATTTATTTTCAAAAAGATTGAAAAGTTTGTAGTGTTTGTATTCCCATCCCCCCTCAAACACTTGAGCTTATTTAATTCTAACACTGTGTGTATTACTTTTTTTTCATAATACACACACACAAATATATAAAAAAGAATATTACTACTAGCATGCTTGACTATTATTCTCAAATGTTCATGCATGAGAAACTAAAACAGAACAGGGTAGAGTATGAGATAAAGTTCTTACCTCTTCATTACAAGGAAGAAATTGAAACCTTTTCTGCTCTAGAAAAGATAGTTGCCCGAGAGAATAAGCTTGAAATTTATGAAAATGGTTGGTTTAGAGAAAAGCTCTAAGAGAGAAGTTTTAGAAAAGAGATTAGGATTTCATCTCAAATGAGGTATTTATAGTGTTTGTGGATCAATTAGAGCAGGAGGCTAAGATTAAGCTTTAAGATAAAATGATTGGTCAACTTGGGCGGTAGAACGGCTGCTCATAATAACATTTTAACATCTGGTAAAATATTAAGAAACTGCTGTCTTACATGCACTTAACTTTAGTCAGTTGTTGCCACACAAACAACTTATACATGCAGCTTACTAATCACGTAATATCCCACGTATTCCTTAACACCCTTCTTAGCAATAACTTGCTCATTAAGCCAAAGACTGATTGAATTAATCCTGTAAGATTTGAGGTTAATATACCAAACTCCTCTAATGGTCCTTCCACGGAAGTAAAGTTATAAAACTTTGAACATTTCAGAATACTAATTAATTATTTTTTAAAAAAATTAATCCTTCATACAAAATATGAATAAATCATTCATAGACTAATTAATTTAATAATTTTTTTTCTTCTTTTTTTTTTTCTGAGTCTTCACAGGTTGTTCACCAACTGATACAACAATGGGCATATCTGGGTATCATAATCTAGCTTTTTGATTAGGATTTTGTGAGTTTAGAAGATCCTGCACTTTATCTGAGGATTGAGTCCATTGTTTTATTTTATCTTGTTCAGCCTTGAGTTTTTCCACTAGATATTCTTCTTTTTTCAAGGCATCATCAAGATGTCTCTTAGCATTAAGAGCTTCAGATTTGGCCTTTTCTAAATTTAACAATTCAAATTCTAAGAAAGTGTTTCTCTTTGAAAGAGCATTATTGGTCTCCATAATCCTATTATTTTCTTTTGTAAGAGATCATAAACAAAAATACAAGTCATAAACCCCTTTAGCCATTTCTTGAATGGTAGCATCACATTCATTTTCAGAGACTGAAGAAATATTGAAGTTATGTATCTTAGCTGCTGATGAGTTTTGGGATTCAACTTCTCCTTCAAAATTGCTCGAGAATTTAGCCATTAAAGCTAGATTTACAATCTTTTCCTCAGCATTAGATTCATCTGAATCCATCCAATCCTTGCCTTCAGTATATATATGCATTTAATGTTTTTTGAGAAGATCAAAGTACTTCTTCTTGTAATCCACTTGATCATCCTTTAAGTCTTTCTTTTTCTCAACTTGGACTTTTTGCAGTTATTAGCAAAGTGACCAATCTCATTGCCGTTATAACACCTGATTTTGGATTTGTCAATCATAGTTGATTGACTTGGCTTGGCAGTAGCAGATGTTGATGATGATGAGCCTTTCCTGAACTTTCTCCCTCTTTGAAACCTCAGGTTCTTAAATTTCCTAGTTATGTAGGCCAAGCTTTCATCATTCTCATCCAGCTCCTCAGGTGTATAAATCTTGACTTCATCTTCTTCAGCATAATTTTCCACTTCCTTCTTATCATTGGATTCTTCTTTCTTAATAGATACCTTCATATGTCCACCAAGTTTCTTCTTTGATTCTGCAATCAGTGCAACAAATTTTTCTTTGGAGTGTTGCTTATTCTATTGCTGGATTTCCAACTCATAAGTCTTCAAGTTTCCATATATCTCATCCAGAGTTAGAAGACCTAGATCCTTGTTGGCTTCTCTGATTTAGTAGTCTTTGGATCCCAATGTCTTGGAAGAGCTCTCAAAAATCTGTGATTTACTTGAAGCACTGAATACTTCTAGCCATAGGTAGATAGATCATTTATTAATTGGATGAATCTCTCATATAGGTCATCAAGAGATTCACTATCCTTGGCAGTAAATAACTCATATTGTTGAATCTAACTTGATTTGGTCATTCCCTTCACAAAGGACAGTGAATTTGTCCCACATTTCCTTGGATGTTTTGCACTTCATAACCTTGTATAGCATGTTGTTATCAAGTGCTATAATAAGTATAACTTTAACCTTCTTATACTTGATGCCTCTTCCTTCTTTGATTGAGTGTATTCTTTTAGAGTCTTGGCTTCATATTTATCTGGTTCAGTAACTCCTTCAAAGGTGATGCCAAGAACAAGCTTCTTTATTTCTAGAGGACCATTTTCAACAATCTCCAAGTATTAGTCATCCTTTGCATCAAGATAACTTAAAGATCCTTTGTTTCTAGAATGAGTATTCACCCTTCTTAAGTTGTGGAACTCTGGATTTCTCTTTTGAATTACTTATGATCACTAGATTGAATTAATTTAGAACTGCTCTGATACCAATTGTTTGTCCCATGGAATAATTGTGGGGGGGAGGGGGTGTTAATATAATTTATATATTTTCTTTGAATTAAGTTGTTCAGAATAGTTTAAAACATAAGAATAGTTATATCACCTTAATGAAATGATAAATCAATTGAAACAGTAAAGCAAAAAGCCATATGTAAATTTCAATCAACATTAAGTAATTTTATTTTTAATTAATTTGAATCTTTACAAATCTTTCTGGTGGTAATCACCAACTGTTGCCCAGAAAGTAATTTCTAGCTTTTCAAGTTCTAAGAACTTGCTTCCTTTTCTGTAAATTAATTACAACTGCTACCTCTCTATGTGTATATGGATGTACTGAGATTGTTGTATATCTAAGAGATATGTATCTAAGAGATGTTTTTTTCTTAGCTGCAGTGTGTCTCTATTTATAGACACAACTCCATTTCCTCCAAGCTTCTTCTTTGAGCTGTCTTCAAAAATATCTCTAATTTTCTTGGTAATTGTATCTCTGTCACATAACTTCACCTTTGTATAACCTTCATCGCATGTCAACCTATTATGTAACTTCCTCTGGTGTTTTCTCTTGTTTTTATTGCACTAGCTCCTTTCTTTTCGTCTTGGAGTTCCCAAGATAAGTTATGACTACAACATATATCTTATCTCTATGAACTTCTCATGTTTTCATTGGATCAGCTTCCAATTTGTTCTTCTTCAATTTTTTATCTTTGGAGTTTTCATACTTGTAGCTTGCAGTTTTTACACTTGCGGCTTGCAGTTTTCACACTTGTCGATTGTAGTTTTCACATTTGCAGTTTTATACGTATGTGTGTATGTATAACTTATCTTCTTTGAAGTTTCTCAGGTAGTCAATCTCTCCTTATTGGACCACCATCTTTATTTTAATTCCACCATCTTAACTTCAGTTAATGGATTTGTGAACTCAGCCATATGTCATTGTCAATATCAACTGATGAAGAATTTAACTGCTGATAACGAAATTATCTGTTGATGGATTTATCCACTGATGAAGGATTTATCCCCGGATGGATTTATCCACTAATGAACAAACTTTGGTACTAGTGTTAATTACCCAACGACTTTGATGATAAGTAATTTTGGGCTTCACTTGACTTTGGTGATTGAGAGACTTCCCGATGAACAAACTTTGGCACTAGTGCTAATTACCTGACAACTTTGATGATGAGTAATTTTGGGTTTCACTTGACTTTAGCAATAGTGTTAATTACCCAACGACTTTGGCGATAAGTAATTTTGGGCTTCACTTGACTTTGGCGATTAAGAAACTTCCAGATGACTTTGGCAATAGTCCTTTAATGTTTGGCGCTATTGTTGATTTTCCCGACAACTTTGACGATAGTCAAATTCCAGTCGAGTTTATCAATCTTCAATCTTTGTTCATCAGCTGCTACAAAATATCTTCTTATGGCTATTGTGATGAAATATCTTCTGAGTTATCTCTTTGATGTGCATTTTACATTGTCAAAGGATACCTTCTACTAGTTTGTCTATGATCCACTGATGAACAGTGTATACTGTCAGGAGATAATATTTAAACAAAACCAGTTGTATTTTCAGTTTCACTACAATTACAAAATCTAACAATTCTAAGTGTTATACATAATAATCAAATGTTATAATTCCTAACATAGTCCAAGAGCGATTCAATATCCAAAGTTACATAAAATATAAAAAGACCAACATTGATTTTAAAATCAGAATCGTGCCTCGTTTGATCTGGTCTATTCATTTGATGTTGATTTTGAATGATAATTTCTTCATCATCGAGGTAGGGGTCATCATAAGACTCATCACCAAACTCGTTTCCTCCATTTTTGAAGCCATGAACCATTTGATTGCGTTGAATTTGTTTGGCTCCTCTAAAATTCTTCGCATTCTCATGATTCTCATAGAGTCTTGCTGGACCAACTCTATCAAATCAATTTCTTAGATCTGTTTGCATTTGTCTCATTATTATCGTTAGAACTCCAACGGCCTCATTCATGTTTCGTCCTCCATCTACAGATTGTTTACAAGTCCGTTCAAGTCTCGTATGGATCTTCTTGTGTTCAGCTTCATTGGTGTTCAACGACTTGCTTAAAAAAAGTAGGATCAAGTCCAGCCACATGATGTGCTCCAGAATTTGTATGTAAACGCAGTACATAACAACATATTAATTAGATGACTTTTGAAGAATAACATAACAACATATTATTTGACAGAAATTTATTGTTAATATTTGATTTTTGCATCAAAAGTACCAATTATGAGTTGATTTTTCTGTCCAAAGACTAAATTTCAATGTTGTGCTAGGTATCTTGTGATGGGATTTGCCATTATTTCAATTTGTTTATCACATTAAATTTGGATATTGAATGTGAGTTTGCTTGTTTTATTTTGTTTGTTTTCTTTATAGTTTCTACTACTGTTAATACTACATTTGCTCAATTGAGTATGATCCCAATGTTGAATAGGACAAATTATGTCACATGGAAAGAAACTGTTGAAATCGTTTTTGGCTGTATGGATCTTGATCTTGCATTAAGAACAAAGAAACCCACTCTTACTATGGATGATCCGAAAATGGATAAAATTGAGAAGTGAGAACGCTCTAATCGCATGAGTTTAGCGATCATGAAGTGAACGATTCCAACAGGATTTCGGGGATCTATTACTAAGAGTACTAATGCCAAATTGTTCGTCAAAGAAATTAAGCAATATTTTGCTAAAAATGAAAAGACAAAAACGAGTAACATTTTGTCAAAACTCATTACCATGAAGTATAAAGGAAAGAGGAACATAAGGGACTAACGTCATTGGGATGTCTAATCTTGCTGGCAAACTCAAAGAACTCAAGTTAGAACTTACAGATGACTTGCTCGTTCACTTGGTTCTAATATCACTTCCTACACAATTTGGCCATTTTGTGGTGAGTTACAATACTCAGAAGGAAAAATGGACTCTTAATGAACTCATTTCCCACTGTGTGCAAGAGGAAGAAAGTTTGCAGCGAGATAAGATTGAGAGTGCTCATTTGGCATCAAACTCTCAAGATAAGAAAAGAAAGAGAGCTAAGGATATTGCAAATGGAAAACCTAAGCAACAAAACGCAAAGCGGGATAAGGAACCCACCTGTTACTTTTGCAAAAAGGCAGGACACATGAAGAAAAAGTGTTCTAAATATGCAACTTGGCGTGAAAGGAAGGGTAAGACACTCATTTTTATTTGTTCTGAAGTTAATTTAGCTTCTGTATCTAAAGATACTTGGTGGGTTGCCTGTGGAGCCGACTGCTAAGTGATGCTGAAAGATTCATCTCTGTGGGCGATGACAATAAAGTTCCAGTTGAAGCTATAGGAACATTTAGATTATTATTAAAGACTGGTGTTTATTTGGACTTAGTTGAAATTTATGTTGTACCGTCATTTAGACGAAATTTAATTTCTATTTCCTGTTTGGACAAATTTGGTTATACTTGTTCTTTTGGAAATAATAAAGCCAATTTCTTCTTAAATTCAACTATGGTTGACACTGACTCTTTGATTGATAATCTTTATATGCTTGAAACTGTTACTTTTGATAATGAAATCTTGCACTCAAGTACAAAGCGTAAATTAAATGAGGATTCTGCTGTTTTATGGCATAAGCGTTTAGGTCACATCTCTAAACAAAGAATTCAAAGGCTTATAAATGACGAAATTCTTAATCCCTTAGATTTAAGTAATTTTCAAGTTTGCATTGAATGCATTAAGGAAAAACAAACAAACTCAAGAAAATTAGGTGCCAATAGAACTACAGATGTCTTAGAACTGATTCATACTAATATTTGTGGACCATTCCCTACAGCTTCTTGGAATGGTCAATAGTATTTTATCATGTTCATAGACGATTACTCTAGATATGGCTACCTATACTTAATACATGAGAAGTCACAATCTCTGGATGTGTTTAAAGAATTCAAGATTGAAGTTGAACTTCAATTAGGTAAGAAAATAAAGGCTGTCAAATCTGATTGTGGTGGTGAATACTATGGCAGATATGACGGATCAAGAGAACAACGTCCAGGCCCTTTCGCTAACTTCCTAAAGAAGTGTGGAATTGTTCCTCAATACACTATGCTGGGCAAACCTAGTATGAATGGTGTTGCTGAGAGACATTCTTCTTTACCTGAATTACTTTGGGGAGAAACATTCAAGATTGTAGTTTACATCCTTAATAAGGTTCCAACAAAAGTAGTGACCAAGACCCCTTATGAATTATGGACAGGCAAAAAGCCTAGTATTCGACACTTACACATTTGGGGTTGTCCAGCTAAGGCAAGGCCATATCGGCCATTTGAAAAGAAGTTGGATTCAAAGACAGGGCTTCAAGTTTTATAATCCCACTACTAGGTCTTTTTTTGAGACTAGTAATGCTAGGTTCCTTGAGGATATTGAGTTTGGGTGGGGGGGGGGGGGGGGGGGGGGGGGGGGGGGGGGGAAGATAAAGGTAGAGTTATTGACTTTGAGGAAGAAACTTATCTTTCTATTCCTGACACTGCTATTGACAATGTTCAGATTATAGTACCTGCCATTGTTCAAGATGCAACTCTGGTTTATGACAACAACAAAATTCCCCATGTAGGACCTATCGAACAAATTCAACAACCTCAAGAAACTCAAGAAGTGTTATTAAGGAGATTTACGAGAGAATGGAGGAATGCAATCTCATATGATTATATTTGTTTTCTCCAAGAACATGAAGATCAAATAGGCAGAGGGGAAGATGAAATGCAACAAGCCTTACAAAGTTCTAGTTCTCAAAAGTGATGGGTGCAATGAATGATGAAATGCAATCTATGAAAGACAATAATGTCTAGTATCTTGTTGAGTTACCTCAAGGGTCAAAGCCTATTGGTTGCAAATGGATATTTAAAACCAAAAGGGATTCGAGTGGTAACATCGAAAGATACAAGGCTCGTCTAGTTGCTAAGGGATTCACTCAGAAGGAAGGCATTGATTATAAAGAGACTTTTTCTCCGGTTTCTTCAAAAGTCTCTTTTAGAATCATTATGACACTTGTAGCTCATTTTGACCTTGAGCTACATCAGATGGACGTTAAGATAGAATTTCTCAATGGAAACATTGATGAGACAATTTACATGAAGCAACCAGAAAACTTTGTGTCTGGAGATCCAAAGTCTATGGTGTGCATATTAAAGAAGTCCATCTACGGTCTCAAACAAGCTTCCCGTCAATGGTATCACAAGTTTCACCTAGTTATTACATCGTATGGATTTGAGGTAAATATGGTGGAAGATTGTGTTTATCATGAGTTCAGTGGGAGTAAATTTATCTTCCTGATTTTGTACATCGATGACATATTACTTGCCAGTAGTGATACAGGCTTATTGCACGATACCAAGAAATTTCTCGCTAAGAATTTTGAGATGAAAGATCTTGGTAACGCCTCTTTTGTTTTAGGAATTCAAATACTGTGAGATTGCTCTCAAGGTATCATTGGATTGTCACAAAAGAGTTATATCGAAAAGGTTTTGGAAAGATTTGGCATAAAAGAGTGTTCATCAAGAGATACGCCCGTATCTAAGGGAGACAAATTTGATCTCAAACAGTGCCCCAACAATGAACTTGAGATAAATGAGATGCAAAAGATACCTTATGCATCGGCAGTAGGAAATCTCATGTATACTCAAGTTTGTACTCGTCCTGATATAACATTCATAGTGGGAGTTTTGGGCAGATTCTTAAGTAACCCAGGAACAGATCACTAGAAAGCAGCCAAACAAATTATGCGATACCTAAAGAAAACAAATAATTACATGCTCACATATAGGAAATCTAATGTACTTGAGATTGTCGGGTATTCAGATTCCAATTACGCTGGATGCAGAGACACTTTGCGATCCACTTCTGGTTATGTTTACATATTGGCTGGAGGAACTATTTCCTAGAAAAGTGTTAAGCAAACACTTATCGCTTCTTCAACCATGGAGGCAAAATATATAGCTTGTCATGAGGCATCCAATCACGGAATATGGTTGCGAAATTTTGTCACAGGGTTGCGTATTATTAATGGTATTGAAAGGCCACTAAAGTTAGTTTGTGACAATAATTCAACAGTTATATATTCCAATAAAAACAGAAAATCTATTAAGTCGAAACACATAGACGTCAAGTTTCTAGTTGTGAAAGAAAGTGTTCAGAGTGGCTAGTTTTTGATAGAACACATTGGGACAAATTTCATGCTTGTGGATCCGCTAACCAAGGGTTTAACACCTAATGTCTTTCACCAGCATACCGCTAATATGGGTGTTGTTTTATTTGACACTATGGTTTAGTGGGAGTTTGTATTTTGGTGTTTTATGTCATAGACATTAAGTTATTTATTTTTCTGCAGAATACAGTTGATGGAATTATATTTTTTGTTAAAGTATCACTCTGAATGTATTCAATTTTCTAATGGGTGGTTTAACATTAAGTTTAGAGAATTGTAATTAATCTCGATGGAGATTGAATTAGGACCACTTGGAAATAGACATGATTCAAATCACATTGCATGCAATTTCCATGTCACTCATCCATACTTGATCCATGTTGTTGAATATATTATTTTAGTGACCATGAAAGGTTTAATCACAATTTAATATTGATAAAGGTCGTCATGATCTCATACTAGTATAAGAGACAAACCGGATTGTTTTTAAAGAATCTAAAGGCAATAAATGGCATAAGGTTGTACACTACGAAAAATTTATCATATAATTGATTATTGAATTATATGCAGCCCAAGTGGAAGATTGTTAGAATTATTATTTATAATAATAATAATAATTTATGTGGGCTACATATTTTAATATCAATTATATTTGCTATTCGTGTATTGGGTTTAAAATAAGTGATCAAATAAAGAGATTCAATTAGATTCTAATTAAGTATGGAATTAATGAGTGAATACCTAATACCAAGCCCAATTAGGTCATAATAAGATACTTAATTAGATGGTATATAAATAACACAATAGGTTATGGTCCCCAATATATCAAACACGCATACAGTTCTTCTCTTCCCATCGGAGAAAATGGCTCATACTCTAAAAAGTGTTTGGTTGAGTAAGACAATAACACAAGTTTCAATATTAATAAATTTAGGTACATTTCCGTGTGTTATTAATTATATTCAAATGTGTTGAATATTTAAATTAAAGCCAAATGTGCTACGTTATATATACAATTGAAAACCTTTAAATTCTTAAACAGATGCATTGCAAATTTAAATATTCAAAGATAATATGTAGGTGTAATCAAAACTATAAAAGTAAAATTCCGTATTTGTATAATATTGGGAAGTATCATTAATCTAAAAGTCCAAATAATAATTTTTAAATAAAATTTATTAACTTACGATTATCATAATTAAAAATAATCTTGAATATTGATTTAGTAGTGTCGTTTATCAATCAATAATGATTTTATTTATATTTTAAATTATTAATAAAAACTTTTACATAAAATTAATATCGCCATAATTTTTTTTCACAATAGTAACTATAAAATTATATTTTTAATTATTGTAAAAAGTAATAATATTTGACTTGTTGATTTAGTTTTTTTTTTCAATTTCTGTAAGTCTTTTTTAGATTATTTGAATGTATATTAAATGAGTTTTTTTTTACATGGTTTCTCTTAACTATATATTTTGGTACATATTTTAATAAAATTTTACTGTAATAAAAAAGTTGAAAATTTTAAAACTCTAAATAAATTAGTTTTATTGTATAACAATTATAATTGATTATAATTATAATTTTAATTGAAAAAGTGATAAAACATAAGTATAATTTTTTAAATTGGAGAATTTCTAAGAATACGATCTTAATTTGATTTTTCATAACTCGTTTAAAATCAGTTTTAGTGAATGTTGAACGTAACGAGTTAGAATGCTATGAAATTGTTTTAGGCAAAAATTTAAGAGGTTTTGGATAATATTTTTGTTTTAACTTTTTCCTAACTTTTCAGTCTGTGCAAAGCATGGTAATTTAATATATGGTAATATTTATATGTTTTATAAGTTTGCAATCAATAATTAGCTAAATTTAGACATAAAAATAATAAAAGTTATATATTGATGGAATTTTTTTTAAGTATATTACATGGAAATTTTCTAAAAAATTTATTTCAGTTAGAAAAAGATTTATTTAATTAATTTTTGTAGTTAAATATTGAACTATGACTTTTTGTGCCAAAGAAAAATATTTTATTTAATAGATGTGCGGTCTATAACTATTTAAATTTAAGTATAATACTTTGATATAGTTATATATGGCGGAGATTTACTTAAACTATACAAATTAAAGTAATTACGATCAGATCGATTATTCAAGCTGTGTTATATATGCCGTAATCTTCCCATGCACGTAGATAGAAAGGTCACGTGATATTGAATACGGATTACACATATATCCAATCAAAAAACCGTTCCTCGTTTTTGCATTCGTTAATCCTCTCCCTGTTCTCTCTCTCTCACATGGTGTTTTGCTCATTTCTCTTTCTTTTGCTCTCTAACGATCAGAGTTGGTTTCGAGGAATCTCCTACTTGTTCGGCTCCAATTTTCTCTTTCCTTTCTTCAATGCTTCGAATTGTTCCAAACTCCGTACTAGATTTTCGATCGGAGGCCGTTACTTTCTTCAATCCTGCACCAATTTCACGTGATTTCGTTCAATTCTTCACTCCGTTCTTATCACCGTAAGTCTTAAGTCGTTCAATTTCTTTCGTCATTTCTTTTTTTGATGTGTTCTTCTTCTTTATTGATCCCATTAAGCTACTCGAAATATGTGTTTTCCCATACTTGGTCATATTTGGTTGATTTTCATTAAGTTATTGTTTGCTTGCGTATGTCTTTTTTTTTTTTCTATATATATATATATATATATATTTTTGGATTCTTAATTTCAGTTTGAGGACAAATCAGTTGAAATATTGATATGCGAATTTGTGTCAAAGGTGTGTAATTACGAATTTGGTATTCATAATTTTAGTTCGGTGCATTTTGAATGTTTTGATTGGTATACAATTAATGAATTGACTGGACTCAGTTTTGATTTGTTTTCTGAAAAAATCAGGGCATTTTCTGGAGATGCATAATGGGTGTCAGTGGGAGATGCTTTGTGATGCTAATGTAAAAACTGATACACAAGGTAAGGTGTGATGATGATGCGATCAAATGAAAATTTTGAGAAAAGTAGCTTGGAGAGTGAGCTTGAGCTACTGCTTAGGGCGCGGCGTAATCGGGGTTCTATTGGTTCAGAGAGGGAATTAAATATGTATAGGAGTGGTAGTGCTCCTCCAACTGTGGAGGGATCCTTGACTGCTGTGGGCAGTTTATTTGGTAGTTTAAATAATCTCCAGATTGGTAATGGCAGTACCAGTAGTAGTAGTGCAAATGGGGGTTTAACAGAAGAAGAAATTCGATCACATCCAGCATATTTATCTTACTATTATTCACATGAAAATCTTAATCCAAGATTACCACCGCCTTTACTGTCGAAAGAAGATTGGCGGATTGCACAGAGGTTTCAGTCAGGGGGATCTTCATACGGGGGAATTGGGGATCTGAGGAAAAATTTAGGTGACAATGGAGGTAGTTCATTATTCGCAAGACAGCCGGGTATAGCTGTAAAGAGGGCTGAAAATGAGTTGATAGAATTAAGGAAGGCTGCCACCAGAAATTTTTCTCGTCAAAACTCTGCTGAATTTCTAGACAGAGGTACTGACGGGGTAATTTTGGGGCCAAGAACTGGAATGGGCGTGAGGAGGAAGAGTTTCGCTGACATTCTTCAGGTGATTGATAAGCTGTATGCCTTAGTAAACTGTATAAAAATAGTGTTCCTTTGCAAATTATTTCTAGTAAATAATTGTTAGTTTTGAAGTTTGATATTTTTGCTACGGTATTAAGTTGTGTACTTTTTTAATAATTGGATGTTAGATTACTAGTTATTCAATGACTGGTTTGTAGTTGAAACTGTTAGTTTGAAACACTCCAAAGTAGTTATTTGTCTTTATCTTGTGACAAGTGCAATGATTTTTCATGAAATACATTTATACTTCATGATCTTAAGAAATTGGAGAGGATGATGGTATGAGATAATGTCTAACCAGTGTTCTAAAATAAGTTACGCAGGCTTAGACAGTATTGAGATCACCTAGAGCTTAAATGAGGATCAATTGAACTAGGCGAATTAGTGGAGAGTTTTGGAGCTGAAACGACATTAGTTGGACTGAGGAGTTAGGTAGTAAAGGACTACCTAGCGCAATGGGATTAATTGGGTTTAGACAGTGACTTTTGGAACAGTATAGTTATGTCTGGTTGATTTTTGAAATATTTTCTGATGAAGGACATGCTAAGATGGCATCTCCCATCACTTGGACAAAACTATTAATTTCAATAAACTTTAGTTAGTTTTAATGGAAACTTCAACTAGTGAAGTCTAAATTGTAGGCAGTTCGTGGTCTCTCCCCGCTCCTTTCTCCCTCTACGATTACATGCATGTTATAATGTGCAATATCTTTTTTTTTTTGCCCTTATAATCTAATGAAATTTGATGTAAATGCTTTCAATTTTAGGTAGTAGACAGATCCTATGCATAGCTTGCAAAAGGCCAAGCCTAACATAATAAGATAACAAATTTCCTTCAGTCTAGTTTCTCTCTGTTTCTTAATCGTCCTCAGCACAACTTAGAGACCCTCAATGTGACAGTCAAGAATACATCAGTTGCATAATTTTTTACATTGATCTCGAGAGATAGTATGTATTCCTAGTGACCCAACATCTTGTTGTCTTTCCACTGAGTTCCTAGCATGCTTTCTATCCAACATCTCTTAATATTTTGAACTTAATATGGAGTCAGTTTAATAGCAAGGACAAAGAAAAATTATAATGTGCTAATTTGAGTTTGCTTAACAATTTCTATTGTGCTTACAAAATTATGTGGTCCACCATAAATATAGTTACATTGACGGGTAATGAAATGATCCACAAAAATAAGAACGAGTGTCCATACTTGAAGGTATGTAAAACTGTAGATTAGGATTTTAATGCATTGGAAAGTTGTTATATTACACCGAATACATTTATTTGATCATAACCCTTTAAGTGGACTGTGAGCTTATACAATTTCTACAAGAACTACAGGCTATTTAGGTTTATATTGCTAAAAAAACTCCAATTACATTTTTGGTCAGCATTTATTTTCCCCTCTTCTTTTAGTTTTGTAGTCAAGATTTAGCATGTCTTAGTTTTGGTTTTAATTAAAACGGACATATTGCAGGAAGGACTTCAGCAACCTGCTTCCATATCAGGTCATCATTCAAGACTTGCAAATCGTAATTCCTTTGGTGAAATTGAAGGCGCAGAAAGTCTCTCTAGATCTCATTCAACTGACTTATGTAATGGACCAGCATCTGCTGATGGGTTGCATCTTGCGGCAGCTGCTACAGGCCTGCCTAGAGTTCAGAACCATGGTTCAGAAGTACCTAATTCTTTTGCATCCACTTTGAGTTCTTCTTTGTCAAGAAGTCGAACACCTGAGCCTCATGTAATTGGAAGATCTTTAAGTCCTAGTCTGAGTCCTGTGTGTAGCAACATTTCCCTTGCTGAGAGCAATATTGTTGGCCCAAATGCGCTAAGTCATTCTTCTGGCAGAACTGAACTCGCTGATTTTGCAGCTTCTTTATCTGGTGTCAGCCTTTCAGAACATGATGAGGATTTGTTACAATGTCAGCTGCCAAAGGGATTTGATAAACAATCCAATAAGCTACTTGATATGTCAAATGGTGATAGACAGAGTTTGCAACAGCAATTTTTTGACAAGTCCAGAGCTGAAAAGTTGGCCCTTGCTACCAACTACGTTGATTTACTAAAGGAAAATAAACTCGTAATGGACCTGAATGGTGTAAAGCTAGGGCTAAATGAACAAGTGAACTTCCCGAGACGGACATCTTCTTCTGCTAATCTGCAGTCAAAATTATATTCATCTGGAGTCGGGAATTTGGAAAAATCTAGCATGAATTATCTGACTGACAGTTACCCTCATATGGACTCATCTGGTCGTGTGCACGGTGGATATATTACTGGTCAGAAGCCCAACATAGCAGCCAATAATCAACTCAGTACAGGTTTATATATATTCACACACATGCACATGTTCATGTATATATTTGCAAACCTTTAGACAACTTTTGCAACAAAATAAATATATAATAAATATAGGATCAACGGAAATGAGCTACATCTCATTTTTAATCCTACCCAGTCGTCATTTAGATAAAAATGTTGTAAAAGGACCCTTATCAATCTTCATCATTTCTCCATCTTCAGTGATTACTGATCAATCTTCTCACAGCCCATCCCCATACTCGCTGTGGCTTCCTTAACCGCATTGAACCATAAGATTGACAACCAGAATCATCAATCCTACTGAACTCAACTTAGAAACGAATCCTGTATATCATTGATCTCCATGCTTGGATGCTCAATTTATAGCATCCAGAGGGAGTTTCATAGCAATAAATTGGGAATTTCGTAGGATTACCCATTGCCCAAACTACCACGAGTGTCGGTCGTGTACCATCAATTAATCACAACTTAGTGGTCGACACTACTAGATCCACCAGCACTTGAAGAATTTCTGGAAACTCATGATGGTCACCATCCCCATCAAGCCACTACCAAATCCACACCACACTGTGTGACTCATAGTTATGATGAAATTCAGTGGAATTTTCTGGTGGCAGTGGTGGAAACTAGTGGAGTCTGATGAGGTGGGCTAGATCGGAGAAGATAAAGTACAACCAACGGGGAAGCCTGGTTTATGAGAATAATAGGATGTAGGTTTTTTTTTTTTTCCTTTTTTAAATAATGTTGGAAGTACTTACTAGGTAGGTTTTAAAATGAGTTATATAGGTCATTTCCCTCATTCCCATGCTATTGGACCCTTGTACACTCACACAAATACATGTAGTTGTGTGTGTGTGTGTGTGTGGGTGGGTGGGTGGGTGCGTGATTGATGACTTATGCATCATGTTTTTAGCATGGTAATCTTTTTTTAAAGCTCTTTGATTACTAGTTACAATGTCTTTCTAGATGCAACTATGGGAAATACCAAAGTTAAGCAAAAGGTGAGAAGTTGCAACCAGGCAGGGTCTGACCATTTTCCAGTCATAGATCCACGCTATATACAGTACTTGCAGCAATCTTCTGATTATGCCACACATGCTGCAGCTTTCAGTGATCCTTCTCAGAGAGGAACTTTTCCAGGTCCTTTCTTTGGCCATGGAGATATGCAAAGTCTTCAAAAAGCGTATCTTGCCACAGTGATTGCTCATCAGAAACAACAGCAGTACGAATCTTCACTTTTAGCTAATTCTGGCAGTTTAAACCGTCAGTACTGTGGAAATCCTTCATTGGGCCCTTCCATGCCCTACGAAGGAAACCCATTGGCTAATTCTATACAATCCTTTGCATCTGGAAGTCCTATTCTTCAAAATGAGAGAATTGCCAGTTATGCACCTATATTCCGAAGTCCAGTGGGAGGATCTTCTCAGTCCTGGCGTTTAGAAACAGGAAATAAGGTGGAAGGAAGACTTGCAGCATCATTACTGGAAGAGATCAAGAACAACAAAGCCCGGTCTTTTGAACTTTCTGACATTGTCAATCATGTTACTGAATTCAGGTATGCTTGTTATGTTTCAGACAGTTTGCATGACCACAAGCATGTTTCAGTCAGTCGAGTATGTTTATCGATGTTTGTCCACTTATCTTTGATCAGTATGGATCAGTATGGCAGCCGATTTATTCAGCAGAAACTTGAAACTGCCACAACCGAAGAAAGGATGAAGATATTCTCAGAGATAGTTTCTCATGCTCGTAGCTTGATGACTGATGTTTTTGGGAATTATGTCATACAAAAAGTACGTGTTATTGTATAATCATTTTATCTAAGGTTCTGACAAAGAGTTTTGAATGTTTTTACATTATAGTATTTTTTTTATTATTATGCAGTTCTTTGAGCATGGCAATGAAAGTGAAAGGAAGGAGTTGGCCAATCAACTTACTGGTCATGTTTTGCCTCTCAGTCTTCAAATGTATGGTTGCAGAGTTATTCAAAAGGTTGATTTCCTACCTTTAGATTGTACCATGCATTTTCTTTCAGTTATCATGTCCACCTGCACTTTCTGTTTTACCTTATATACTTAATATAGCTATCAGCTTTCTTGATAGAAAAGGATATCTAAGTGACAGGAAGTGTCTAAGCATTATCTTTAGTGCAGAGATGGTTTGCTTCCATGATTCTTTGAATGGAATCTATTCACTTTAGTTTATAATTTTGATATGTAAAATCTGTATATTTTAATCAACTCATTTCTTCCCTCGGTGATTGATGATCTTTAGTTTTTCATGAAATGACATGATTCTTGTTCGATATAAGTTTCTAACCAATTTCATGCAATATTGGAGTTCATATAATAAATACTATACAAATGAAAATGACTTCCTTTATATTTAGTGGAGAACCAAATATGAACTAAATGGCAACCACCGAATTTCAACCTGAACAGGATAATGCTTTAGTGATATTTTTAGCTATCATCTAATTAAGAGTACTGTTATCTGGATAAATATATTGGTAGAATACAAGTACAGAAAGTGTTAAAAGATAATTATTTAATAATACAACAGGAAGCCAAAAGTGATGGGACAGAATTGATATAATACATTGAATCTGATTTTAATTCGTAGAAGTGTTATTTCATAATGGTATTGGGTTTTTGTATTGTTATGCTTATGCATTTTGTGATAGTTCTCCTACAAGTATGAGACAAAAATAAACAAATAGCAAACTTAATCATCTGTTTATAGGTTTGCATTGAATGCAATGTTTATTGTTTAAGAGAATTTGGTGTCTTTTAATGCATTTTTTACCGAGACTTAGAACTTGGCACCTTTTAATGAATATCTGTCTGAGGATTGATATTGTATTACTCCTTCAATGCTCGACATACAGTTTTTGATGCAATTAAATTAATGTAAAATTTCTAAATGCATTACTAATTAGAGGGCAAATGGAAAGAAAGAAGATGCTACCATTACCAATGCATATTTGTTCTCTTTAAACCTATCCATTTTGAGAATAGGATAAAGTAGGCTGGTCAGTAGGTCGATAAGATCCTGGTCCTAGTTGGGCGTTTTGATTTATTTTTTTAAATTTTTTTAGATGCATTCATCCCCATTATAATTTCATCATCTCTTAAAATTTTTGATGCTATTCCCTTAATACTTTTGCTTTGAAATTTCCTACTTCGATTTATTTCCCAACTTAAACGTGGTTCATTGAATTGGGGATTCGTCCATGTCCTATCATCATCTTGCAACTGGGGAAATAAATACCTTGTTCTGCAGCAACTATAGAGCTTGAACATATGTATCCTGGAGTTTCTTATTTTATAAGGTCATTGTTTCCTTCTGTTGGATCTTAACTCTGATGTATTTGTAATCAAAGGCATTGGAGGTGGTTGATGTGGATCAGCAGACCAAACTGGTAGCAGAACTTGATTGTTCTGTCATGAAGTGTGTTCGGGATCAGAATGGTAATCATGTTATCCAGAAGTGCATTGAATGTGTTCCTCAGGATCGAATTCATTTCATAGTATCATCTTTCTTTGGCGAAGCTGTGTCTCTCTCCACCCATGCATATGGCTGCCGTGTCATACAGGTTCAACACCTATTTTGTCTTCTTTTTGTGGTCTCTGTTAATGTAATTAATGTATAATGCTCTTTGATGTCAGCAGAGGGTTATGGAGCATTGTGATGATCCGAATACACAAAAAATTATAATGGAAGAAATCTTGAATTCTGTGTGTATTCTAGCACAAGACCAATACGGAAATTACGTAATTCAGGTACATAACCTTTCCTTTACTTGTAGTGCTTAGTGTCTCTCATGTACTAATGCTTCAAAATTGGTGCACTGGGAGATGGCATGTCTTATTTTCTGCATTTTTATGCTTGAGTTTTCTTAAGCTTCCTGTATCTATACGGTTGAGACCTCTTACACATCTGCAGATATATTGTTGACTCTCTTAAACTAGTGCTCAAGAGTCCTGACTTGAAGGTTTCTCTTCGATGATGGAATTGTTTTCATAAGTGCACTTAAAAGTTTCAAACTGCTACATGGGTGGTCTATTTGCATGACACGTCCTGAAACATTGCAGAGTACTTCGATTTTTATATTTATATCTCTGGCATGCTTAGAGTTCTGCATATGTGCTCATCTTCCACTTTCCCTATAACAGGACTAGAGGCTTTGAATATATACCAACGTAATAATATTTGTTAACTTGTTTGATTCATGTTTGAACTTGATTTTGGTTACAGGCTGCTCTGATATACAGTGTGTTTTCTTCCACTATTTTTTCTCAAATCCTTGTACTTTTTCTTGGTCAGCATGTTCTGCAACATGGGAAACCCCAAGAAAGATCAGTTATTATTGAAAAGTTGGCTGGACAAATTGTGAAGATGAGCAAGCAAAAATTTGCTTCTAATGTTGTCGAAAAGTGCTTAGCTTTTGGTGGTCCAGAAGAGCATCAACTTTTAGTCAAGGAGATGCTTGGTTCCACTGACGAAAATGAGCCACTTCAGGTATCCCACAAAGCCCAACTCTCCAATTTTACGTGCCTTTTATTTGGTATTTCTAAACATTGAAGAGTTTTCATTGTTCTTATCTGAACAATGTGGAGAAAGAATAAAGTTACATGTATTCCATACTTTCATGACAATTTAGAAATTTTTTACTAATCTCATTGGAGAACTATTTATTCATGGAATAATGATAAGCCCGTGCACATCATGGGCAAACATTTTAATGTGCATTTAATATTATTAATTTAGCGATCATAAAATAGTTGAGTAAATATTAAATAATTAAAAAGTCATTAAATTTTTAAAATTTATTTAAAATTTATTATTTTCTCAATATATTAGCATTTAATAGTATTATTACATACTTGTATAATATAATATAAAAAGATCTTTTTCCAATTTTATTGTTATACATGAACTTCAAAATCATGAATTGATTTAATTTTTTTACTCTTTGAGATTGACTTTGATAAGAAATGTAACAAACTTAATATCCTCTTAAATAGACTCAACCATTTTTATAAGAGATAAAAAAATTTAAATTGGACCTGTAACATAGTAAGTTAACAACTAACTCACCGACTCATTTTTATACTTCCTAAAATTATCTCAACTTTTGTAATACTATATAAGAATAAATTAATATATTTGGTTATAATCATTTTAATTAAATATGTTTAATTAGTAATTAAGATTATAATTATTTCATTATTAATGATTTCGACTCAATTGCATGATTGTTTTTATTGATTAAATTAATATTATTTACTATTGTTATTATTGATTATATATAATTGCAAAATTTAGTATCAGCTTTTTATAATTATTATTTATGTTAGATAATCGTTTTCAATGCAATTAAGGAGACTTGACATAAGAAGTGAAGTTTGTCTTTTAATTAAGGTTGAGAAAAGAATGAGTAAGAGTCCTCTTATACGTGAACTATTTTTGTGAATTAATATATAATAATAGATATCCTGCAAGTTTGTATTTAATTTTGGGATTTTATATATAAAGTCCCTCACCGCACCTCTCCCCCCACCCCTCTTCCCGAATCCGTACTCCTACACATGCACAGGCATACACACTTATAGTTTTAGGCATGGGAGATCGCTATAGCTCATTCATAATTGTACCCACTAGCACAATCCCATTTGGCTTCTAATCGTCCCCTTCCTCTGCCACTTCACCCTCCTCCTCCACCACCCTCGACCTCTTCCGTCCCCACACCACCGAACTTGTACATGGACACCACAATCTGCTATTGGTATAAGTCTCTAAAAGTTAATTTTGTTTTAGTAAGTTACTAAAATATCATCCTTCTAAATGCATATCGACCAAAAATTGTCGAAATCGTTGGAAACAAACATACCCAACTTTTTTCTGGTAAGATTGATTACGTAGGGTCTTAGATTTGTTATGATGGAAGTACATATTGTTTTTTTTTTTGTTTTTTTGTTGGTTTGGGGTGGGAGGTTTGCAGCTATTCAGCATCAGATGACTTGAGTAGTGGACAAGGAAGGGTGTTATGGGTGTTGATATTGTTCAAAGGAAAGGCAACCATGGTAGTGATGGTGATAGGAGGAGTTGAAGCTGCAAGGAGTCGAGGTCAGGAGGTGGTTAAACTATAAGTTTCTGAACTTCAGAACATTTTCAGAAGTCCTAAATTATTTGAGATCAGCATTAGACATTTTACAGATAAAGGGGTAGCTGACTTAAATTTTCCCAAAAAGATTTTGATAAATAAACACGCGTGAGCTAGTAGATGTCTTCTGGAAAAACAAAAGCATCATGATAACCCGATGTAAGAAAGAAAGAAGAAAAAAGTGACAAACTAGTGATCGAATGAAGCTGGTCGGTGGTGAGATCTGATTGTAGAGATCATCACTCCTGGCATCTCTTAGGTTTTATTCCTGGGGTTGCTTTGGGGTTTAGCAAATCTTACTAGTCTTTGGAGATAGGCTAAGCTCACAGACAGACCTCCAATGGGACCCTCAACTTGGGAAATACTGATTGTTGGCAATTAGTCGGCTCAAAGATGGCACATCATTGTAAGCTGAATTTGAACTATCTGCATGATCTGGTCTGAAGCCGCAACTCAAACTATAGAAATTTCTTCTCATATGGAGACTTTCCAATTTTCTGCTAATTTTATGAACTATAAGATATCTAATTATTTTCATGGTAAGTCATAATCATAAGACGCTTTTGTTATTCTTAATAAGTTAATATCAACATTGTTTTATTTATTATTGCAAAATTAGTTTTCCCTTTCTGTTCACTTTTGAAGGAGAACAATTTTTTCTATCTAGAAGTGAGAGACAACTACCATAACAATAACATTTCTTTTCTTATTTTCATGTTATCAATCTGTTAAATTAACGATGCTTGATGACACTGTTCTAAATATTTTGCTCAAAAGTTATAGGATATTTATACAGTAGGTTAAGTGCCAAAAATAGAGAGAAATTGCACTTCGGTCCCCAAAAAAAATGATAATTCCATGAAAGAACTATGACATAATCTAAGTGAAAGAAATTTCTACATCTGCCACAGGAAGAGCATGAGTATTATAAACCACATATAATCCAACACTAACTCAAACTTTAGTACTTTGTACTCTCTGTTTAGTTATTATTTTAAAAATCAGCAATATGATAAATAGAAGTCAAATCATTACTAATGACTAATGGTATTGAAGGATTATTATAATATGTACTTTTGTGTAACCCAAACTTCTAATGCAAATTGCAGGCTATGATGAAAGATCCCTTTGGAAACTATGTGGTGCAGAAAGTTCTAGAGACTTGTGACGATCACAGCCGTGAACTGATTCTTTCTCGCATTAAGGTGCATTTGAATGCTCTGAAGAAGTTCACTTATGGAAAACATATTGTTTCCCGTGTTGAAAAACTCGTAACTGCTGGAGGTGAGGAACCTATTATTATTTTATACCATCTTAGTTTTCATACCTTATGGTAGATTACCAGCAAAGTGAAGTCTCATCTAACAAGATTCACAATTTTGGTTACAGAGAAGCACATGCCTATATCATCTTCTAATTCCTCCTGAGACATACTTGAGAAGAATACAGTGCTGTATAGCTAACATATATATTGACCAAGTAATTTGATCCTTGAGCGATTCTCTTTTGAGGAAAGCTCTTGCGGTTGTAAGTAAAGCTTAATAAGATCTCGCGTTGCTTGTGATATCTTGTGCATTCTTGGCTTGGAAATTGTACGTGCTGGTGAATAGTCTGTCAAGAACAGAAGCGAAGAGGAAGAGATATATTTATGGCAATTTTGACGCTTTGGCATATTATATATGATGCATAATTTCCAATTGGTTTTAAGTTTTAACAATCAAATTGGGTCGAGAGAAAATTAGTTGAATGAGTGTTAGGCCGAGTTTATGATGCTGATTTATATGTAAATATGCTGCAAATAACGAAATATATGTTTCAGCATTATTCTGGTATTTTTTGGTTTAACATCAATTGAGCATATATGATTTTTATGTTATAGTAATGAAGTTAGAAAATTCTTTCTTCTCTTCTTTAAAGTGATGACCGTTTTTATACTGCTATAAGCTGAATTGAACTTGAGAGTTGAAATTCGTAGAAACACGAACCAAATAGTTCAAGCTCAACATATATGATACTCGTTTGGCTAAAAATTCTATTCGTATTGAGGTAAAAACTTGATTTTTGCTTGACTTGACTCACAGGATACATGAGTTCAATTACGCGTTTACATTTACTCTATTTTATTTTGCATAATTATATAATTGATGGTAAACCTTTGAAATTGGTGGCTAAATAAATCATACACAAAATTTCATTTTTCCGATTCTTATGGTTGAATTTTTTAGATAAATTATAAATTCAAAGATATAAAATTAATGAATAAGATTTAAATGTGAACTATACATCAATTACTTTAATCCCATATTATAATTTACATAGAAGTAATATTAATAGTAATTTTCTTCTACAATTTACTTCTTTTTCTCTAGTTTTTTTCTATTGACTTCAACAATTTACTTGTTCGGAACAAACACTAAACACACACACACACACATAATACTCTGTGCTTTCTCGTCACTCCAAATTTCATTTCAGCTACGATACTCTCTCCAAAATTTCGAAAAATAAATTCAATTCACCAAGAAAACCCTTTCAATAAAGTCATCTCAATAGTTTTGCTAAATCTGTTAATACTTTGTTTTTCATACACGTCTCCAACAAACTTTACAGAAGCAAATCGGATTCGCACACCATATTTAACCTTCAAGCCGCATGATTGATATTTTACCGCAATATGTGTATGCTGAAGGTAATGATCTATGTCTTTATTAAGAAGAATTGTTCGTGTGCATTGAATGAGAAGAAGTACTTGACCGAGACAATATTCACTGTCAGAAAAAATAGGGGATTTGTGTGTAGTATGGTGATTGATGCGTATAATTAGCGGAGGAGTGTAGGAGAAAAGGATCGACTACAGATATATGAATCAGTTATTAAATTGGTGGAGGTCGAGAATAATTTATGAGTAACTAATTAAAATACAAGATCAATTCAGTTTATTTTAATTACCAAGTCAAGTATTTAAATATATCTGACCATGTCAAATTTTCAGCATCTGTTGCTAAACTATAGTTTCTATTTATCTTAATCAATTTTTTTATAAGCATCTAGTAAGCAAATATTAGTTTGCTTTTGCAGAATAGATCAGTCTAACGTGTTTGTAACGTGATTTTCTTTAGTAAAATATTTAAAAATTCACCAAAAATTGAAGGGAAAAAAAACAAATAAATGAGAACTTGAAATTTGTCATCGGTAGTTACTCCTTCGTGAACAAACCATATATTTTGTAGTCACATTTATTCAACTCAACTAAACCCGTTAAAAATAAACAGTGGGGGTGCGTGAAAGTCTGTGAGTAGGTGTCTACATTAAAATAATACCAAATAGATTTCTATAAATATATGTGAAGTTTTGAAATAAAAATTAAAATGTAAACTTACAATGACAGCATCACTATTGTGTCCTCCCATATTTTCAACTGTAGCTCCATCCTCCGATAAGAACACTCATTCCAGTTGATTGTTATTTTTGTTTGATCTCCTATATGGTGTCTTTTTTGTTTCGGCCGACTTGTTGAACCTTCTGGACTATTTTTTTTTTCTTGTAAGGACCCCCTTCCTTGGTCTCACCTATTATTATATAATATTATTATAATATCGGGTTATCATATCATTATATGACAAAAATTGAAAAACTGTCCCTCCTTATTCAGTATCAAGGCAGTTGTCCTTGTTATGCCATGTTCCTCTACACAAGGAGCAATGCATTTATCTTCCTTTAGTAATCTTAGTAACGTTATTTGGCTTCTCTCATCCCACTTTTCTTCTCATAACTTTAGGCATACCTCTTATCTTCTTAATTATCGGTGAAGGCAGCAACTTTAGGTAACTGGTTTCCTTTCGAAAATTGCTAATGAGTTCAATATTGTTACTATAGGCTTTCAAGTAAGTCTCTTTTTTAGACCAATGTGCAAGGTGATCTTCTGAATCCTCTTTCCTTTGAAAAATTGTGGTAAAAGCATGTTGACATGGAATTCCTATGAGGTCCCATTTTCTACAAGTGCATCTTTGTCCCTCAACATCGAATAAGAATTCGCTCTTTCCTTCACTTGATACTTAGATCTCTCACTCCACAGTGCTTGACTATGTCCTGCCCCATCAATATACTCATCAAATTTCTTCCTAATTCTTGGACAAATTGAAGCTTCTGATTTCATCATTTCTGCTCTTTTATTGTTTATTGCAAATTCTAGCCATGACTTGACTCCTAATCTGCTCTAGCATATCTAGGCAATTCATCCATCTTGACTTTATTATCCAATTGTTGAAGCTCTCTGAGATATTGTTCTCCACCAGATTTGACTTGCTTATTGTATTAAAAAAGACTTGCTCCACACCTTAGGGTCCTACTCTAATAGTTTGTCATGTGCCTCCTTAGATAGCCTCTTCAATTCCTTCATTTTCAAATTAAATTCACCTTAATGGGTACTCATTGATGCAGTCTAGAATGTCTTCCTCAATGCTAGACTTGCAAATTTCTTTCCAAAGTTTGCATATATATGCTTTACACAATTTCTAACCTCAGCATATGAAATGATTTTTTCAATTGTTACCTTTAAACTCTTTTGTTGGTCACTGACAAAAGTCCATGCACCTCCTTCCTTTCTATTTAAGTCAGCCACCAACTAATTTGAAAAAGTAACTCAAACTATCAGTGTTCTTAGATACTAGCAGTGCACATGCAATAGGGAACATCTGGTTTCGCATTTTACCCTACTGCATATAATAATTTACCTCCAATTACTGTTTTTAAAAAACACCCATCAAGGCCAATAATAGGTCTGCACCCCCTCAATCCACCCCTCTTAAATGCATTAATGCATATATAAATTCTCTTCAGGTAGCTCTGATCAGTTGGGTTGTCTCTGTGAGGTAAAATATTCAAACTGTTACTCTTGTTTGCCTTGATCAACTCGGAACAACAATTCATATAACCATGCTTCTAATCGTTCTTAATTTCTTTTTGAAGGTTTTTCAATTTCCATAGTAGATTTTTTCTTATCCTCTTTCCATAGAACTGAGCCAACCACTTAATTGATCCTTTTTTATTTTGATAAGACATGTTGCACAAATGCTCTTTCTAGTAAGTCTTCACTTGCAATGTGTCTGACTCTTTAGTCAGTTTTGCTCACATACAACTTCAATGGGCACTTCTCTTGTCTACATTTTAACATCAACTTTGTTGTATTTTTTAATACATCTAACATCTTCCCCTTGTTAGAAAACTGTAATCACTAAATATAGATCGTAATCCTTCATATTCAATTATTGAGAATATAATTAATAATACACGGAAGCGTATCTGAATCCATTGATGTTGAAACTTGTGTTATTGTCTTCCTCAACCAAACACTCTTTAGGATATGAGTCGTTTTTTTCTGATGGGAAGAGAAAAACTGTATGCGTGTTTGATATATTGGGAACCATAACCTATTGTGTTCTTTATATACCGTCTAATTAGGTCTTCCATTATAACCTAATTGGGCTCGGTATTAGGTATTCACTCATTAAGCCCATACCTAATTAGAATCTAATTGGGTCTCTTTATTTGATCACTTATTTTATACCCAATACACAAATAGCAAATATAATTGATATTAAAATATGTAGCCCACATAAATTATTATTATAAATAATAATTTCAACAATCTCCCACTTGGGCTGCATATAATTCAATAATCAATTATATGATAAATTTTCCGTAGTGCACAACCTTATGTCATTTGTTGCCTTTAGATTCTTTAAAAAAATAATCCGGTCCGTCTGTTATACTAGTATGAGATCATGGCGGCCTTTGTCAATATTAAATTGTGACTAAACCTACCCATGGTCACCAAAATAATATATTCAACGACATGGATCAAGTATGGATGAGTGACATGAAAATTACATGCAATGTGATCTGAATCATGTCTATTTCCAAGTGGTCCTAATTCAATCTCTAACGAGATTAATTATAATTCTCTAAACTTAATGTTAAACCACAATTAGAAAATTGAATACATTCAGAGTGATACTTTAACAAAAAATATAATTCCATCAATTGTATTCTGCAGAAAAAAATATACAACTTAATGTTTATGACATAAAACACCAAAATACAAACTCCCACTAAACCATAGTGTCAAACAAAACAACACTCATATTAGCAGTATGCTGGTGAAAGACCTTAGGTGTTAAACCCTTGGTTAGCGGATTCGCAAGCATGAAGTTTGTCCCAATGTGTTCTATCGAAAACTGGCCACTCTGAACTCTTTCTTTCACAACTAAAAACTTGATGTCTATGTGTTTCAACTTAATAGATTTTCTGTTGTTATTAGAATACATAACTGTTGAATTATTGTCACAAAATAACTTTAGTGGCCTTTCAATACCATTAATAATACGAAGCCCTGTGACAAAATTTTGCAACCATATTCCGTGATTGGATGCCTCATGACAAGCTATATATTCTGTTTCCATGGTTGAAGAAGCTATAAGTGTTTGCTTAACACTTTTCCAGGAAATAGCTCCTCCTGCCAACATGTAAACATAGGCTGAAGTGGATCGCAAAGTGTCTCTGCCTCCAGCGTAATCGGAATCTGAATACCCGACAATCTCAAGTACATCCGATTTCCTATATGTGAGCATGTAATTCTTTGTTTTCTTTAGGAATCGCATAACCCGTTTGGCTGCTTTCCAGTGATCCATTCCTGGGTTAATTAAGAATCTGCCCAAAACTCCCACTATGAATGCTATATCAAGATGAGTACAAACTTGAGCATACATGAGACTTCCTACTGCCGATGCATAAGGTATCTTTTTCATCTCATTTATCTCAAGTTTATTGGTGGGACACTGTTTGAGATCAAATTTGTCTTCCTTAGATACAGGCGTATCTCCTGATGAACAATCTTTCATGCCAAATCTTTCCAAAACCTTTTCGATATAACTATTTTGTGACAATCCAATGATACCTTGAGAGCGATCTCACAGTATTTGAATTCCTAAAACAAAAGAGGCGTTACCAAGATCTTTCATCTCAAAATTTTTAGCGAGAAATTTCTTGGTATCGTGCAATAAGCCTATATCGCTACTGGCAAGTAATATGTCATCGACGTACAAAATCAGGAAGATAAATTTACTCCCACTGAACTTGTGATAAACACAATCTTCCGCCATATTTACCTCAAATCCATACGATGTAATAACTTGGTGAAACTTGTGATACCATTGACGGGAAGCTTGTTTGAGACCGTAGATGAACTTCTTTAATTTGCACACCATAGACTTTGGATCTCCAGACACAAAGTTTTCTGATTACTTCATGTAAATTGTCTCATCAATGTTACCATTGAGAAACACTGTCTTAACGTCCATCTGATGTAACTCAAGGTTAAAATGAGCTACAAGTGCCATAATGATTCTAAAAGAGTCTTTCGAAGAAACCGGAGAGAAAGTCTCTTTATAATCGATGCCTTCCTTCTGAGTGAATCCCTTAGCAACTAGACGAGCCTTGTATCTTTCGATGTTACCACTCGAATCCCTTTTGGTTTTAAATATCCATTTGCAACCAATAGCCTTTGACCCTTGAGGTAACTCGACAAGATCCCAGACATTATTGTCTTTCATAGATTGCATTTCATCATTCATTGCATCCATCTACTTTTAAGAACTAGAACTTTGTAAGGCTTGTTGAAGGCTGATTGGATCATTTTCGCCTATGCCTATTTCATCTTCATGTTCTTGGAGACAAACAATATAATCATCTGAGATTTCATTCCTCCGTTCTCTAGTGGATCTCCTTAATGGCACTTCTTGAGTTTCTTGAGGTTGTTGAATTTGTTCGGTAGGTCCTACATGGGGAATTTCGTTGTTGTCATAAACCGGAGTTTCATCTTGAACAATGGTAGGTACTATAATCTGAACATTGTCAATAGCAGTGTCAGGAATGGAAACATAAGTTTCTTCCTCAATGGCAACAACTCTACCTTTATCTTCCCCCCCAAACTCAATATCCTCAAGGAACCTTGCATTATCAGTCTCAAAAAAAGACCTAGTAGTGGGATTATAAAACTTGAAGCCCCGAGAGCGTTCTGCATATCCAACAAAATAGCAACTGACTGTCTTTGAGTCCAACTTCTTTTCAAATGGCCAATATGGTCTTGCCTCAGCTGGACAACCCCAAATGTGTAAGTGTCGGATACTAGGCTTTTTGCCTGTCCATAATTCATAAGGGGTTTTGGTCACTACTTTTGTTGGAACCCTATTAAGGATGTAAACTGCAGTCTTTAATGCTTCTCCCCAAAGTGATTCAGGTAAAGAAGAATGATTTATCATACTCCTCACCATATCTTTAAGAGTCCGGTTTCGTCTCTCAGCAACACCATTCATACTAGGTTTTCCCGACATGGTGTATTAAGGAACAATTCCACACTCCTTTAGGAAGTTAGCGAAAGGGCCTGGACGTTGTTCTCCTGATCCGTCATATCTACCGTAGTATTCACCACCATGATCAGATTTGGCAGCCTTTATTTTCTTACCTAATTGAAGTTCAACTTCAGTCTTGAATTCTTTAAATACGTCCAGAGATTGTAACTTCTCATGTATTAAGTATAGGTAACCATATCTAGAGTAATCGTCTATGAACGTGATAAAATACTGTTGACCATTCCAAGAAGCTGTAGGGAATGGTCCACAAATATCAGTATGAATCAGTTCTAAGACATCCGTAGCTCTATTGGCACCTAATTTTCTTGAGTTTGTTTGTTTGTTTTCCCTTAATGCATTCAATGCAAACTTAAAAATTACTTAAATCTAAGGTATTAAGAATTCCATCATTTATAAGCCTTTGAATTCTTTGTTTAGATATGTGACCTAAACGCTTATGCCATAAAATAGCAGAATCCTCATTTAATTTACGCTTTGTACCTCTAGCACTTGAGTGCAAGATTTCATTATCAAAAGTAACAGTTTCAAGCATATAAAGATTATCAATCAAAGAGCCAGTGCCAACCATAGTTGAATTTAAGAAGAAACTGACTTTATTATTCCCAAAAGAACAAGTATAACCAAATTTGTCCAAACAGGAAATAGAAATTAAATTCCGTCTAAATGACGGTGCAACATAAGTTTCAACTAAGTCCAAATAAACACCAGTCTTTAATAATAATCTAAATATTCCTATAGCTTCAACTGGAACTTTATTGCCATCACCCACAAAGATGAATCTTTCAGCATCACTTGGCGGTCGGCTCCACAGGCAACCCTGCAAGATACACTTATGTGAGTAGTAGCATCAGAATCTACCCACCAAGTATCTTTAGGTACAGAAGCTAAATTAACTTCAGAACAAACAAAAATGAGAGTCTTACCCTTCCTTTCATGCCAAGCAGCATATTTAGAACTCTCTTTCTTCATGTGTCCTGCCTTTTTGCAAAAGTAACATGTAGGTTCCTTATCCTGCTTCACTTTTTGTTGCTTAGGTTTTCCGATTGCAATATCCTTAGCTCTCTTTCTTTTCTTATCTTGAGAGTTAAATGTCAAATGAGCACTCTCAATCTTATCTCGTTGCAACCTTTCTTCCTCTTCCACACAGTGGGAAATGAGCTCATTAAGAGTCCATTTTTCCTTCTGAGTATTGTAACTCACCACAAAATGACCAAATTGTGCAGGAAGTGATATTAGAACCAAGTAAACGAGCAAGTCATCCGTAAGCTCTAACTTGAATTCTTTGAGTTTGCCAGCAAAATTAGACATCCCAATGATGTACTCCCTTATGTTCCCCCTTTCCTTTCATGGTAACGAGTTTTGACAAAATGTTACTCGTTTCCGCCTTTTCATTTTTAGCAAAATATTGCTCAATTTCTTTGAGGAACAATTTGGCATTAGTACTCTCAGTAATAGATCCCCGAAATCCTGTTGGAATCGTTCACTTCATGATCGCTAGACTCATGCGATTAGAGCGCTCCCACTTCTCAATTTTATCCGTTTTCGGATCATCCGTAGTATGAGTGGGTTTCTCTGTTCTTAATGCAAGATCAAGATCCATACAACCAAGAACGATTTCAACATTTTCTTTCCATGTAACATAATTTGTCCCATTCAGCATTAGGATCATACTCAATTGAGCAGATGTAGAATTAACAGTAGCAGAAACTATAAAGAAAACAAACCAAAAAACAAAATAAGATAGCTTACATTCAATATCTGAATTTAACGTAATAAACAAATTTAAATAATGGCAAAACCCATCACAAGATACCTAGCACAACATTGAAATTTAGTCTTTGGACATAAAAATCAACTCATAATTGGTACTCTTGATGTAGTAATCAAATATTGACAATAAATTTCTGTCAAATAATATGCCTTTCTTTGGACCGACTTATTATTTACATGAAAATCTTAATAATAAGATTTGATCATATTAAAAAAAATTCGGAACAGAGAAAAAAAACACGACTCCTGACATCAAATTTTATGCACGAAATTACAAGATTTTCATGGAATCACATAAAACTTTAAATAAAAGTTGATTTCTCAATAAATCAATATGAAGAAGGCTCTTGATACCACTTGTTAGAAAGATGTAATCACTAAATATAGATCGTAATCTTTCATATTCAATTATTGAGAATATAATTAATAATACACGGAAGCGTACCTGAATCCATTGATGTTGAAACTTGTGTTATCGTCTTCCTCAACCAAACACTCTTTAGGATATGAGTCGTTTAAGCTCATACCTACTTAGAATCTAATTGGGTCTCTTTATTTGATCACTTATTTTATACCCAATACACAAATAGCAAATATAATTGATATTAAAATATGTAGCCCACATAAATTATTATTATAAATAATAATTCCAACACCCCTTACCCAAGCAATATTCTGTTACTGCTTCTTTAAATTCTTCCTTTCTAGTAAAGATCATTTCTACTTGAAATTGGATTTCCTTTCTCTTGGTTTTAGGATCAAACACAATCGATGGTCACTTGTTTCCTTTTGTTCAATTTCTCTGAAAGAATACTTTTTGACTGATCATCCACATCATCACTATCTTCACTAAGGGACCTCAAGATATCACTATATTCGTAGTCACTCCCTGCCCATTCCTTGTCACCGTCTTCAAACTTATCATAATCCTCTGAATTTGAAAGAGAATTTTCTGCTTCAACTTTGTTATCAGGTTGCATTGTTGTTGCTCCAACTCTGTTTTAAGTATCAGAGACACTCGTTCAATTTGTTACTGAGGCACCACTACAGATACCAAGAGTGAATTTAACCCCATGCTAGGATGATCTAATACAGGCAAGTTATGCTATTTATGAGTACTCTATTACTCATGAAATTGAGAGTTATGAGAAGATTAAATTGATCATACAATCACTCAATTGTCATCCATATATCTTGGCTAATCTCCCTTACGAGTTACGAGTTATTACGGGCAGGGGTGGAGCGAGGATGTCCCTACCAGTAATGAGAAATGCAAAATTTTATGAAAGCTAAATAAAATTCAAGGAGATCAATTTTTTAAGAAAGAAACCTCTGAGTAGAAAATTCGATTTCATATCTAGTTCGTTTTTCCTTTTAATTATTTATTCATATATGATGATGTATTAATGTTTAATACTTTATATGTTTCGGACTACAAGATTAATTTGAACATGTGAAAGTCAAATTGATTCACTTTCGCAAGTAAAATTTATATAAATAACTCAATTTTGATTGATATAATTACAAATTTTATAAAATATTAATAACATTAAATTTCATGCTCTATAATAATTACAAAACTTCACATTAATTTCATAAATTATGGTAACATTTAATCAAGTTCATTTTCCAAATTCATATTTTTCATATTTAGAACAAAAGAATTTGAACTTACGGATTCATTTTAATTTAGCTATTTAGATATCTTTATCTAATTTTAATAAAAAAAATATATCAAAATCTGCCCTGACGAGTATTAATTCTGGGTTCCGGTTAGGAGTACAATTCCGTAACATTTGGTATCGGTGAGAAATTATAGTCCCGTATGATTCCGTTTGTTTCAACTTTAATTTTAAAAATTTTAGATTCTTGTAATACAAATTACACTGTTATAATTTAAAATTTCTAATATTTAAACCAAAAAAACCTAGGCCAATATTTTTTCAATGTTAATTGCTATCAATCTAATGAACTCCTAAATCCTAAACTTTCCTTTGAGAGACTTATTTAATTATATTATCTTGAAATTGGTTAATTCATGTTCCCAGCTTTACATTAAAATCATATATTTCTTCGACAGACTACAAGTGGCAAAGAAATTGAGCATTTAAAATCCCATTCAGGTCCAGTGCAACTCGAACTCTGGTGTAGTGATATGCCTTTATGCAACTTGAGCTTTAAAACAAAATTAAGAAAGAGTAGTAATCAATATACTTTCCAAATTAAAAACATAAGCCTCATGGATATGGAGAAAAATGAAGCTATACAATAAGAGATTCCAGCTTATACATAGACAATACCAATTATCGACCAATACTACTAATGATTTAATTGAATATAAATAAATAAAAATAGATGATGTTATTAAAGAATAAGAATTGCATCTAAATTACAAATGTAGATAAAGAATGATGAAGATTAGAAAAGATTGCCGATAGAAAAATTATCTAAGTTGGGTTATTGAAGGAGATTGTAAGAATATACATACAATGTCACGGGATGTTAGAATGTGGAATACCAAAAAGAATATATGCAATCTTCTAAACGTGAGCCATTGCAGGAGTAAAATCTATATTTTATAGGATCCAGAAGGTATGATGAGCAACATATGTAAACTTCATAAAGCCAAAAGTTTGAAGTTAAAGGGTGCTGTCCATGGCAACTAACTTCAAATTCTCCACCAACTTCTCTTTTTCCTTGTCTCCAATTTGGGTAGATCTGAAGTGGACCAAAATAAATAAATAAATAAAAAGGCAACAACAAAATAAATATAAAACTAGCAACATGTGCAAATTTAGGTGAACAAGTCACCTCCACGGGATGATAGTCCTCCCAACCTTCATACCCTGTTAAATTTAATACAAAATTTAAATAGAAAGAGAACTTCCACTCTTGCTTGCGCATAATAGAGAGTTTCCGGGAATGTTTTTAGTAGATATAGACGGACCTATGCTGGGATATATGCCTTCTTTTTTTGCTCGCTGTATAACACAGAAGATGGGGAATAATTCTTCTTTTTTATCCTTGAAGAATGTCATATAGTCTCAAAGATTAAAGAAACATGAATCGATGCTCATGTTGAACTTGCATACAAGAACGATATTCCAACTTGGGGGGTCTATCAGTGTTTATGAAAAAGGCTTAATGCCTTTGGAACAAAAGTGGAGGCATGAATGGGTTTGGTGCATTAATGTCGTGGGTAGTGGGGGTGGGGGTGGGTGTGGCGACGCATAGTAGTGGTGCATAGGCAACACTAATTCACCTGAGGTTACTGTGTTCCTCATGAAGTGATCCCCTAAATGACCACAAAGGTGAGAGAAAAAACTCACTTGCAGGTTAAAGACGAACCATTGGAATCAAACAAAGGTGATCTAATGCTCCAGACTTGAACCTGAATTATTCTATTTGTTCGTAACAGAATGGACCCTTTCAAAAGACACTGTTTTACCACTTATGAATACTACACTTCCAAAACTTTGTTCACTCCTCAAGTTTCTAGACAATTAGCAAGTTTCTACCATAAAAAATTGCTCTCACAGGGTTTTCTGTTTTGATGCTAGGAAGAATTCATTGACATTCTTCAATTTTTATTCTTGTTGATATAATTTGTGATTAGGCTGGATATATACAAGGACAGTTTGTCCAGAAATACAGAAAGCACTTAACTATCGCACTAGGCATGTAAAGAAGTTTAAATCATAATATCTGAAACAATATGCATTTAACAAACCTATCATGGACCATTTCCCTGTTATATATGCTCCTCTCTTCGTGATACAAATCCTGTAACTCCTCTACTCACTGTAACGATTATAAAACCACCTCAACGGTCTCTTGTCATTCAATTGTGCTATTTGAAACATTTTTTTTGCCGTAGTCCTAATCTATTACACATCATTGGGGTGTTTGGTTGGAAGGATTAGGAATGGGAATGAATCCATTCCTTTCCATGGTTTGATTGGTTATTAAGGATAGGAATGGATTCCAATGATATTGGAATCGATAAAATACAAAAAGACATGCATATTATTATTATTATTTATGTTATATTATCTTATATTAGTATTATTATTATTATTTTATGTTATATTATATTGTATATATATTATTATTGTTATTAGTATTATTGTTAATCAATATACATACACACACACATTAGTTCTAAGGACATTTTAGTAAATTATCATAATATCATTCCATTTCAAAGTAATTTTTGAATAGCGTACCAAACGTATCAATGAAAATATTCGTTCCGATTCCATTCCCATTCTCATTCTCATTCTCATTCTCATTCTCATTCTCATTCTCATTCTCATTCCATCATAAATGATTCCGTCAACCAAACGGCCCAATGTAGTATATCAGAACCTTGGAGGAAAATGGGAGAAAACCCTACCTACTTCAAATTTATTCATCATCTGCTTTTAGTTTGTCACCAAGAATTAGTCCTTGGATACTAGAGGTAAATCATATTAGAGGGACAAAAATTGTACCAATCTGTTTTTTGTTATAATGATTTTTTGTATCCAATCAACAAACTTATATGATCAGTCACGCACCTCAACACCAATATTTCATAGACGTCACTCACACTCTCTCTGTCTGTCGATCATTCAGCCCAATGTACAAGTCAGCTTCTACTTGATTTTCAAATTTCTAATAGCCATTGCAAATCGACTCTTTAACCTTATGCACTTGTATGACATGAGCTGTATATAATCAGAGTTGTCTTAGTGCAAATGATAGATTTCATTGCATGACTACACATTCTTACATTAGACAAAACCCAGACTCTTCCATTTTCATGCCTTACCAGAGCACTATCTTAGTGAATGTGCAGCATCAACACCCAAAAATTTGAAGCTTAATGTAGGTAATCAACTACATACAAATAAATACATTAAACTACCCATATCTATAGTAAGAAGAACAATTAACTCTAACTTTACCACATAACATTACTTGGTCTCTCCAAAAAGGTTGTAATGTAGCCATACTGTTTCTATTTAAGCCTAGACCATGAAGTCAAAACTTCTTCTGGAGCCCTATGTAAGCGTAAAATATCTTGTGGGCCACATGCATGAAATCAACAATGTAGCATCATTGATTTTTGATTTTTTCCAATTTAGAAAGGGAGAACTTAAGAGGTACAGTTTCCAGAGCAAAACCCCCAAAATGAACATTTGTGGATTTGACACTATTCGATGTCATACAATGTAATATGACATATGATGCAATTTTAATAAGTAATTAGAAAAATTCCAAATTGTATTGTAAATTTCTATTTTGGAATTGAAGTACGAAATGTCTATTAATTAATTAAATGCTCCCTCCACCCCAAAAAGAGCGAAACACATAACTGAGTATTTGTCAAGAAGAACGAGTAAAGTACAATATAATTTAACAAGTAGACTATTTTAATCTTGCAGAGGACCTGCGAGCAATAAAGTCAATCACGTATTCATGCACTTTTATATGAGACTTATTTCTAAGAGGTGTAATAGGAACCTAACTTCTTAAAAGTGTTAAACCTTAAAGGAGTACAAATGGTACATCACTCACTCTGACGGAGGGAGTGATAAAAAAGAAATTCAAATATACAATATCAAATATGAACTGTGGCGAGAAGATGACGAAGGGAGAAAAGAGAAAAAGAGGATTGAATTAATTGTGAAAGGTAGACTTTGTGAAGGTCTCATTATGACATGCAGTGAAGATCCATCAGTAATTAAGGATTTCAAATATGAGGTGTATGTGTCATGTACATTGTAACTTTATTTCACCTGCCAAACATTAGGAATATATTGAAAATATTTTAGAATGCATAACCTAGGGATGTTAGGAATATTAAGCACTATAATTATGCATTCCAGAATATTCCAAACATCGCTATGATTATACATTCTACAATATTCTCAATAAATTCCTAACACCAAATAGCAACATATCCATCCCAGATATCAAAATCATATAATCATATAAGGAGACATATCCACCCACATGAGCTTGACAGTCTGGTTTCTCATCAAGATTTTCTGATTCTTCCTTGACCCAACTGAATACTGGAATCTTTTAGCCAGCACAGTGGCTACAAATCCATGCTTCATAAGTGGAAAGCAATTCCACCAACATTTAGGTTTCCAACACATAGTAACAAGATGATAATTCTTATGTCAGTTGAGAAGTTTTATAGCCTCTAGCCTCGTAACCAATTAAACTTGTACAGGTGAAATGTAGATGAATGCTCCTTATCAACTAGACAACCAAAGACAAAGTATAACAGATATAGCTGGGGCACTTTTTTTAAAATGATAATGCTAAAGGATAATAACATATGTTTAACTAGTTAATAAAGTCATGTGCTGTATAATGTACCATGAATACAGATATTGGACTTGATCCTAGAGGAAATTATGTGCAAAAAGGTTTACCTCCTTGTGCATAAATTGAGTTATAATGCACTTCAGCCCAAAAGCTCAACGTGATAACTGCAAAAAGGAGATTTATTGCAACTTCATGTTACTAATAAGATTATGCCAACTTATAATGCATTAGGAATTAGAATATTAATCTCATGTTTTATTTTAACTTGTTTTTATTCTGTCCATATAGCTATATTTTACAGTTTCACAAATACTAAAAATAAGATGGTCTGGATCATGTGATCGTGACAAGTTGATAACATGATCACCAGAAAGGTTGCCAACAATTATGTTAGGATTTGGGCTTCTGGTTAATCTTGCAGCCAAAGCAAGAAAGGCCATTAAAGTACATTGTCATATTTATGTCTACATCAAACACAACTAAAAGTCACAGAGCAATAGCTTATACCCTTAGACTATGGGTACGGTGTTAGGTGGACTATGTACTATTTGACTAAGTGGAGGACTTTCTTTTCTTGGAGGACCCGGCTGATTACACAAGAGATGCTGAAGAGGATGCACTCTCATAGTCTCATTTTGGAGGAGAGCTTGGCATCAATGTAATGGAGAGATTAGGCGTTAAGGCATAAGAGGTTTTTTAGGGTTGGAAATATTGTAAAAAATTGAGGGCGCGAGTAGTCTAATGGACCAAAACCTACTAAGCTAAACCCGTCACGTCAAGATTTGGTTCCAAGAGAGAATAGTATGTTCCTGTAAAATAACAGGTATCAAAGGGAAAAACCTAGTTGTTAGATTACACATGAAGCATATCAGACCTTTGGCTGAATAGTTGATAGAAGACATTCCCCAACAGTGCCATCTTGGATATCAATTTTTCATCTTTCAAGGGAGGCAATGGCAGCATCATTATCACATCAAACTAGAGTTCTATTCTGACTGGAGGTTCTAAGAATCATGTTGAGGCCTGATTTTTTGATAAAATTCTGTGGTGAACTGTATAGAAATTTGCTGAATCAACCTCAAATCAATAAGGTACTATACATACTGATAAGTGATGTATTTTCTCTCTTAACCATTGGATTTTAAGGTAAGGGAGTATGCTGGTTCCAGAAAATAATGGTCCAGAAGTTTACTTCCATGTGTTTGGAGTGCAACATAATTCATCTTTTTCTATCTCTAACTATAAAGCCCCAAAGGGCATTCAATAACTGCCTTGGTGTATTTTGTTCAGCAAAAATAGAAGAAAAAGAAAAGTAAAAGAAGCTCTAACAACCACAAATGCCCTTATTCATGACTATGTTTTAGGCATAATGGTCACTCTTCTCAACTTTTAATTAGGATGCCTAAAATTTCTACATAACTTTTGATACACTTCTCATTTTGATACACTTCTCATTTTTCATTCCTATTTCCTCTTAAAAATATATTCATTAAATGATTAAATCTCTTATCATTATATCTTCACATATTTATATACTGCACTCCTTTGCACAAAAAGAGTCGCATTTGTATTTCTTGCAAATATTAAGGTTGCATGCTTGATTAACATTTACATCTACAGATAGTAAGTATTTTTTTCTAGAAATATGTTATAAATGTGAAAGTGACGATAAGATAAGAAAACCGTAACGACAAACTTTAAAAATTATAGCATGATAATAAAAATTATACAATGTAACTTTTTTTGTACAATGAAGAGTGTATCATATTTGCATCCCATTGTTAACGTTTAAACAAAAACTAATTTGCACGCGCATTTGTGTGTGCTCTGTAAACTTGGTCAACACATGCAATTGACTTAGATCCTGCCCTAAAATAACATTGATGTTGAAATGGCTGTGATAGCATAAGAAATTTTGAAACTCTTTTTGAATTCCCTCAGCCTTACATGGATTAGACTTGCAGAAATGCATCATCACTAGAGTATAGGAAACATAGAAAATTTTCAAGATACCTCTATTTGACTTCTGAATATGAGGAAGAATCTCGATATAACAAGTATCTTTGAACGATGTAATGACAAATATTTTGACGCCGTACTGCAGGAGACAACAAAGAAGCAGTTACGAATCTGTAAAAGTGAACAGAAAATATGTACCACTGGCTAAAGCCAGGATGGAGGGTCGAGCCATGCGTAGTGAGCGGTTGTATACAGGAGTTACTATCTACCAAACAGAGCCCATATATTTTGCGAAATATATGAATCATGTAGACAGGTCATATATACTGATTCAGTCCAGTTATATGAGAGTAAACACTTGTCATCCACACAAGTATATCAACAATATGAGGTCAGCTAGATACATCTATGTATTATGTAGGATATAACTGTGCAAAGATAAGAATAGAACAGAAAATAAACTCATTCCCAAGATATATGCACTTTGGCCTTAAAGATAAGATCACCTATTGAACAACTTAAGCCCTTGATAAAAAGACAAAAGAATGGTTCTAAAAGTGAAACGGGCATGGACAAAAATAAATAAAAGCTTCAAGCATGTGGATATTTGAAAAAGTCTTATGTGGTGCAAAAGACTAGCATATAGGAGGGTCTGGGACTGGGAAGATTACAATGTACACATTACATCAATTTCACAAAGATTATTTTCATGACTATATCATTATGTGAATGGTATTTTCCCAGAATAGAGGATATGACATGTGGGAGACGCATTAGGTTAATATATAACTATATTCACTATACTAGCAAAAGAAACATTAGACAGTTTAAAGTAATCCCTTTTCTAGTTTTTTACTAGTGAAATAGTAGAGATGAAACTGAAAATGTAGTTAAGTGTAGGATACTTAAAATGGCCCCGTCTATTGAATCTAAAGGGTGTAGACAAAAGAGATGACTAGAGGTGTCCCCAGCAATACGAGTATCCTGAAGTGTCCAATGTTTAATTAATTAATTAAATGAAATTACTAAGAGTGTCTGAATAGTGTTAGTCTCGGACATGTATCGGACACAGACACATCCTTCAGAGAGAATTTTCTGCGCTTCTCAATTTGTAAATTGAATAAGAATATCAACTACATAACATCTGCAGAATCAAATGACTTTGATAAAGTGAACGTTGTGTCATGTGAGAGAGAGAGAGTGTGTGTGTGTGTGTGTGAGAGAGAGAGAGAGAGAGAATTTTAGTACTGCATCTGCGGCAGCTTGCAAAGTTACATGATCCCCCCATTCACCAGCCCTGTAGTCATATAATTCAGAATTTCAGATACCAATGAAAGAGTATTTGCCATATCGTGTAAAAGAATATAAGGTCAACTAAGAAATGGTGGTACTCTACCTGCTGATTTTTTTCAAATAATCCTCAAAAGACATAGGAACATAGCCTTCGTAAAATTCTCGATGATGCTCAAGCTGTTTGCAAAATCAAGGAATATCAAAAATCCCTTTTAAAGGATTGGCATAAATATCACAAGCAGTATCAAAGTAAAGAAACATAACAGATATGAGATAACAAATGTATACAAACCTGGACAAAAATTTGTTCTCTCACAAATTCATGGTGCTCAGTAGTACGATAAATTTGATCTGACAAAGAACGAAACTGGAAAGACAGCAAAGTAAAATAAACTATCTCTGTGAAAAAAATTGCAAATTTACATAGCTCAAATATTTGTGTTCTTTCAATATGAAAGTTGAGACACAGAAAACCAGAATACTGGATATCCTAATCGGACCATCAACATACCACTAGCCACAATTCTTTAAAAGAATGACAAATTATAGAAGACTTACTAACTCATGATAGATAGATTACCGATATTTCAAGTCTCACTTGGTTGTATACTTTTTATATTAAAAAAATTCATATTTCCAATAATAATTGCAAATATGACTTGCATGAATTTTGCGTTTTACTTTTTTAAGCTCAGAAAGCAAGGAGAGCCATGCCGCTTGCATAAGGGTGATCTTAACTTCTTAACATAATAAGAATAGAAATTTGCTCTTTGGACCGTAAAGGTAATTTCAAAATAAAATACAGGATAGAAGCAGATTGGGGACAGGAAATCCATCACCCTATGATAACTATAAAGATCAATAAAGAAGAATACACTCAAGCAAAATGCAGGTGTCTGATATTTAAAAGATTAGAGTCGTAAATGACAATGAGAAACAAGTGTTGATAGTATCTCACACAAAAGGGAAGATAATATAACTACTTTTAAAGGCCACCCCTCACACTTATTTCAGATTAGTAAAGAGCAGAAAGGTAGAACATTTTCAGAGCATCTTAAAATACTTCCTTTCCATTCATACAACTATTACTCATAAAAGAACAAGCAACAAAGTTTTGCCTGCCACAATGAACCACATATACAGTTTTCCGCAAGCGCACACACTCAGAGTGAATGACTGAGTCGGGAGAGAGAGAGAGAGACCTGTTATAGGATTATGCTTTATGGGATACGGACACTTGATAAAGATCTTTTTTATACAACAAAACAATACCTTACTAGCTTTCTTTTTCTTTTTGTCAGATGCCTTAACTAATTACTTTTTAGCAATTCTGTGTCTTTTATCATAAAGCAAAAGCTTTGTTTGTTCTTCTAGGGTAAAGGTTTACATTAGTTCCTCAATTCTCTCACACTTCCAAGTAGCACAAGTTTTAGAAAATTTTAGGACACATCAAAATACACTTGGAGTGTTTTGTTAAAACAATTGCTTTAAATCAGCAGTAATTATCCTATAGATTGATTTTGGTTTATAATCTAGAAAAATATTAAAGGGACTGGCTTGAGTGAATCTGGTAAGAAATTACCTGACAATTACCATCTCCTTGAACTTTTAGCTCAACCAAATCATACAACTGTAATCTGGTAAACATAGAAAAGCTGGTATTATACTACATGGTATAGATGATATTTTGTTAGAAACCAACTGAAATGGATTGAAAAATAGTGAAGAGGAAGGAAAACAATTAGAACCAAGCAGCACATAGTTCAGGATCTAGAAGTTCATATTATATGTACCATCGCATCTGATTGACAACTATCCGAACTCCCAAACTTCGCCATGGTCATGGTTAAAATTTTCATCAGTGATACTATATGTTCATTTTCTCACTTCAGATCTTTTTCGAGAAATTTATAATACGATACCTTTAGTTTAAGAGTTCAAAATTCTTGCAGCTTGATTTTCAAAACTTCAAAGCTTAAAAACTTTGTCACTTACCTAGAGTATTTACTCTTCAACACCTTCTGCAAATGATAATATATAATTCTTTTCTTCAGATAAAAATCAAATGGCTGTATATAATTATCCTTTACATTTTAGTCAACACTATCATACAGACATTCAAAAACTTTCAATTCCCTATGATATTTACTCTTTCGATACTTTCTGCAAATGGTGACATATATTTCTTTTCTTTAGATGAAATCAAATTGTCATATACACTTATTCTTTGCCTACATTTTGAGTGGAAAGATGGAAATTATCTGACCAGTAATTCCATATGAGTTCATATAACGCGGCTCTCATACCTTCAGCAATTGTGAGAAGGATAAACTTATTGACATGTTACAAAAATTTTAACTGAAAACATAAGCATTATATTTTTTATGCTGTATGATTCTCAAAGAAACACAATCAGAAAGGGGGACTGGGATATTATACTTTATAAGTTAGCAATATATCTCTTCCTAAGAATACGAGCAATAATGATTGTATTACTATCATTGAATGCCATGCATTAAAATGCCTAACCACCAATTAAAAGTGCCACTGAAAATGTTAGTTTGTGAATGATCTACTTATTTCTATTAAGGTGATCTAAGTTCTGTTAAAGCAGTACAAAATGCAGAAGGTGTCTAAAGAGAGGATTCCACATATTTTTCTTAAATTTTCAAGGATCTAGTTTTCCTATTTTATCAGGTTTGCAACCAACCCCAGTAAAAGTTTATGCTTTCTCTCAAGTGTCTAAAGAAAGGATTCTATATTTTTTTAATTTTCCTCCAGGCACGCTTCAGGTGCAGTTTCTAGGTGTTCCCGTTATCTCCACAAAGATTTCCCAGACGATTTACCTCTAATTGAGAAGTTAAGGTTCAGAAATCTGATCTTCGGCTAATATTTCTCTTTCCTATGCAGCCTGCTATTATTAAAATCAGTCCAGGTTGTCATTCAATCATTCTGTCTTTACTCAGTTTCTCCACCCTAATCGCATCATCAAAGAAAACCACTTTATTCTTACACGGTTCCTTGAAAGGGGTTCAACTTTGGAAAAGTTTGGTGCAAAAGTGGCTTGGAACAACATTAATCTCACCTTTCCTGAAGGAGGACTTGGTGTAAAATCTTTGGAAGATCAGAACCGTGCTCTCTTTTTCATAAAATCACCTTTCTTTTGGGATAGTTGGGGTTAAAGCTATAGCATTTAAAGGGAAATCCTTTTGGGAGTACATGTGACGGCCCCAAAAATCATAAAACAGATTTCGGGCACCATCAAAAATTGACAAAAGATAATTAATACATCCAAGCATGCATAACATTAATTAAGAGATAAATAACGAATCTCTATTACATTATCCATTAAAGAGTATTTAATACAGCGGAAGTCTTAAAATAGGGCCCACACAGGCCTTAAAGTCTAAACATTTCTATAATTTTCTCCCTCTTCATCCTACCCTTGAAAACCATCCATAAGAGGGATATCAGGAAGCTCTCAGAATTCCATCTTTTCTTTTCCCTTATGAGACGCATCGGTCGTCTCGCCATAACCTGCAAAAATTATAATCATAGCAACATGAGCGATTTACGCTCAGCAAGTATATATTCGATAGTATTTGGGTAAGCTTGAACGATGGAAAATAATGGTTTAAGTGTTTATGAGGTTGGACGAAAACAATGTCCAACACCTCCGAATAATAAAGAAGAAAAATAGTTTCTAGGGTCCCAGAGTGATAGCGAGGGATTTGACCCTTTTCTCGGAGGAATCTTGAATAAACCACATGCGCCTTATAACACTGTCTGTTTGGCGCACGTGCCCTTAAGAACTCTTAATACCGTCTGTTTGGCGCAGGTGCCCTTAAGAACTATCTTAAATCAAACGTTATATCAGATGGCCAACCTGAACGTCTGACTTAACCATAATGACATACGTAGTCAATGCAGAAAAATTTGTCTGCAAGGGTTCGGTTACCGATGCCTCGGTTTCCGTTCCCTATCCATAATAAGCACGGGATGCCAGGCATATGCATCCACGTAACCGTTAGTTTACCCACACGGATATACTTTTCAAGTAAGAGGTAAAGAATAAGGCTTCTATATCCGTATAGGGTATACTTTGACGTATTAGCGAACTTAAACAGCTAATAACCGCCCAAGAAGTACTTGTATCTAGTACAATATTTTTCACGTACATCGGATCGAATGATCATACGTTACTTAACTTTGAATAAATATCAACATAATATCAATATCATGTACGTATATCGAAGAATTGATTATACGCATTAGTTTGAAATATAAATCATTTGGAAACATATTTGTCATGAATATAAAAGAGATATGTACATGCATATCATTTCATAACATATCATACGCATATCGAAACAAGTGATCATGCGTTATCTTGAAATAAACATAAGATTGAATGTATACTTGCCTTTGGTCCTTAGAATTCTCACGTTTAACAACTCGTGAAAGCAGAAAATTCTGTAAAACATGTACAAATAATAATATGAGAAATCTCCACTTAAATACACATGATAAATGTTCATGCGAAGTGTTAATGAAATTCTCAAGTCTATACTTAACTACTTATGTCGTCACTCGTAATATTGGGATTCGGTTGGAACCGAATCGAAGTCCGAGAGATTAGTGAACTTGGTTAAACGTCACTCGTAGGTCCTCGATAATTTAAATTAATTAAAGGAGGCCTTAGATTAATTAATAACTATTAATTAATCAACTTAAGCTTTAAATGATTATTATTAATCATTTAGAAATTACTCATTAATTATTATTTAATTGCTTTAATTAAATAATAATTGATCTTAAATTAATTAAGAATTACTTCTTAATTAAATCTTAACTTAAATAATTTATTTAGTTATTTAAAAACCATTTATTAATTATTATTTAATCACTTTAATTAAATAATAATTAATCTTTAATCATTTAAAAATCGTTTATTAATTATTATTTAATTACTCAAATTAAATAATAATTAATATTTAATTACTCAAATTAAATAATAATTAATATTTAATTATTTAAAAATCATTTATTAATATTTTTAAAAAAAAATATATATATGTAAGTGTTTATTTTATTTTTGAAAACTTGGATTGGGTTAAAAAAAATAATTTTCAAAGTGGGTTGAAATTTTAAAACCAAGTGGGTAAAATTTATTGGATCAAAGTCCAAAATTTTATTTTGAAATCCGGGTCAAAATTCGGGTCAAAACAATGGGTCGAACCGGGTCGAAACAGTGGGTCGGATCTGGGTCAACCGGGTCAAACAGTGGTTCGGATCTGGGTCAACCGGGTCAAACCGGGTCAACCCATCACCTTCAACCCAGCAGTAGCAGTTTCCGGCGACTGCAGTGCCGCCGGCAAGAATTTGCAGAAACCGACGAGTCCTACACCCACTGCCCGCGACACACACACACACTGATTCGAGGAATGGCCATTACCGTGACTTTTATCATAGGTAAATACCCCCCTACGCTTGATGCCACCGCCTGAAATTTACTGAAACAGAGATCGAAGCTTGCCGGAAAGCTCTCGCCATTAACGTCGGCGAGAAGCTTCGGCCGAGCTTCCAAATCTCATTCCTTCACCATTTTTGACGAATCAAACATGGAAATGATTCTAGAGATCACAAGAAACTCGTACATGCAATCAATTTCAATTTTCATCAACTACATCGCATGCTAGATCGATTTAAAGTTTCGGACATATATGAAAATTTCATATGAACACGAAATCATAAATACTTAACTATTTCTCAAATTGTTTAAGGCAAAAATGATCCTTACAAGTGCAGAAACATATTGATATAAATTATTTGAATTACCACGAACTACATCGGCCAAAATCTCGATTCAAAGTTTCGGGTTCTAGGGTTCTAAGTATTATGAATAAACCGTGGCTAAAGATTAAACAACCGTCGCTAAAGGGTTTTTTTTATATAGATTTTGATTAAACTTCAAAAATTAATATCTCTCAATATATAGATGATATGAACAAGTGCAATATATGAAAATCATACTGAAAAATATCATCTACAACATGGTATAATTAGAAAAATTATTTGACAACAAAATTAAAGTGCAGAATAATTACCTCTTAAAAAGCTTTAATAAAACTAATTCCAAAACTTCAAAATACTCAAGAACTTCAAAGCTCCGAAAATTTGAGAGAGTTTGTGATAATATGTTAGAGAGAATGCTGTAAAAAAATTTCTAGTAGCAATGCTAGGTAGGAAATCAAGGCACAAATCAATACTAATAAATGCATTAATGAATTTTGAATTTTGAATTTTAAATCCTTAATTGCATACTAATTGCATGGTAATTAACATTTGTAACTGATGTAAATTAATTATTTACCATAGGAGTAATTAGTAAAAATTTAATTTAGTCACAATTTACATTTTTAATGGTTATGCATTTATTTATTGCATTAACCGAAAAAATTTTAATCGGCCTCGGCGAAATAATAATAAAAAAAAATGCGTTTATAAAATTATTATCAAAATTAACATCTAGTAAATTTAAAATAAATATCTTGTCACAATTTATCGTCTCGCAATAATTAAAAATATAACGTTCGTTATAAATATTAATGAACGTGTGCGTAATGAATTACGTGATCGTTACGTACACGTAACCGTAAAAAAAAAAAAAAAAATATTTGCTGGACGATAAATTCATAAATAATCCTCAAAATTTTACTTTTGAATTATTGGGTTCTCACAGTACAGGCCATCTCAAGACTGTTCTTGGATTTGGCATAAAGCTTTGGAACTTAAAGATTTTGCAGGACCTCATATCCACCACAAATGAGTAATAGAAGCCATTTTGACTATTCCTTCCCGCTTAGCACAAGTGTAGAAGGATATTTCTTTTTTGGGGGAAAGGAATAACCTTCGGGAGCTTAACCCACCTTCAAAGGTTAGAGCTAGAACTATATAGCACTCCCTTTGTGCTCGAAAAGATGAAGTATCCTGGTCAAAACTTGTCTGGCATCCTCTCAATTTCCCCCATCAGTCTTTCACCGGCTTTGTTTCCATCATAAATGCCAATTGGGGATGTGTAAATCATCCCAGGCCATCTTGTAGATCAAACCCTCTTACTATGTGAACACACCAATTGAATGCTTTCATGACAATTGTTGTAATGCAGTTATCCTAGGTGTACCCTGTTAAAAGTCTATTCCTATGGAGGCTGGTCTATCTTGTCCCTGAGCTGGACTGCTGTCACTTCTGATTTCAACCTTTCTAATTTTTATGGCCATCTGAAATCCTTATGTTTTGAGTCTATCGGCAACTGGCAGAACAGAACTGATGTCTTTATTATTCTGCTAAGCTCCCATGCAATTCACTTTGTCTGCAATATTAACAACCTCATCAAATATCCAATGGCCTCCAGCAAAAAGCTTTCTTCTTCTGCCTTCACCTGCTCTTGGCTTTCAACATGGTTGTTATAGTTTGAAACTACTATTTACAGGTCTTGCTCTGATTCTTTGTCTGGGGTTTAGTTGGTCTTTCGATTTCTTGTAATCAGATATACCAAGTAAGTTGTCTAGGTTATGCCCCTTTGCCACCTATCCATATATTTCTTACATTACACAAATTTAGCCAAAGGAAAAAGAAAACAATAAATCTGTTGAAATTCATGGAGGAAAACATCCGACTCCATGATGATTAATTTGAAACAAGAGAAATATGTATAAAGGAGAGAAATAGAACAATATTAGTTGTATGTTTACAAGCTGATAGTAGATGCCTTTTCGAGGCTTTACAAGGAGAAGCTACAACTATATATCCCTGAAATTATGGGATACTTGATCACTACAATCATGACTAACTGATCCTGACAATCATGACAATCACTAACTGATCTTCTAACATATTCTAATCACTGAAGTCAACCATCAATCGTGGGATTTAGTATAATATCTTCTAACATTCCCACTCAAGATGGTGCATGAAAGTCTACGATGCACATCTTGCATGCAAAACAAGGAGCAAAAGAAAAACACAAAAGATAGATATTTTTGGGAATACAACTAGGCTCAACTCTCTCTTAAATTCTATAAAAAGAACACCAAACGGAATATAGACACTCTTCCAATCTATCCAAATCATCCTCACTAGGCAGTGCAATAAGGCCCATCCAAGCTCGCTAAAGATGGGGAAAAAGCATCCCAACAGCAAAAGCATGGCTCACAGGGGCACACAACCCACATGATGATCTAATAAAGTTGACAAAGATTGAGGTCATCCGAGGCAATTCTGATTTACAATGCTAAACTAGAGCAGTAGGGCAGCAAGCACAAGAATGAAAAGTGAGACTGGTTCAGTCCAAAAATAAATATCTCAATTGAGCAAGATGAGATAAAATTGAGCAGCTGACATCGTAGAGTCATCATGGGTATATCCATATCTTCTCCCCCTCAAGTTGATACACGGCCTCCGAGAAAAAACATGTATCAACTTAGAAAAAAATTGAAACAAGCCAAAGGTAAATTTTAATGATTGTTGAGGGAAGAACATCTCAAAACAATCATTTTCAACAGTGGGAGGAATAGCCATCTCAACAGCGTAGTGGAGAAAAACATCAAAAAGTGGCTGATAAGCTTCAAGTGTCTGACCAAACAATAGCAGCACTTATGGCAGCACAGAGGAGATCATAATAGGGTCTGGGATCTGTATGTCAGGCAGAGAATGTGCAACAGAATAGCACTACAGAAGCAGCAGCAGTAGCAGCTGCAGAGGATGAAAGCACCGGAATATTGATTAAACAGATCAAGCCTGATACCATGTTGAAATCCATGGAGGAAAACATTTTGACTCCATGATTAATATTAAAAATGAAGAGAAATTATGTACGAAGGAGAGAAATAGTATATCTTAGTTGTATGTTTACAATAGTAGATGCCTTTTATAGGCTTACAAGGAGAAGCTACAACTATATAATCCCTGAAATTATGGGATACTTGAACCCTACAATCATGACTAACTGATCCTGACAATCATGAGAATCACTAACTGATTTTCTAACAGATTCTAATCACTTAAGGCAACCTTCAATCGTGGGATTTAGTATAATATCTTCTAACAAAATCTAAATGCAACTCTGTACTCTACAGATGGTAAATAAAAATATCATAACATTAGAAGACCACACAGAACTACAGAAGTAAAAAGAAATGCAACAAAAGAGATTTTCGTCCAAATGAAAATACTTGGTAACAAAAAAAATTGCAGGAAATTAAAGTGTAAACAGATATGTGACAAAAGACCTGTCCATGAGCCTTTGATGATCCGAAGTTTCTTCGTCAACAGAGGGTATTTCTCCATTTATTTTAGGTACGTGCTGCAAAATAATCACATATTTAGTTGTCCAGGCATAGTTCCCGGCCAATTTAAGCTTCACGACTGAAGCATCAATAATTGCCACCAGAACCAATGTAAATTTTAAAAAATTGAGAATTTTAAGAACAGAGTTTGGAAAAAAAAGTTAAATGGAAAAATGACAGGTTATGGCTTTATCTATGAATATGAATCACCAATTTAACGTCCAATCCGATTATGCAATGATCCTATCTTACTAAAAAATATTCAAATTTGTGAATCGTTTGAGCATTTGTGTTGACAATGCATCTCAAATTTGAACCCAAATTACCTAGACTATCTACAACAGGATAGGTTTATTCAGAGTAGCTAGACCAACGACAACAGTTCGTTGAAATTCATCAAGCACAAATAGTATGGGATCAGGGAGTTATTGATGTTGATTTAATTATGAGCATATTCAGTTTCTTATAGATAATTATGCAAATTACTTGTTGCTTTCATATAATTTTCACCAGAACAAATAAACACACTAAAAGAGATTTTATATCAAACTGTGAGCATCTGCTATCATTATAACATGAAAACTTGGCAATATAATTGTTTCAACTTTTTCTTTTCTTTTTCTGTGGTGGGTGGGGGAAAAATAAGGAAGAGGGCAGACAAACAAAGATGAAGTTAATATATTTGTGAATATCAGACGTATCAGTTAAATATCATATTAATAAAATGAACAATAGCAATACTTTCAAAAAAATTAAACATCAACATTGGGGTGTGTACATACAGGAACTGGGAGCATCTGATTCAACCTCTTGCCTACTTCACCATCAAGTGTTGACTCATCATCTATCTCAGGACATAGTCGAACCTCCTTATAATCTGATTGTTTTCTGGTGCCAGAACATGAGCAATTTCCCCTTTCACCTTCCTCTTCCACAACCTTTTCATCCCCTACAGTTTTTCATTTTTTAAGAAAAAAATTGAGAAGATAAGAAAGAAAAACATATGTTTAAGCCAAAATAAAAGCTTCGTATCCCATTTCAAAACTACCATGTCTCTTTGAACTACCACTCCAGTCCTGAGCAAGAATGGACATGCACTGATTATCCTTAGCATGAAAAGACCCAAGGGCCTCTACATCCGCAAGTCGTGATAGTTCTTCTTGAAGAGCATGTGCAATTACTTCATCATTCTCCACATTAGTGTTTTCTATTTCTTGGAAACCCTCTCTGACATACTCTACTCTAGATAGGTCTTTGCCATAATGAGTGATAGTATCAGGTGCACCACCATTAGACATGGAGCAAATATCTAGGAGATGGAGACCCCACCGAACAACATCTGGATCTTCCTCGTACATAGTCATCATCAGCTTCTAACAAAGCTCTGCCCCTTCAAGCACAGGATTAATACACATTCATTACATGAACACTATTCAAATTTTGGCCTTTAATTTGCCTAGAAAATTTGTGAGCCTTATCATTAGTATTTTAATTTATTTCTTCACTTTTTTTCCCTTTCTTAGGAAGAGCCATTTTCATCATAAACACTTGCAATAATACAGTTACTCATATAGTAATAGCACTACAATAAGAGTAATAGTAGTAATAGTAATAAAAGATGATCATTTAATTACATACATAACCATCTGCAAACATTTGAATCCACATAACTCAAATTCAAAAAAAATATATATATATATATATAATGAGCACTTCATATTTAATCCATTATGTAGACTGTATGATTCTCAACGTACATTTACTTGGTACTACCGGGAGAAATTTTTATTGAAGAAAACATAGCAATCAAGATAGTCAACAAGACAGGTATATGGATTGTTAGTTTGGATAAACAGAACTACTAAAACAATATATTGAAGAATACATATATCTTAACCTTCAAAATCATCCGCCATCCGGTGAAAGACGAATATTACAGAACCACGTATTCCTAATCCAAACCAAATAATTTTTACCATGATATTCAATTACCAAATAAAGAGAAATCAATGCTGTGAAATGGAATCTAAATGAAGTCATTCTCAGAAACTAGAAGACGTTCATCAGTTAATATATGTGGAAGGAATAGCCCTACATCGATCCATTTACGTTAATTTATAATTTTTTAAAATCATCCAGTCAGCAAGTAGTTTACTTTACACCCATTAAAGCGAGCTGCCAAGTCTGTCCGAATTTTCATGTTTCCTTCATATCTTTTCACGTGAATCTAGTTATAGAAGAGAAGATATGAAATCATTTGATCATACCAATGATATATGATTAAGAAATGAAACCTACCTCCTAAACTTCTTCCACCTTCCCCTTGAACATTCTTTGCCAATATCCATAAAATACAACTAACATTTCTACCTTAATGTAACTTCATCTCGATCAAACCCTAGTAGTACAGAACCAAAGTTCTGAATTCTGAACGAACTCATTTCTCTAAATAAACCATCAACACCAATAGATCCAAAATCATCAATCACAACACTAACTTCATCATCAAAAACCTCGTCAAATAATAAGAACCCAGAAAAATAACATAAAACAGACAAAATTTACAAATTCATAACCACATTCTCTTAAAATGTACAACATCCCAAAAGACAGAAAAACAGACCTTAGCCCCAAATTAAAATTGACTACTAATTCATACAAAAAGATTTCTACAGATACATCGATTACATAAGTACCTTCTTCTGAATTTTCGAGGACAAAAAGTAAAAAGTTTGGAAGATAAATATGAACTTCAGAACAGTGCAACGGAAATTTATATCCCACCCGCCGCATTACTGAGTTGATTTTGTAACGATAAAGTCTAACCTTTTGGGGCGGCTCGTCTATTTAAGCGGCTTGTCCGGGAAAACAGGTCTGTGGGCCCGTTTGTTTGCTCGTGCCAGACGGTTTATGTTGTTTTGAGATAAACCGGGATTTTCCGGTTTCGCTGACACGTGGTTTGAATGATGACGTGCGGGATTCGTAATTGGTTTGGTGAGGATAGAGTTGCTTTAGGTTGAGCAATTGTTTTTGTCGTAGAAGAATATTTAATTGATTTAATTGATAATAAGAATATGTAATTGATTAGGTAATCTCGGAAAATATTGCATATTCTAAAATTAAATTAGTTAGTGATATGATAAATCGGAAGATTTCAGGTCTCTCATCACATTTTAGGGGATCTCGCCCCCCTTAATTATATCATCACTATTAATTTTTCTCAATATATATTTTCTTATATAAAACTAATTTACAACTCGTGTGAGGCACGGTTAATTTATTAATTTAATTTTATTATTTAATTTAAATATTTTATTAATAATTATAATTTAATATTTCCTCTAGTTTAAATTATAATGCCAATTTAATTTTTTTTAATATTAAATTTGTATAAATTTACTTAATTTTCGTTGTATGATAGAAAATATCGTAAATAATTTAACACATTTATCAAGATATGACTAATTTTATGATTTCAACAATTTAAAGTGATTTTGTAAATTCAAAATTTACCTCATATATTTTTATTCATATTTAATATATATCAAATTCTTAAATTACCTCCTCTAATTGAGAGTATCACTTCTAAAATCTCCAAATGTACCACTAAATTTCTTTCTTATGCAGGAAGGGCCAAACTCATTCAAATCGTCCTTCTTTCCATGACCAACTACTGGCTCCAACACTTCCACCTTCTAGCAGCAGTTCATAAGCATATTAACTCAATTTTCAGGAGGTTTTTATGGAAATGCACATCTCTTAACCAGCATGGTAACAAGGTTACATAGCAGAGCATTCTAGCCCCTAAATTAGAGGAAGGTCTTGGATTTAAAGACACTCGGGTCTGGAACAAAACTCACTTGCTTTTTAGATTATGGCAGATTATGAACCCCTCCTCTCATTCTCTCTAGGTGAACTGGATTAGGAGTACTGCATTAAAGGATAAAAACTTCTGGATTCTTCGGATCTCTTAGGATTGTTCCTGGACTTGGTGAAAGATCCTTCTCTTAAGGGATCTTGTTATGTCGTTCTTACACTACCAAATTGGCGATAGATCTAGAATTGGTCTCTGGTTTGACCCTTGGTCAAATAACCATCCTCTAGCCAGCTCTAATTTCAATGTTCTCGTTAAGGAATCTGGCATTAGTCATAATGCCACTATCCAAACGATAAATCGAAACCAAGTATGGGCTTTTCATTCCTCTAATCACCATTCTATGATTTGTTTCAAGCAAAACTTCGATTTCTCTAGAAGTTTTGATACAATGAAAAAAGATATTGTGATTCGGAATAAGAGGGATGCAACTGCTTTTAAAGTCTACCATATATGGGAGGACATTTGCTCACATGTCTTGAAGGTTCCCTGGTATAGCCTTCTCTGACACAAACTGCATGTCCCAAGATTCTCCTTTATCTCTTGACTTTGTTGCCTCAATCGTCTATCTACTAAAGATGTTCTAAATGGGCATGGTCTATCTCTGGACACTACATATGTATTATGTAAGTCGGAAGGGGAATCTCAGAATCACTTGTTCTTTGCATGCAGGTATAGCCATCAGATTGTTGCATCTATCTTTGACCTTGCAGGTTGGCAAGGTAACCTTACCAGCTGGTCTTCTACCATCCTTGATATCACTCAAGCCCAATCAAGTTCCATTCAGAAGCTCATTCTAAGGCTTTCCCGAAATGTTCTAATTTACTACATTTGGAAGAAGCGGAATGCTAGAATCTTTCTGCATAAGGATAAAAATCCAGATGCTCTCACAGAGGAGATTAAACACTGTATTAAATTTAGACTTGCATCTTATGGAAAATTCCAGAAAATGTAACATAACCAATCTCAATGGTGTGTCACTTAGTTCTTGTTTATTCTCCTACTTGATAAGGAAAATTGCTCATCGGGGGATAATTAATCTTCAATGGATAATCATTCATCGGTGGATAACTTTTAATCAGTGGATAGTTCTTCATCGGAAGATAATTCTTGTCCTTCGTCGGCAGATAATACTTCAATGGAGAATAATTTTTCATCGGGTGATAATTGCTTATCGAGAGGATAATTGCCTTTAAGTGGATATTTCCTCATTGAGGGATAATTCTTGTCCTTCCTCGACAAATAACTCCTCATCGAAGGATAACTCTTCATCAGGGGGTATTTGTTCATCGGTGGATAATTTACCTTCAGTGGATATCACTCCATCAACGGATAATTCTTCATCGGGGGATATTGCTCATCGGTGGATAATTTCCCTTCAGTGGATATTTTTCCATCGAGGGATAATTCTTGCCCTTCTTCGGTAGATATTTCTTCTTCGGTGGATAGTTCTTCATCAGTGAATTTTACTCATCTGTGGATAACAGATCTTCGGTGGACCATTCGTCATCGATGGATAATTCTTCATCGGCGGATATTTCCTGTCCTTATATTTCTTGTCCTTCATCGATGAATAATTCTTCACTGTTGTAATTTTCTAGCATGTCTTGGCTTCCTGCTTGGGTATGTTCGAGGCTTGTCCCTTGTTTTCTAGCATTCTATTTTTGTGTTTATTTTATTTCCTAACTAACGATTTGTGCTAGTAGGTTGCGGGTATGCCTCTCATTATCTTTTATCCCTTCTTCTTTTATTTATTTAATTCATATTGAGCAAAAAAAAATCCTTGAATTATTAATACACTAACATATGTTAGGACTAAGCTTTCATTCATACTTATAGCCTCTGTACTATCCATACTACAAATCTCAACCATTCATTAACTATAGTTAAATTTATTTTAAATTTTGTTATATTTATTTGTGGTTTCAATTTAGATTATGGAGGATATTGAGGGAAGGAGTATCGAATGGAGCCTCCTCCCATATGTTAATGCATTCTAAATGGTTGGTAACCCAAACCAATGAGTTAAATAATGAGTTGGGCAAGTCACGATGAGTCATCTGGGTGGTGTGGCTGTGTCATCCACTTATGAACCCTTAACAACCAGTCCTACATGTACATCTTTTCCTTACCCTTTGAAATTTCACATTTCTCGCATTTAACTGAAAGAGAATCAAAGAAAGTATAAGCGACAAATGCTCAACAAGTAATATACTATAAGAAAAGTGAGGATGAACAAACGTTTTGCAATTAGTTCGAATAATTCATCTCAAGTCAAGGTTAAGAAATATGAATAAACTAAGAGTTCAAGCAAGTGGATTCCTGGTGCAGATGGGGTGAATCCGTATTTTCAGTTGAGAAGGAGTTGGCAAATAATGCCACTGAATGCAAACTCTGCATAAACATCTAACGTCTTTCAGTCCATGACTTACTAGATCTTCTTAACTCTATTCAGCACTAGGACTTACTAACAATACTTCTTACTATTTAATGATAGCAGGCCAAGTTGTTGATCTCACTACTCAAATGTCCAGCATGGAAACTCTGCAACTATCTATGGCTGACACTCTAAAGCAAGTTCTACAAGTCACATCCCGACTTTCAACTCCCATTGATGATGTTGTAAACAAGGGGGAGAAATCTACTAGGCCATCGTCAGGGGATGTTGCTGAGAAATCTACAAGTCAACCATCAGGGGATGTGACTACTCTTGTTCCTGCTCCAAAACCTAAGGACAAAGGCAAAGGCATCCTGGTTGAGGAACCAATGAAGAAATCCAATACTCAATCAGAACCTAAGCTACTTGGAGACACCATGAAGACAACTCACTTTCCAACACCTGTTGAAGCCGTGATTGACGGGAAAGTGGAGCTGGTCTACCCTCAGGACAAAAAGCTCGTGGAAACTGATGCACTCTATGCACAGTAACTTCATGAAGAAGAAGAGAGGGAAATGGCAAAGGAATAGGAGGAAGAAAAGAAGAAAAAGAGTGTCAGACTCAGGACCTCCAGGAAACCTCAGCCAAGAAGATCTCAGAATTCTAAAGGTGCATCAGGGGATATGTTAGAGATAAATGATGATGATGATTATGTAATAAATTGTGCAACTGTAAATAGTTGAGGTATTTTATAAACCTTAAGATCAGCACAAGTTTTGCACCCACTGATGATACACTTATTCATCAGTGGATGGTTAATAACTTCACAAGGCAAGTCAGAAAACAGAAACATTCAAAGGACTTGACAAAGTGAAGAAGAATGTTTGATGCTACTTGTAAATAGTCAAAGTATTCCGCACATCAGAAATTCTAATCAAAGTTACGTTGATTAAGTTCCATCAGGGGGAACCCATCAGGGGAACCCATTAGGGGGAACCCATCAGGAGGAACTCATCAGGGTATGACGAAGGCAGACCAACCCGTTAGGGAAACACTTCAGGACATGTCATTGTCAGGCAACCCAATCAGGGTAACCCGTCAAGGGAAATGACCAACATGACATCAGTGGAAGCCATCAGTGTATGTCGTCAGTCATAACCATCAGGATCAAGAAGCACTGAGTAAAACTCAAGTGAAGGTTGAAGCCCTGATCCAGTCAATAAGCATCAGGGGATCCAGAAGCACTGATCAAAGTCCGTCAGGGCTGACAGTCAGTGGATCGTTGTGACAGCATGCACCCGTCATCAGTTCTTACACAGAAATCAACGTAACGTGTTACAAAAGCAAGAAATATCAACTGGAAAGATATTTCTTGAAGTTTGTTTATGATCCAATGAAAACTCTCACGCATTAAATGCACACAGATCAGGGGAAGAAAAGTAGCAACAAAGCATGCGGCAGTTTGACACATAAAGTTTCGATGTGACATACTTGCGGCTAAGTTGAGAAGAGCAACACGTCTCAAGCGCATGATTTCATCCCACTGATTTATCATATAAGCAACGGAGCTCTCATTACAAAAATAAGAGAAGATTGAATCTATTCAACAGAGAAAAACAAACGCTGAAGCACACAAACACTAGAGAGAAGCTTTGTAATAGATCTAGAGAGAGATATTTCAAAGAAAATTAGAAGCTAGTGAGTGTGAGAAGCTGTGAACTTTATTCACAGAATTTGTAGCTGTAAATCACATTTGTGATTATACAGATTTCCAGAAAAACCCCAAGTTTTAATATAACTATTTTAACTTGAATCTGTGTGTTCATTTCTTATAGTTTTTCTATTTGTTACGACTGTGTTCTAGTAAGCACTTCTAAGTTTAAAAGAGCGAAAAGTTTCAGGTGTTTGTATTCATCCCCCCCTTCTACAAACACTTGTGCTTATATTGCACTAACAATCGGTATCAGAGCCTCTTAACAGATTTCACTTGCTAAATACGATCATTCTCTATGGCCAATAAAGCTGAAAACAGTAAAGTCCCCATGTTGGAAAGGGGCAAATACTTCTTCTGGAGACAAAGAATGATAGTTCATCTTAGAGCTATTGATGATGAATACTTGCAGATTCTAGAAGAAGGACCTCACATTCCCAAGAAGCTCATTCCTATAGAAGTCGTTAATGGAGTCAGTATTCGTGAAAAGCTTATCCCAAAGACAACTGATGAAATGACGATAGAGGAAAGAGAAAAGGTGAAAAAGGATCTTAAAGTTACTAGTATCCTGTATAATGGTTTAGACGATGATATGCTGAATAGTATCATGAATCTTACCACGTCTAAATCTATATGGGATACCATACAAATCCTTTGTGATGGTACTGAGGAAGTGAGGGAAAATAAACTGCAACTGTTGACACAACAGTATGAGTGGTTCACAATGAAAAATGGTGAAACACTTACTGAAATGTTTGACAGATTCAACAGGTTGGTAAATGACCTGAGATTATATGGGAAGGCATATGCTAACAAGGATGTGAACAGAAAGTTCATGAGAGCCCTTCCCATATCATGGGATCCTAAGACAACAGCCATCAGGGAATCCAAGGACATGAATCTTCTAGACTTGGATAGGCTTTATGGCACCCTAAAGACATATGAACTTGAGGTTCAACAAAGATCTGAAATGTCAGGGGATGCTAGAAAGCTTAAATCTGTAGCCCTAATGGCTGCCACGAAGGACAAACAAGAAGCAAGGCCAAGTGTCTTGATGAAGCAGCAACTAGAAGATGCTGACATAGAAGGGGACAAAGAAGCTGACTTCAAGGAGGAAGAATATACTCTGGAAGAGTTAGAGGAGCTGGATGAAACCATGGCCTTTCTTGCAAAAAGGTTTTCCAAGCTGAAATTCCAAAAGCCTTCGGGATCTAAAAGATTTTCAGCAAGGAAACCCAGTAGCACTAAAAACTTTATTGACAAATCAAGAATAAAGTGCTACAAATGTAATGAGATGGGTCACTTTGCAAATGAGTGCCGCAAGGCCACAAAAGATGGTGAATCCAGAGACAAAGAAGCTATTGTGGATTACAAGAAGAAATACTTTGACCTTCTTAATGCAAACAAGAAGGGAAAGGCATATATAGCAGAGAGAAAGGACTGGGCTGACTCTGATGAGGAAGAAAATGAAGAGTATGTCAACCTAGCCCTGATGGCCTCATCCACTGACAGTAGCAGCTCACAGGTAAGCCTCGAAATTTCCTCTAACATGTCTAAAACTGATTGTGTTAAAACTGTTAAGGAAATGGCCTGTGAGATAAAGGATATCTATGACACCTTGAGGAGTGCTGTAGCTGAAACTGAGAGAGTGTAGAAAATAAATGAACAGTTATCTGCTAGGAACACACTTTTAGAATCAGAAAACTCCAACTTGAGAGTCTTGAAAAAGAACTCTCAAGGACTAAAAATCTTCTCGACTGTGCTATCAAAAGAGAGGAATGGATCTTAAATCTTCTTAGTCAAGAAAGGGAAGTCATTAAGAGATGGAATGAGTCAAGCAGGAAACTGGAGGATCGTTTGAAAAGTCAGAAATCTGATCCAAAATCTAGTTTGGGCTATGAAGAGACTCAAGTGCAGCAACCTCCCATTGAGGTTGAGATGACAGCTAGCTTTGGAAAAAGGCCATCTCAAACTATCAAGTTTGTTAAGGCAGCAGCAAAGCTAGAATCTGGGAATACACTACAAAAAAAATGGCCTTTAGTGACGAATAAAATTCTAGTCACCAAAAGTAGCCTTTTGTGACTTAATTTTTTTTTGGTCACCAAATGTTAGTGAACAAACAAATTTAGTGACCAAAACAAAAAAGTGGTCAATAAATTTTTCTTTAGTGACCGAATTTGGTGACCACATCTTGGTATCGTCATTAAAACTTGCTTTAGTGACTAAAAATCTGGTCACTAAACTTTTATTATCAATTGTTTCTACAATTTATTATCATTTCTGTTTAAATTTTATATTAAGCAATTTATTATCATTTCTCCATATTAAGCAATTTATTATCATTTCTGCAATTGTCACTAAAATCTCCATATTAAGCAATTTATTATCATTTCTGTTTAAATTTTATATTTGTACTTTATATTATCATTTATTTTTTGTACTTTATATTTTTTTTACTTTATATTATCATTTCTTTTTTTAGTTTTATATTATACATTTATACTTTATATTATACATTTATACTTTATAACATGTTAGTTTTAACTTTATATTTATTCTTTATATAATCATTATTTTTTTACTTTATATTTTTTTTACTATTTTTTTTACTATTTTTTTTACTTTATATTTTTTTTACTATTTTTTTCCATTAAAGCTTTAAAGAGGTATTTTTTTTTACTATTTTTTTTACATTTATTATCATTTATGTTTATACCATTGTGTAGTTAATAATTTTCAGTATCATTTTCATATATAGCACATGTTTATAGCATTTATGATTTAAGAGTTATTGATTTTTAAAGTTTAATAAAAAAAAATAAAAATTCAAGAAATAATTCGTATGAACATAGAATCCGAAAATTTCAGATCCAAATTCTCGTCGGATTACATGTTTCTTGTCTAAATTTATTTTACCAAATTGTTTCTGCACTTAATCCGATTGTTTTGCCTCAAACAATTTGAAAAATTATAAAGTATTTTTGGATTTCTTCTTCGGCCAAAAGTTTCAAGACCCGAAGGAAAGATTTCCATTTTTCTTGTGATTTAGTTGTTAAAACTTGAAATTGATTGCATGAATGAGTTCCTGGAAGTCTCAGGATTCATTTCCATACTTGATTCGTCAAAAATGGTTGCGTTTTTGAGATTTTCAAGCTTCGTCGTTAATGGTTGTCAAGCTGTCGGCGTGGAGCTGCCGGTTGCAAGCTTGGATCATCCGTTCCAGTGGTTTTTAGGCGACGGCATGAAAGGAAGCGGGGTAATCTCCTATGGTGATTGTAACAGTGGTGCCTCTACCTCGTTTCGTTGTGTGTGTGTCCGTGAATCAAACTGCCAAGGCTGTGGTCGGCCGAAAACGCCACCGGCGGCCGGCGACCTGCAGAAAGCTGTTGAAGAAGACGGGTCGATCCGACCCGGTTTTGACACACTGTTGACTCAAAAATTTAGTGACCAAATTTCCATTAGATCAACTTAGTGACCACGTTCAAAATCGTAGTCACTAAAACCTTTAGTGACTGAGCTTTAATGACGAGCAGGTGACGAACCATTTTTTGGTCACCAAAAGTCTTTAGTGACCTGATTTGGTCTCCAAAAATACTTTTAGTGACCAAAAATCGATCGTCACTGAAGGCCATTTTTTTTGTAGTGATATCTTCCCAGTAAATGAAGCTTCCACTAGTGGTGGGAGAGGCAAGAAAATTATTCTTGCCAAAACACTCAACCCTCCAGTTATGAAAGAACTAGACTGTGCATTAGTGGATACACAGTCGTCAGGGGGAAAGAGTGCATCAGGCCGTTGTAGCCCGTTAAGGGAAAAAGGCCTGTCAGGGGAAAGCAGGAAGAATAGAAATGGTAAGCTAGGTGTTAATAAAACTAGCAATTATTTTTCTATTCATGAAGCCCCTAGAAAAGTGTGTTGGAATTGTGGTAACTGTAATCATTTATCTTTTCAATGCAAAGTAAAACCACAAATTTTGACTGGCACAATTTTGTATGCTGATGATTTACCAACTGTTAAAGCCTGCTCCTCCAAGAAAAAAGGCAAGATAACTGTTGAGAAATCAAAAGCATATATTGAAGCTCCTAAAAAGGAGAAAGTTTTAAATTTGTCAAAACCAAAAGTCACTGATAAAGAAAAGGCTGTATTACCTATTACTGTGACTAAACCTAGAGGACCCAAAACAAATTGGGTACCAAAAACTATTTAAATGTTTTCTTATGTGCAGGGAAAGGTCAAAAGCAGTCAAATATGGTTTCTAGATAGTGGCTGCTCAAGGCACATGACAGGAAACAAAGCCTTGCTCACAGAATTCCAAGAAAAGGCTGGTCCAGTAATTTCATTTGGTGATAACAGCAAAGGTCTAACTCTTGGTTATGGCAAAGCAGCAAGTAGGAATGTCTCATTTGAAAATGCAGCACTGGTTGATGGTGAGAACTTAGGAAAATTTGATGCAAATGTTTTGTTCTAAGGAATTTTGGTGAGAACTTGGGAAAATTTGATCCAAAAGCTGATGAAGCAATTTTCCTAAGTTATTCTCTGTCATCCAAGGCCTTCAGGGTTTACAACAAAAGACTTCAAGTGGTGATGGAGTCTATAAATGTAGCTTTTGATGATCAAGAAATTTCTGGGCTTGAAGACCCTGGTTTTCATGAAGAACTCAGGTTTGAAAATGAAGATGATATTGATTATCAAGAGAATGAAGCCGATGATTGCAGACAAATGGAGAATTTATCCATTCCTGATGTCAATCCAAACAATGTAGAATCCCCTTCAGCAGATAGAGTTAATTTCCTCGACAACAGATCAGGGGATACTTCATCAGGGGATCATTCATCAGGACATGCACCATCAGGGGATAACTTGAACCTTGAATTTTCCACTAATTCAGGGGGAGAGTTTTCAGAAGCTGGTAGCATAGGCTTAGGGGGAGGAGATGATAGTCAAGCAAGCTCATCAAGACACATCTCCAATCCCAAATGGGCCAGAAGTCACACAACAGATCTGATTATTGGTGACCCAAGCAAAAGAGTGCAGACCAGGAAAACAACATCTAATGAATGCCTATATGCTTGTTTTCTTTCTCAAATTGAATCAAAGAAGTTTGAAGAAGCTATTCAAGATGCAGACTGGATCTTGGTTATGCAGGAAGAGCTAAATCAATTTGAAAGGAATCAAGTATGGAAGCTTGTTCCTAAGCCCAAAGATAGGATCATAATAGGTACTAAGTGGGTATTCAGAAATAAGATGGATGAAGCTGGCATTGTTGTAAGAAACAAAGCAAGACTGTTTGCAAAAGGATATCTTCAAGAAGAAAAGATTAATTTTGATGAGACCTTTGCACCAGTAGCCAGACTTGAGGCTATAAGAATTTTCTTAGCCTATGCAGCACATTCAAATTTTAAAGTATATCAAATGGATGTGAAAAGTGCTTTTCTAAATGAGAAATTGGAACAGGAGGTGTATGTCCAACAACCTCTAGGATTTGAATGCGCAAAATTTCCAAATCATGTCTACAAACTGGAAAATGCACTTTATGGACTGAAGCAAGCACCTAGAGCTTGGTATGATACACTGTCAAAGTTTCTGGTGGAAAACAAATTTTCAAGAGGTATCATTGACAAAACCTTGTTCTTCAGACAACACCAAGGTCATCTGATTTTGGTTCAAATCTATGTTGATGATATTATTTTTGGATCCACCGACACAAGACTGTGTGAAATGTTCTCCAAACTCATGCAAAGCAAATATGAAATGAGCTTGATGGGTGAATTATCTTACTTCTTGGGATTGCAAGTTAAACAAGACTCTGATGGAATCTACATTCATCAGACAAAATATGCCAAAGAACTTCTAAAGAAATTTGATATGGAGGACTCAAAAGTAGCAAAGACACCTATGGCCACTGCAACCAAGATTGATCCTGATAAGAATGGAAAGAAAGTTGATTTGAAGACTTACAGGGGAATGATTGGATCATTGCTATATCTGACAGCAAGCAGGCCAGACATAATGTTTGCAACATGTCTTTGTGCAAGATATCAAGCTGACCCAAAGGAATCTCATCTCATTGCAGTGAAAAGGATCTTGAGATATATCAAGGGTACTACAGAGTTGGGACTTTGGTATCCAAAGGAGTCTGGATTTGAATTGCTAGGATATTCTGATGCTGACTTTGGAGGATGCAAGATTGACAGAAAGAGTACAATGGGAAGCTGTCAGTTTCTGGGAGGAAGACTTGTATCTTGGTTCAGCAAAAAGCAGCATTCTATTTCTACATCAACTGCTGAAGCTGAATACATTGCAGCTGGAAGTTGTTGTGCACAAATTCTATAGACGAAAAATCAGCTAATGGATTATGGTCTGAACTATTCTAAGATTCCAATTAGGTGTGATAACATTAGTGCCATTGCCATTGCTGAAAATCCAGTACAACATTCCAGAACTAAGCATATAGAAATCAGATATCATTTTATCAGGGAACATGTTATGAATGGGAATATTGAATTACAGTTTGTACCTTCAAATCAGCAGCTGACAGACATATTCACCAAAGCTCTTGATGAAGCCACATTTTCAAATCTTGTGGGAGAGCTGGGAATGGTGAATTATGCGTCAGGGTCAGAGTCAATTGATATGTGGTTATATATGTGGTTATTTCTAACTCATTTCATAAGTTCTTGATGAAATCAATTGATATGTGGTTATATATGTTCAAATTGTAAATATGTATATACTTGTATATTCTGCATTTTGTTGTTTTGTTTTTGTTTTAACTGATGTATCAGGGTCATGGCTTCCTTAAGGACGCATCAGGGTCAAGGACAGAACCAGACTTGTGCACAGGAGCAGTTTTGAATGGACCACTCTCCCCCTTTTTGACATCAGCATCTTGGGGTTTAGAGGAGGTGGCTAGTGTTGGAATTGCCTGTAGCAAAAGTTGTTCCATTCGATCTTGCTTTTGGATCAGGAGTTGGATATTTGCTTCGAGGGCTTGAAGGTGACTGTCAGTCTTGGACTTATCTATGACTAATGAATCAATTGCTGTGACAGTCCTCCTTGGCAAGTGTCCTTCATAGCACCTTCTTATCTTGTCTGTCTCCAACTCCATATTTTCCTTGATTTGCTGCACTGCACCATTGATGCCAGTTACCAAGAAGTGGTGAAATTTTGTGTGTTTCTTATCCAACTTGGTTACTTCTTCAATAATGTCCTTCACGGATGGTGCAGCAGCAGTTGACCCTGTGTTGGTCACATAGTCCTGCCTCAACTGGGCTGCTGCTTCCTCCAGAGTGTTGGCATAAGAGGCATCAAGCCATTCATCAACATTATTCTCTGGAGCTTCTTCAGGCACAGGTTCATCTGCTAGGCTTGTCTTCAATGCAGAAATATGATCTTGTCTCTGTTGTAGACCATATAACTGTTCAAAATCAGCATTGGACATCTCAGATATGACTTGTAAAGCTGCATCCCCTGTGCTTGATCTAATCTCTGGTTCTTCTGTTTGGATATTGATGGAGGGAGCAGAAGAAACCTGAGCTGCTTGTGAGCTTGTTTCAACAGGTTTTAAAAATATACCTGCTGAAAATTTCTCTCTGTTATTTTGTTCAAGGATCTCATCGTTGCTCACACCCTCTCCTTTTGCCTGGGGTTGGGCACCCAGCTTCTCTAGCTTTCCTTTTTCCAAGCTATCTAAAGCTTGACTCTCTTGTATATTTATGTTCTCTCCTTTTTCCAGGTCAGGAGCCTGACTCTCACTATTTATTCTCACAGCCTCACTCATTTGGAAAGGAACACTCTGTCCTACAGAAGTGGGGGTTTGAGAAGTGCTGGTGACAGCATGGATAGGGGGTTCCCTTTGTTTATCTTGGGCTAGGGATCTATCCATGGAAGCTGTGTGAGAGCTTGTCTCGATTATTGGCTCCTCTTGGGAAAAATCAAGAGAATCAATCATAGTTATATCAAAAGAATCAAGAGTGGGAGAAAAAGGAGAAGAATGTACAGTTTGGAGTGTTGGCTGTTCCTCAGACATTGAAAATTGAGGAACATCTAAAGATGACTCTGTGTGTGCACTCCTTGTGTCACTCTTTTCTTTTATTTTCTCTCTTTGGGTTTCCTCTTGTTGGTGAACAAGAGGTTGTGCAGACTCTGTACAGTGTGTTCCTGGTTGGGAACTTTCTTTAATGTCAACATCCTTTTGGGAGGATGCTGATAGTTCACTGTTTTTCCTTATAACCTCCACTGCCTTTTGGGAAGCAATAGATTGCTTTTGGCTAGAGGTTATAACTCTCTTCTTTCTCTGAAGTGGAACTTTAGCTTCTTGTTCTCCCTCATCCTCACTTGCTCCCTCAATTATTTTTCTTTTGATTGGGAGTTTTGTGATTGTCTTTGATTTTACAACCACAATCTGTTGAGAGACTGTGGAGGGGTCTATAGACAGTTGTTGTGAAGTGGTTGGAGGATTAATTGGGTTTTGGCTTTCAATATCCTCAAAGAATTGCAAAGAATAAAGATTTGGAAGCCTGTCAATGAGAATAGATCTCATGACAGGAGGAAAAAATAAAGGAACTATTACCTTTGCAGATTTATGCTTCACATCTGTAAATATTCTTTTACTCTGCAAAACAGTTGGTAAAACTTGCATTCCAGTAATATCAAGGTTAAGAATTAGATATTTAACAATCATCATCAAAAACCTAGAATAATAAATTTTATTTTTACTGGTTTTAAGTTTTATCAAAAGATTTTGCAGAATGAAAAGCCCAATGTTAATATGCCTATCATACAACACACTAAAAGTGATTTGTTGTGTGAGTGTAGTGATAGCATCATAGCCACTGCATTTAGTAGAAAATGCTTTTGTTATTATGTCAAAAAATAGTGACCACTCTTGCCTAAGATGGGGTTGTGTTATAGACCCAACAGAACTAATTTCCGCAGAATAATGTAAATTTTTAAACATAGAAATAATTTCTTCATCAGAAGAAAGAGAGTCATAGTTTTCATAAACAGGTAAATGTAAAGCATTATTTACAATAGTATGATCTATAGTGTAAACAGTGTTAGCATACCTGAAACTTACCACAGGGGAGTCAGTTTTCTCACCCTGGATGGTAGCAGTGGACCAGACAGCCGTGATAACCTCAGCGGCTTGGATGGGGGCTTCGTAAATGGCATACGATAGATTGGAGTGTTAAAGGAAATCCACAAAGGGGTGGTACTGGGCTGCAAAGTCATGCTTATCAGCCACCCCTGCATGGTTTGTCTTGTTGATATCAAAGTCTCCAAACTTGAACATAACAGTTTTAGCAGCCATTTTCAGAGATCTGTGAACTTTTGAAGAAAACTTGAAAAAGGGTTAAATTGTAGAGTATTTGCAGAGAGAAATTAATTTCAGAGCTTGAGTGTTTGTAATTGCAAAGATGTTTGAATTTTGTTTTATCAAATTGTTTGAAACGTTTGCAATTCATAAGGATAGTGAACCGTTTTTTATCGTGGGAGGGATAACTACCATAGTACCCTCGATCGGAGATTGCCCTAATCTCTGGTAAGTTCACTTGTAAGAGACTAGAAGAAGATTAGTCTCTGATAGTGTTGACTATCGGGGACTAAGGTAGTCTCTGAT
>CM025784.1:9090037-9127814 GCA_014636745.2 Centella asiatica | reverse complement strand
GACTAAGGTAGTCTCTGATAGTATTAACTATCGGGGACTAGTTAGTCACTGATAGTATTAACTATTGGGGACTAAGGTAGTCTCTGATAGTATTAACTATCGGGGACTAGTTAGTCTCTGATAGTATTAACCATCGGGGACTAATGTAGTCTTTGATAGTATTAACTATTGGGGAGTAGTTAGTCTCTGATAGTTCAAATTTTTAATTTAGTCAGGGACTAATTTAAAAACAACTGTCAGGGACTAAAATAGTCTCTTACACACTCTAGCTCATTTTATTTAATAATCAACTATTTGATTATTCATTTTATCAAATTTTTCCAGAATAAAAATTCTAGCTCCTAAAATTCTACTTTAATAAAATAAGACAGTTTCTATCCAGAAAATTAATTCTAGCTTCACAAATTCTGTTTAATTAAAAACAGCTGCAATCCAGAAAATTAATTCTAGCTTCTAAAATTCTGTTTAATAAAAATAAAACAGCTTCTTTCCAGAAATTAAATTCTAGCTATATACAGCTAAACAACTTGTTTAAAAAGAACATTAATCAATTTTTAGAGACATAATTCAACATTCCTAATTCAGAAACTAATCTAGAAAAGGTAGATTCATCTAAGGGTTTTTTAAAAATATCTGCAAGTTGTTTATCAGTTGTTACCCAGTGTAATTCGATATTACCTTCACTTACATGTTCTCTTATGAAGTGATATCTAATATCTATGTGTTTTGTTCTTGAATGTTGCACTGGATTTTCTGTTATTGCTATGGCACTAGTATTATCACAATAAATAGGAATTTTGGATAATGACATACCATAGTCTAGGAGTTGATTCTTGATCCATAGGATTTGAGCACAACATCTCCCAGCTGCGATGTATTCAGCTTCTGCTGTTGAAGTAGAAACTGAATTTTGTTTCTTGCTGAACCAAGAAACAAGTCTGCCTCCAAGAAGTTGGCAGCTTCCACTTGTGCTTTTCCTATCAAGCTTGCAACCTGCATAGTCAGCATCTGAATAACCGATTAGTTTAAAATCAGATTCTTTGGGATACCATAAACCAAGGTTTGGGGTACCCTTTAGATATCTGAGTATTCTTTTTACAGCAATCAAATGTGACTCTCTAGGGTCAGCTTGAAATCTAGCACATAAACATGTAGCAAACATTATATCTGGTCTACTTGCAGTTAGATACAAAAGAGAGCCTATCATGCCTCTATAGCTAGTAATATCAATTTTCTTTCCTTTTAAATCTTTATCTAGCTTAGTGGCAGTAGGCATGGGTGTTTTTGCAGATGCACAATCAACCAAATCATATTTTCTCAATAAGTCTTTGATATACTTAGACTGACTAATAAATATTCCATCAGTTGATTGCTTTATTTGCAAACCTAAGAAAAATGTTAATTCTCCCATCATACTCATTTCATATCTAGACTGCATAAGTTTTGAAAATTTTTCATAAGTTTTTCATTTGTAGATCCAAATATAATATCATCTACATATATTTGCACCAATATTATGTCTGAGCCTTGCTTTCTATAAAATAAGGTTTTATCTATGATACCTCTAACAAATTTATTTTCAAGCAAAAATTGAGATAGAGTATCATACCAGGCTCTTGGTGCTTGTTTTAAGCCATAAAGTGCTTTGTTTAACCTGTAGACATGATTTGGGAATTTGGAGTCCACAAAACCTAAGGGTTGGCAGACATAGACTTCCTCTTCCAATTTTCCATTCAAGAAAGCACTTTTGACATCCATCTAGTACACCTTGAAGTTCTTGTAGGCTGCATATGCCAAGAAGATTCTTATAGCTTCAAGTCTTGCTACTGGTGCAAAAGTCTCATCATAGTCTATTCCTTCTTCTTGAGAATATCCTTTTGCAACCAGTCTTGCTTTGTTCCTTGTAATTGTACCAGCTTCATCCAATTTATTTCTAAAGACCCACTTGGCACCAATTATTGATCTATTCCTTGGTTTGGGTGCCAGTCTCCAGACTTTGTTTTGAGTGAATTGGTTTAACTCCTCTTGCATGGCAATTATCCAGTCAGGATCTTGAAGTGCTTCCTCAATTTTCTTTGGCTCAATCTTTGAAAGAAAACTGAGATATAAACATTCATTTTGAGTTGCACTTCTAGTCTTGACTCCATCCTCTAGACTTCTAATTATCAAATCTGGCGTGTGGTCTCTCAACTATGGAATTGCACGTGGCAGATTTGATCTTGAAGTTGAGGCTTCATTATCTAGATTGGTGTTATCCATTCTAGCTTCATGATCAGAGACTGCTCCCCCTAAACCATTGACTCCTGCATTATCAGCTCCCCCTAAGCTGTTTATTTCTATTTGCTCCAGTGTCACTGGAGTTTCAGATTGTGCATCAGTGACTCTAGTCTCTGGTGAAACATTAGTCCCCGCAGGATTATTAATCTCATCAGTCTCTTGAGTTTCATCTAATAATCTATTCTCAGATAAATTATTAGATCTTGGCACTTTATGCACAACTGTTAGCTCCCCCTCAACTAAGTAGGGATCTTTACTATGTTGGAGTTGTTCAGTAGTCTTTGAAGGATATTCCCATGCATCCAATTCATTCTCAAAACTGAGAGGTTCATGCAATCCTTGTCCAATCATTCCTGGAATCTTTTTATCATCAAACACGACTTGTATTGATTCCACAATGACTTTTGTTCTTAGATTATATACTCTGTATGCTTTACTTGACAGAGAATAACCTAAGAAGATTGCTTCATCGGATTTATTGTCAAACTTTCCTCTTGACTCTGATGAATCTCTCAGTACAAAGCATTTACATCCAAACACATGTAAGAACTTGAGAGTTGGTTTTCTCCCAGTCATTAACTCGTAAGGTGTTTTGTTGTATGCTTTGTTTATCAAGGATCTATTCTGTGTAAAGCAAGCAGTGCTTATAGCTTCCTCCCAAAAATATGTGGGAAGCTTAGCCTCTTGTAACATAGTCCTTGCTGCTTCAATAAGGGTTCTATTTTTCCTGTCAACAACTCCATTTTGTTGAGGGGTTCTTGGAGCTGAGAATTGATGTGTTATTCCTTTTCAGTGCAGAATTCAAGTACTTGGGAATTCTTGAATTCTGTTCCTCTATCGCTCCTTATAACCCTTACTATTTTTCCTGACTCAGTTTCTATCTTCTTGATATGATCAATTATCAACTGAGCAGCTTCATCTTTTGTAAGGAGGTATTTTACCAATGTATACCTCGTGTGATCATCCACAATAACCAGTGCATATCTATTTCTTAAGATAGACATCACATTCACTTAACTAAATATATCCATATGTAGCAATTGTAACGGGTCAGTGATTGATGTTGCTGGTTTACTCTTGAATGATACACTTTTTTGTTTCCCTTTCTGGCATGCATCACATAATCCTTCTTGTGTAAATTCTAATTGTGGAATGCCAGCTACCAATCCTTTCCTCACAAGCTTGTTAATGTTCTTGAAATTCAAGTGGGAAAGCTTCTTATGCCAAAGCCAACTTTCATCAGTTGAAGCTTTGCTATACAGACATGTGATTTGATCAGTAAAAGAAATAAGATTTGCAATATACAAATTTCCTTTTCTTTTTCCAGTCAATATCACATTCCCAGATTCCTTGTCACACACCTGACATAGGTCTTCTTTAAAGATAACATGGAATCCTTTATCACATAGTTGACTCATACTAAGTAAATTGTGCTTTAAGCCGTCAACCAGTGCTACTTCTGTGAAGATGACATCTCCATGTTCAACACTGCCATATCCCCTTGTATGGCCTTTGCTGTCATCTCCAAAAGTGACTTTTGGGCCACTTTTCTCTTCATACTGTTTTAGCAGAGTCTTATCTCCGGTCATGTGCCTTGAACAACCACTGTCCAAGTACCATGATTTCTTATTTTTGCCCTGCACAGTAGAGAGTAACTAGTTTGAGATTTTTGGAACCCAAACTTTCTTGGGTTCTTTCTCACTACTTGTAGACTCAAGACTTGACTCAGATTGAGTTGATTGCCTTTTAATAGTTTTAACTTTAATAGGACAATCATTAGTCTTGCTACTTGTTTGTGAGAGACTGCCAAGCTTAGAATTTTCAGTTTTAATGCAAAGATGTTCTAACCTTTTTACTGGTGATTTATCTTCTATTCTCTTTGATGGTGCAGTCTCAATTATAGGAATTTTATTTTTGCTCCTACAGTTTATAGCTATGTGGTTGGGGTTACAACATACATGACATGTCTTTCTAGGAGCATCAGGTATTCTAGCATAGTTTGTATGTTTATTAATGCCTATCTTTCCATTCCTATTTTTCTTCTTTATGCTTAACTCCACCAATTTTTCAGCCTTTTTGTCTGGAAGATTCTCTGGTTTTTTATTTAGTTGTGTCTTTGTCATGAACCCAATATTTAATCTTTTTGTTTCACTCTTATCAACAACATTCACTGACTTTTGATTACCTTTTGTTTTTGCAGTGAATTGTTGATCTTGAGTGTTAATAAATTTAGGTTCAAAAACAGGAGAGACAAAATTAATTCTTTTAAAATTTGGCTTGCTAATTGAGGAGTTTGCAGCTTCGAATAGATCATTTAAATCTGAACTCTTGTCTAGAGTTTCATCATAACCTAGTCCAGATTTTTGACCTATTGTTTGACACTCTACCAAGTCTGTTAACTTTTTAGAGGAAGTATTCCACTATTTAATCTTAGCTTGAGCAATTTCAAGTTGCTCTACTAAGTAATATTCCCTCTTTTTCAAAGCATCAATCATGTGATGAGCTTTGTTTAAATCAGACTTGATTGTGTCAAATTGTGCCAATCTTTCTTCAAGAAACTTGTTTCTTTTCAAGAGATTGTCACGTGATTCTTTTACATTGGTACGTTCAATGGTTAATGACCTAAAGCTGACATGCAAATCAGACATGTCTTTTTGTATGCTTTCAATGCTAGAAGTATCAAGTAAATTAAGCACATTAAAATTTTGATTTACATCACATACCTTTGTAGAATCGCTTGACTCGTAACTACGAGCCATTAGGGCAAAGTTGAAAACTTCTTCATCAGAGTCGCTGTCAATCCAATCTTTTCCCTCAGTAATCAAGGCTTTGCTCTTGGATTTAGCTCTCTTATCAGCAAAGTCTTTCCTTGATTTCTCATCCTTAGATCTATCACTAGATCTTGGGTTCCTGCACTCATTGGCAAAGTGCCTTAACCCATCACAGTTGTAGCATCTTATCTTTTTTAAGTCGAAGGTGACTTTTTGACCTTCACGTTTAGGGTTAGGTTTTCTTGACGATTTTCTTCCTTTCCTGCTTGCTCTAAACTTCTTGAACTGTTTGACCATAAACGCCATGAATTCCTCCATGTCTTCATCAGAATCCAGTTCATCTTCCTGATCAGTCGAGCTAGCATCCGAAAATTCCTCATCAAGCTTCTCTTGAGACTTGCTTGTCTCAACCATCAACGCAGCTCCTCTATCCTTGCCATGCATGCGTTGTCGTTGCTCTACTTCAAGTTCATAGGTCTTTAAATTTCCGTAGAGCTTGTCCAGTGTGAGGATCTCCAAGTCATGAGCCTCTCTTATTGCCGTTGTCTTTGGATCCCAACTTGGTGGAAGAGATCTCATAAACTTAGTATTGACATCCTCATTATCATAGGACTTCCCAAGTATTTTCAGTTCGTTGAGCAAAGTGTTGAACCTATCATATACTGATGTTATTGGTTCACCAGGCTTTGCTTGAAAGAACTCATATTGTTGTGTTAACAATGATCTTTTGTTCTTTCGGACTTGGTCAGTCCCTTCACACAGGACTTTGATGGTGTCCCAGATTTACTTTGACGTAGTGCAATTTATGATGCTTGTGAACATATTTTTATCAATTCCATTATAAAGTATGTTCATTACCTTAGCATCCTTTAACACTTGCAACTTGTCTTCATTCGTATAATCACTTTCTGGAGCAAGTTCAAAGTGTTCTGCAACAACAGATCCTTCGACAGTTTTAGTAGGAATAAATTTCCTGGGTAGATAAGGACCCTTCTCAATCCTATCAATGTAATCTGGATTTGTTGCTCTTAAATGCATATACATCTTTTGCTTCCACATAGGATATTCTTCTCTTTTAAGTATGGGAATTCTAGTACCACCATCACGACTTCCAGCATACGTCATTATGCTAGAGCTGCTTGCTTCATCATTGGCCATCTCTTGGAACGTATTAATTGAATAAATTCAATTACAGGCTCTGATACCAATTGTTTTCCCAGTGAGATTCCGAGAACTTGTAGAACGGGGGGGGGGGGGGGGGGTTTGAATACAAGTTCTTTGAAATTTCTTTGAGTTACTTGTTCTATAAGAAATTAACTTTTCTTGCAGAATTTAAAGAACAAGAACACAAATCAATTTATAAACAATTGCTTTATTGATTTACAATTGAATACAAATCCTAACAATTACAATAATGTAATCATCAGCTTCTTTTCTAATCTGTATAGAAAAAGATACAAAAACTATGAAAAACCTATACAGCTTCGAAGTTACAAATATCTGTAAAAACTAATTACAGCTTCTATGACAACTGAATTATTATTAACTCAGTTCCTTTTCTGAATAAAATTCAGCTTCCTTATTCGAATCAAATACAATATTTCCTTTTTGATAGGAACAGATTTCTGGTTAGTTTCCTTACCAGCTATGTCTTCAATAATATTTTACTTTACGTGGAAGACATCCCTTTTTAATTCGAACTTTGTATCTTTCAGGAAATAAATCACGATTAGTCCCTGATGCTTCATCTTTAGTCTCTGGTGACGTCATTATTAGTCTCTGGTGCATTTAGTCCCTGATGACATCAGCTTGTGTAGTCTCCGATAGAATGGTTTCGTCTCTGACGCATTAAGGCTTAGTCTCTGATGACGTCAGCTTAGTCTCTGATGCTTTTAACTTTAGTCTCCGATAACATAAGCTTTAGTCTCCGACTCCTTTAGACTTAATCTCTGATGACTTAAGTCTTAGTCTCCGATAGGCAAAATTAGTCTCCGACAGATAAAATCGTTTTAGTCCCTGACCAATTCTCCTAGTCTCCGACAAGCCTTTTTGCAAATTCTAACGGATCAAATACACATCTTAACCTTCTAAAGCTTCGATACATCATTCCAGCAGTTACTTACAAATATGAAATAATTTTATCTCTTTACAAATAATGAATAAATTACAAACAAAGAGATAACTGCTAGCTACAAAACTTCAGTGTTACTAATTAACACTTTCTATACATTTGTACTCTAAGTAATCTAAAGACAATCATCATCAAATGTTCTAAAAGCTAACAATATACAAAAAAATTATGTATACGTAAGAAAGTTCAAGTATTTGCATGTGAGAACCCAAAAATTTTAAATGTATTTTATGATAAGAAATAATTTTATTTTATGTTATTATATTTTTTTGCATGGAAGATTGTTGTTTGCTGTCAAAAAGTCATGATGAACAGCCGTTTTACCGTCCAAATTAACCAATCATTTTATCCTAAAGCTTAACTTTAGCTTACTGCTCTTGAACTTTATAAATACCTCATTCGAGATGAAATTTTAATTCCTTTACCAAAATTTCTCTTTTAAGAGTTTTGTTTAAACTTATCATCTCCATAAATTTCCAAGTTCTTCTTTCGGAACATTATTTTCAGACCAGCTTTGATTTCACCCTTAAGAACGAAGAGGTAAGAACCTGGTACCCTACTTAGTTTCTTTCGTGCATAACATCAAAGATTTATGCTAAGTTCATACTCTTTTGCATCTCCATGAGTCATCCTAGGCTAAGTTTGCTCATGATAAGCCTTCCATGGTAGCAGAGACAAGCTCTAATGTGAGTATCTGATGAGATATTGTTAATCTCTGATGAGATATTGTTAGTCTTTGACGAGATATTCTTAGTCTCTGATGAGATATTCTGTTAATATCTGATGATGACGTCAGCTTTAGTCTCCGACAGGCTAAAGTTTAATCCTCGATGACGTCATTAGTCTCCGACGGGTTATTTACTCTCGGATGACGTCAACTTTAGTCTCTGATAGGCTAAAGTTTAGTCCCTGATGACGTCATCAGTCCCTGGTGAGCTATTTAGTCTCTAATGACGTCACCCTTAGTCTTCGACAGTGTTGGTGTTAGTCTCCGATGACGTCACCTTTAGTCTCCGATAGGGTTAAGATGACGTCATCAGTCTCTGATGAGAAGTTAGTCTCCGATGACGTCACCCTTAGTCTCCGATAGGGTTAAGATGACGTCATCAGTCCCTGGTGAGCTATTTAGTCTCTGATGACGTCAGGCTAGTCTCCGATAAGTTAAGATGACGTCATCAGTCCCTGGTGAGTTGTTAGTCTCTGGTGACGTCATTCCTTAGTCTCCGATAGGCTAAGTTCAATCCTTGATGACGTCATCCATAGTCTCTAATGAAGGAAATTCCTAGTCTCTGATGGCTAAAGTTATCAGTCCCTGACGAGTTTGTTAATAAGAAGATTACTCCTCGATGTTCAATCTGTTATCAAAACTATAAAACATGACTTTCTTAAAATGATTTCATGATGTTATTATGTCAGATTTAGGACATTCTAAGGACATCACATACACATTTTCTTTCATAAATTCTTATTGAGGTATTAAAATATTACTTGCATAATGTACAGAATCTTTCACTCACCAGTAAGATTGAATTTGAATTTTTGTGGCTAAGGACCGAGGCAAGTATATACATTCAATCTGATGCTTATTTTAATTTAACGCAGTATCATTTGATTCGATATGTGTGCAAGACTTGATTATATGTTCAATTGTTTTAAGAATGAGCATGCTATGCTTTAAATTCCGCTAGCATGATATGAACGATAATGCGTGGATATAACTGAGCTTTGATTTTCAACTAATTCTAAATCTTATATCTGTGCAAATAAATGAGAATGATATGTCCTTTAAATGGGTTATGCCACATGGATGGTTAGAGGAAAGGAAAGGTGCTGATTTGTTCTTCACCTGACCTAGAGGAATATTATGTGACTACGCACGTTCACATAAGGAGGGATCATGTAGGCACAGTTAGGCCAATTGTATACCGTATGGTTAGCAGATCCAACAGGTTTAGCCCCCGACAGATATTTTTACTTTAAGGAAGTTATGCTTTGTTTTAAGAAGGATTACACAATTGTTTATCATCAGTAATCCTAAAGAATCTTAAAGATCTGTGAGGCATTATTATTGATTCACCAAGCCTCTCAACAGAATTGAATCCTTTGAAACTGTGACGACCCCATAATCCCATACCGGACTAGGGCATCATCAAAAGAAGGTAAAGATAACCATTCATCCATTCCCAAATAAATACTGAATAAAAACAGCATTTAAGAGTTATTACAACCCAAGAATTAAGTAATTACAGCGGAAGCTATTACATCATTTCCTAATAACAAAATAAATCTCATCGACTCTTCAAACGTCTTCCTTCTTTCCTTCATTCATTCCTTTCTTTCCTTCATCAGTTCTATCAAAAAGATAAACACTTAGCAGCTTATCATCTTTGCTTTCCCCTTGTCAGAGGGTTCAGCTTTAGCTTTCTGTCCTGCAAATCATTAACATTCAACATGGGTGAGCGTTTTACGCCCAGCAAGTATATACACGTAGAGGCAAATATGAATAATTCAACGAATTTCATCTGGAATCAAAGGAGAGAAATTCAAATTCTGTTTGTGAGGCTTGGTGAAGCAATACCAAGTCCTCGGAAACCTTCAAAATCTTTGAGGATTCACTGATGATATACAACTTGTGATCCCCCCTTGAAGAAAGTCAGGTATACACCTGATCATAACATTCTCAAATATCCAACGGGGGCTACACCCGTGGATCTGCTAACCATACAGTACACAGCTGGCCAGGCTGGACCGCATGATCCCTCTGAGTGACTACGTAGTCAAATAACATTTCCTCTTGGTCAGGTGAAGAACACATCAGCACCTTTCCTTTCCTCTTGCCAACCATGTGGCATAACCCCCATAAGGGGCATCATTCACATTCTCGTTGCATAGACATAAGATTGAAAACATAGCTGAAATTCAAAGCTCATTTATATCCATGCATCATCATTCATATCATGCTAGCAGAATCAAAAGCATAGCATGCTCATGCATCAGAACAATGAAAGTATAAATCCAACCTTCTACGCATATCGAAACAAATGATAATGCGTTAAACTGAAATAAGCATGAGATTGTGAATATACTTGCCTCAGTCCTTTGCTCACTACCAAATTTAATTTACTCGCGAGTGGAAAATTCTGTAAGAATATACATATCACAAAAATGAATTTATTATCTGGGTTTAAAATATGAGGGAGAAATGCACATGTGATGTCCTTAACTTTTAACGTCTCAATCTGATATAAAACTATTGAGGTTAAGAAATCAATTCAAACATCTTAAAATAATTTAAGAAAATAGCATTTTATAGTTTTTAAAACAAACTGCGCATCAGGGAAGTACTATGCTTTAACTCACTGGAGACTAGTAACCCATCGGGGATTATCAGTCCTTCGGGGATTATTAACCCATCGGGGATTATTAACCCATCGGGGATTATCAGTCCTTCGGGGATTATTAACCCATCGGGGATTATTAACCCATCGGGGATTATCAACCCATCGGGGATTATCAACCCATCGGGGATTATCAACCCATCGGGGATTAACCCATCGGGGATTATCAACCCATCGGGGATTATCAACCCATCGGGGATTATTCGGGGATTAACTCATCAGGGATTAACTCATCAGGGATTAACTCATCAGGGATTAACTCATCGGGGATTAATCGGGGATTAACTCATCAGGGATTAACTTATCAGGGATTAACTCATCGGGGATTAATCGGGGATTAACTCATCAGGGATTAACCCATACTCGTCAGAGACTAAGTTAAAGTCTGCCTCAGATACAGGGTCGTCTTCCTTATTCCTCCATGTGTGGTGCCCTCAACCATATCCACACTTAGGTCAAAACTCATCATTCTCTCAGTGATACATAACATTTCTTTTGGTCTGCATGCCATCCTAAACACGGTTTAGGGTAAAGAAAATCAGGTTAAAGAATATTCAAGCATGGGGTTGCGACTACTGTCAACAGAATGTTTGGTAGTTAAAGGTTTGTCCATCAGGTGGTTGTCAACAACACTACACCCAACTAGACAACTTGAAATAAATGACATTTACTCCGATCGTTAGAATATGCATTAAGTCATACTTTTGAGAATAAATGAACATGGTATTAAAGGTGGTAGGTAGAGCAGAGACGCAAGAAATTTAGCAAGACTTAAATAAGATGCTCTTACCTCCTTACTGTAGGAAGAAAATAAATGCTTCGGTTTATCCTTCAAGAAGAACTGCTGTCTCGAAAATTATATTTAAGTTTGATGGAAGTTTAGAAAGGTAGAATCAAGGTTACAACAGCGTGATGTGTATATATATCACTTGGTTGAACAACAAGAACCGTAGGATCAACTTGATCTCAGCTGTTGGTTATGAAAAGAAAGGAAATGACTGAAGAAGGAGAGAGTGATTGAAATGGCTGCTGTGCCTTCGGTCATCTTTCATAGCTGACTCTAGGGTAATGGTAGGGATGATGAGCATTTAATGCTGCTGTTCCCTCCCCCCATCAGTGGAGTATTTTAAAAAAAACGGGTACTGTAGCTACCCGAAGCATTCATGCCAAAACACTCCTTTAAAGGTAGAACAACTTATAATCCTCATAAGCTTTACAAAATCATTTAGAAAATAAATCTTTTGGACATCACATTGCAGATAAATTTTTCATAATAATAAAAAAAAAAAAATAATAAGCAAAAGTAATTAGATTTCATCACGAAATTTATTTACAAATCGGGGTCTTCACATCCTTCCCCCCTTACAGAAGTTTCGTCCTCGAAACTTAACTCTCAAACAAATGGGGATACTTATTAAGCATAACGCTTTCAAGCTCCCAAGTAGCTTCCTCCATACCATGATTCTTCCATAACACCTTTACAGAAGGAATTTCTTTATTCCTGAGGATTTTAACCTGCCGATCTACTATCTGGACAGGGATCTCTTCATAACTTAAATCAGTCCGCAAATCTATCGATTGATAGTCTAATATTCCTTCATAGTTGCCCTTAAAAGGACGCAAAACTGAGATGTGAAATACATCATGCACGTGACCTAAAGCTGGTGGTAAAGCTATTTGATAGGCCACTTCACCAACTTTCTTCAATACCTCAAATGGTCCCACAAAACGGGGACTTAACTTTCCCTTCTTGCCAAAACGCATTATGCCCTTCCAGGGTGACACCTTTAACAACACATAACTTCCAACTTCCAGTGTTTGGTTCTTTCTGTGTTGATCAGCATATTGCTTTTGTCGGTCTTGAGCCGCCTTCATTCTAGTTTTGATCACTTTAATTGCTTCCTCAGTTTGTTGGGCTATCTCCGGTCCCAATAATCTTCGCTCTCCCACTTCATTCCAGTAAAGTGGAGTTCTACACTTTCGACCATACAAGGCCTCAAATGGCGCCATGCCAATGCTGGCATGATAGCTATTATTGTAGGCAAATTCAACCAGTGGTAGATAGTTGTCCCAATGCCCTTTAAAATCGAGAACGCAAGCTCGAAGCATATCTTCTAGGGTTTGGATCGTGCGTTCAGATTGACCATCTGTCTGGGGATGATAAGCTGTACTCATGTCTAACCTTGTCCCCAGATATTCCTGGAAACTTTTCCAAAACCTTGAGGTAAACCTCGGATCTCGATCAGAGACGATGGAGACTGGCACTCCATGTCGACTTACAATTTCCTTGACATATAACTTTACCATTTGATCCATCTTGTAGGTATACTTTATAGCCAAGAAATGGGCTGACTTGGTCAATCTGTCGACTATAACCCAAATAGCATTCATTCCACCCGGCGTGGTTGGTAAACCAACAACAAAATCCATCGTGATAAATTCCCACTTCCACTCAGGAATTTCCAGTGGTTGTAACAACCCACTTGGTTTCTGATGCTCTGCTTTAACTTGTTGGCATGTTAAGCATTTGCTTACCCATTCAGCTATCTCCCTTTTCATGTTGGGCCACCAAAAATTTTGCTTCAAATCTTGGTACATTTTCGTGCCTCCGGGATGAAAAGAGAATTTTGAGTTGTGGGCTTCGTGAAGAAGCTCTTATCTCAATTCCATTTTTGTAGGAATCCAAATTCGACCTTCAAATCGTAAAAGTCCATCATTGTGCATGAGGCATTTGCCTTTCTCTCCTTTAATCAATTTGGTCTTTTCTTCATCATGCTCTTCTTGTGCGACCTTAATGAGGTCATGCAACTGGGGCCGAGCTCGAATTTCTTGCTCTACTTCCATCCTTTGAGTCTTGGTAAGTGCATGCAGCTGTAGGCGCTCAAATTCCTTTATAACCTCTTCCTGAGTGGTAATCACATTCAGTCTTTCGCGACGGCTGAGCGCATCAGCAACTACATTTGCCTTTCCAGGGTGATAGTTGATGGAGCAATCATAATCCTGAATCAACTCCAACCAACGCCTTTGTCGCATGTTGAGTTCTTTTTGCGTAAATATGTACTTTAAACTTTTGTGGTCAGTATATATTTCGCACTTCTCACCATAGAGGTAGTGCCTCCAAATCTTTAAGGCAAAAACGATTGCTGCTAGCTCCAAGTCATGTGTAGGATATCGTTTTTCACAATCCTTCAGTTGCCTTGAGGCATAAGCAATTACTTTACCATGCTGCATTAAAACTGCTCCCAGCCCTTGTTTTGACGCATCACTGAAAATGACAAACTCTCCCTTATCATCTGGTAGCGTCAGGGTAGGGGCTGTAGTTAATCTTGTCTTCAATTCTTGGAAGCTCTTCTCGCAATCAGAATTCCAATCAAACTTCACAACTTTTCTTGTCAAGGTTGTCAAAGGCACAGCTACTTTTGAAAAATCCTTCACAAACCTCCGGTAGTAGCCGGCCAAACCTAGGAAACTCCTGACCTCTGATGGGTTTGTCGGCCGAGGCCACTTCGTGATTGCCTCAATCTTATTGGGGTCCACTGCAACACCAGACTCATTGATTACATGACCAAGAAACTTCACTTCCCTTAGCCAAAATTCACACTTAGAGAACTTGGCGTATAATTGCTCTCTTCTTAGAATTCCCAGTGCCATCCTCAAATGCTCCTCGTGCTCCTTTGCTGTCTTCGAATAGATAAGAATGTCATCGATGAAAACAATGATAAACTTATCTAGAAATGGCTTGAAGACGCGATTCATTAAATCCATGACTAAGTTAACCCATCAGTGGGTAATTATCCTCTGATGGCTAAATCAATCCATCAGCACATGATTATCTTCCGATGGCTTGCAGTTAAGTCTTAGTGTATTTGTTTCGTAATTAAACTATGTTTGTTTTAACTTTTCTACACAGTTGTTTATGTTGAACGTGGACATCAAGAGGAAAAATCATTATCTTTCTAGAGACTTAGTATTAAGCTATTCTCTATAATATCATAACATAGTTTTTTAGAGATAAAGAAGAACAAAGTTTAAATATATGGAGAATGTTTCTTTGAGTATTTCAAGAGAATAGAGATTATTCATGTGGTTTATCTCTATGAGAAAAATTATAGGGGAAGGAATACGTTTTGATTAGTCAAGGTTTCATACATATTCCTCTTCAAGTTAAATGACCAAGTAGTTAAAATAAATAACTTAATTAAATCTTTCAAAATCACCTTGCAAGCTTTCAATTCTGCAGCACACGCTGTATAAAAATTATTTTGAGTTTGAGAGTGTTTAGAGAAGAAGAGTAGTAAGACAAGGGTTTTCTTTATATAGGAGATCTAGGAAAACCATTATGTTTGATGTGGGTTATTTCTCACTTTAGATTAGCATCGAACGTGAAATTAATTAAACAACTAAAATATGATAAACAATTACTTGATCATTACATTCACACGTAAGTGTGTACTTGTCACAGGTGTCATAAGGTAGTACTTATTAGTACTAATGACTAATCGACTGAAATGCTTACTCATTAGGTAGAATTATTATTTAAATCCCTTTCTTTGTAATCGCAGTAGTAGTAATCCATACTAATATCATTACTATATAAACTATTACTGTTCAATATAATATCTTAAACTAAAATTTATTTCTTTCAGTATTCATAAAAGAATATTTGATCACAATCCAAATAAACATTACTAAAATTTAATAAATGCTTTAATATTATAATAATATTTTACAAAAAGTCTGGGACTTCACATCCTCCCTCTTTAAGAAAATTTTTGTCCCCAAAATTTACTTATAAAATAAGTGAGGATACTTTTCAATCATGTCTTTTTCTAATTCCAATGTAGCTTCTTCAACTTTGTGGTTCCTCCAAATAACCTCTACGGAGGGAACTTCTTTATTTCTTACTCTCTTAACATGTCGATCCACTATCTGAATTGGTTCCTCTTCATAAGTCAAATCTTCACGGATCGCAATAGGTTGATAATCTATGACTCTCTTGAAAGCAGGTTTGTAAGGCTATAAGACCGACACATGGAACACATTGTGGAGGTGTCCTAAAATCGAGAGTAATGCTAACTCATATGCTACAGGTCCTATTTTCCTTAATATCTCGAAGGGTCTAACATAACGTGACTCAAGTTTTCCCTTTTTTTCAAATCTTCTAACTCCTTTCCAAGGGGACACTTTAACAAAGGCAAAATCTCCAATATTCATTACTTGGTCCTTGCAATGTTGGTCAACATAACTCTTTTGTTGATCTTGTGAGAGTTTCATCCTTTATCGGATGATAGTAAGAGCTTTTTCTGTTTGTTGAATCATTTTTGGTCCTTCTAACTTCCTCTCCCCAAACTCATTTTAATGTAATGGGGTTCTACACTTTCTTCCATAGAGTGCTTCAAAAGGGGCCATACCAATACTGGCATGGTAACTATTATTGTAAGTAAACTCTATTAATGGTATGTGTTCATCCCAACTTCCCTTGAAATCCAATGTACAAGCTCTTAACAAGTCTTCCAAGGTTTGTATTTTCCTTTCTGATTGCCCATCGGTCCGGGGGTGATACGCAGTACTCATATCCAAACGAGTACTAAGATATTCTTGAAACTTATTCCAAAATCATGAAGTAAAACGGGGATCTTTGTCTGACACAATTGATACAGGAACTCCATGTCTACTTACAATCTCTTTCATATAGAGTTTTACTAACTGATCCATCTTGGAGGTATCTTTTATAGACAGAAAATGTGTTGACTTGGTCAGTCTATTAACAATAACCCAAATAATGTTACTTCCTTTTACTGTAGATGGTAATCCAACTACAAAATCCATTGTAATAAGTTCCCATTTCCATTCTGGAATTTCTGAATTTTGCAACAATCCACTTGGCTTCTGAAGCTCTGTTTTTACTCTTTGACAAGTTAAACAATGACTTACCCAATTTGCAACTTCCTTTTTCATTTTGGGCCACCAATAAATCAGACACAAATCTTGATACATTTTGGTGCTCCCAGGATGTATCGATAATTTTGACTGATGTGCCTCTTGTAGGATCTCGTGTTGCAATTCTTCCATTGGGGGTATCCAGATTCTATTTTTAACTCATAGTAGACCTTTGGCATCTATTTGACATTTCCCTTTTTATTTCATTAAAAGTTTCTTTTTATCTTCTTGATGGTCCTCTTGTGTTCTCTTAATTTGGTTGTACAATTGGGGCTCCGCCTGAGTCATTTCTCCTATTTGTACATCGTACTTTACTGACATTACATTGAGTTATAATCACTTTAAATCCTTACACAACTCAATTTGTGTGATCATGATGTTCAAACGTTCACGCCTACTCAGGGCATTTGCTACCACATTAGCTTTTCTAGGGTGGTAATTTATTGTACAATCATAATCCTTGATTAATTCCAACCATCTATGTTGTATCATATTCAGCTCCTTCTGCGTGAAGATATACTTCAAGCTCTTGTGATTTGTGTATATCTCACATTTCTCTCCATATAAATAATGTCTCCAAATATTAAGTACTAAAACGATTGTTGCTAACTCTAAGTCGTGAGTTGGGTATCATTTTTCATATTCCTTTAATTGCCTTAAAGCATAGGCAATAACCTTTCCTTGTTGCATTAACACACAACCAAGTCCTTGTAAAGATACATCACTATAAATAATAAAATTTCTAGTGTCATCGGGTAAAGTTAAGACTGGTGCCATTGCCAATCTTTTCCTTAGTTCCTTGAAACTTCTTTCACATTCAGGAGTCCATGTGAACTTTATCATGTTCTTAGTAAGGTTGGTTAGTGGTACTGCTAGTTTTGTGAAATCTTTTATGAATCGTCGGTAGTAACCAAATAGTATAAGAAAACTTCTTACTTCAGTGGGAGTAGTTGGTTGAGGCCATTTAGTCACTGCCTTAATTTCCATTGGATCTACTGATATTCCATTTATGTCAATGACATGACCAAGGAATTGTACCTTTTGTAACCAAAACTCACATTTAGACAGCTTAGCATACAACCTCTCTTTTCTCAAAATCTCCATAGTAAGTCGAAGGTGCTCTTCATGTTCTTCCTTTGTTTTGGAATAAACCAAAATATCATCAATGAACACAATAATGAACATGAGTCAAGTCAATGTTATTTGTCAAGATAGGGTTTAAAAAATAGGTTCATTAGATCCATAAAAGTTGTAGGGGCATTTGTCAAACCAAACGACATTAATAGGAACTCGTAATGTCCATATCGGGTACAAAATGCTGTTTTCAAAACATCATCAGCTTTTACCCTTAGTTGATGGTATCTAGACCTCAAGTCAATTTTGGAGAAGTAGGCTGCATCTTTCAATTGATCAAAAAGATCATCTGTTCTTGGCAAAGGGTATCTATTCTTAATGGTTAATTTATTCAATTCGCGATAATCAATGCATAAACGCATTGATCCATCCTTCTTCTTCACAAACAAAACAGGGGCTCCACATGGTGAAACAGTAGGATGAATGAAACACTTATCCAACAATTCTTGTAATTTTATCATCAATTCCTTTAATTCTATTGGGGTTATACGGTATGGTGCCTTTGATATTGGTGTTGTACCAAGACTTAATTCAATGCCAAACTCTATTATTCTGTTAGAAGGTAAACCTGGTAATTCTTCGGGGAACATGTCCTTATATTCTTGAATCACTGGAGTGTCATCTACTGAAAGTTTCTCTTTAGTAATGTCTTGGACATAGGCTAGGAAGGTCTCTCCTCCTTTCTTGATTAGTTTCCTAGCTTGAATGTTAGAAAGGATTTGGCTAGAATTAGTTGGTTTGGTTCTATAAAAGGTTATCTTATTATTTTGAGGTGTCTGATACTTTCTTAACAAATCCATATCCAAGATGACATCAAATTCTCCTAACTTAAAAGGTATCAAATCAGCTGGGAACTCATGTTTTCCTACTTGAATGATACATTGATTTAAAACCTTCATAATGTGATACGTCTCCTGATTAGCAATCATAACCTCTAATGGATGGAGAAACTCTTGTCGTTCTAGTTTTAGTTTCTCAACTAAGTGTAAAGAGATAAAGGATCTAGTTACTCCTGAATCAAATAATGCATATGCTAGTATAGAATTAACTGGAAGCATACCTATCACCACATCAGTGGATTGCAATACATCATTAACAGTCATGTCGTAAGTGCATGCCATGGGGCGTACATGAATTGCATTAGATCCTGTTGGTGGCCTCTTTTCTCCTTCAATGAGCTTCCTACTTTTTTGGGGGCAGTTCAGGGAAATATGACTTGTCATGCCATATGTGTAGCATGTGGTATTGATAAGTCTTCCTAGATTCTGATTTTGAGGCCTGTTCTGGCTTATTACAGGAAAGTTGGGGTAGTCATGGGACATATGCCCTGGCTGTCTGCACTAATAACATACCCTTAGTCCATTCAAATAGGGTTCTTTCTCATGGTTCTTATCACACTTGGAGCAAACGCTTCCTTTTCTCAGTCCACTACTCTCCGACAGGTTTCCATTCCAATGACGCTTGTTCTTATTAAAATTGGGGCTAGTAAAACTTCCCACTCTAGGTTCTTGTTTAATCTGTGGACCTCTTTGAGGCCTATTCCATTTCTAGGTGATGTCATTCTTCTTTCGCTTATCACGATTATATTTTGCGAGGACTTCAATCCCTTGTTCTGGTATCTTAGTTTTCTTAACGACAGCATAAAAATCATCTAGTGCTAAGATTTCCACTTTATTATAGAGCCAAGGATTCAGTCATGGCTCGAAACATCTCGCCCTCCTCCACTCAGTGTCCACTTGGTGTGGAGCAGAGCGAGATAGTTAAATGAATTTTGCTTCATACTAAGCTATAGTCATACTTGTTTTAAACTAAGGAAGTTGATTTCCATTTCATCAAATATACTTAAAGGAAGATACTTTTGCAAGGAACATTTCGGTGAATCTTTCCCAAGGAATTTCACGGTTGTTGTTATGAGCAGCTTGCTGAGTCAACTCTAACCGCTTTGCATTCTCCCACCAAAAGTTTACTTCTTCTGTTAACAGGTAAGAGGCAAAGGTAGTTTTCTTGAGATTTGTAACCTCATAAATCCTAAAGGCTTTCTCGACCTCCTTGACCCAATCTTGGGTTACTATTGGACCTTCTTTTCCAATAAATATAGGTGGTTTTAAATCCTTGAAATCCTTAAAAGTAACCTTGTGTGTTGGGTTATTGGGTTGGGGATTCTGTTTTGGTATTCCCAAATGCTTCTCTCAGCAAATTTACAGGGTCTTGCATACGGTCGGCAGTGTTGGCTCTAGTTTGATCTTCTGGTTGGCGAGGCCTTCCACGACCTCGACGGTTTTATCCTTCCATTTTCTGTTAAACAACATATATCGTTGTAATAACCTTTAAATTCTTTATTTTGAAATTGTTCTCATTTCTAGCATTCAATCTATATGCAAAAATAAAGTTCTTTTGTTAAGGTAAAGTGTAACATGTCACATAAGATGGTAAAATGAACTATTTATATGTACTGTTATGTTAATAACATGATACAAAATTTTGGAGACATGCTAAGTCTCCTCTCCCAGGTCAGTTTACAAACCTACGACCACCTCGGGATAAAAACTTATAACAAAAAGGAGCCTGCCAACTATTAGTTCCTAATTTCACAACATCCATACTAACAAAACATAAACCCCTATTAACAATCTCCTTTATCATTCCCAAAAGCTATTATAGTGGATATTGATTATATATACATACTTAGAACCTTCATTGTAGGCAACCCAGAATTGTTTTCTGATCCTCAGATCAGATCTTCCTCACTGAGTCCTGAATTGACCCAACTTACCGTGATATCTTCAAAGGCATGGGCTAACCTTAATTAATAGTTCGAAAAGGACATCAAGGCCTCCATTGATGCCTTAGAAACTGGTGCAAATCGTCTTGTTTCAACATTTGCTGATTAATAGCTTGCATCGCCATTTTATAGTAAGCTTTGACATGACATTTGGTGAACGCGCTCCAATATCCGTTTGCAACTACAAGCCTCCCTGACATGGAAAAAAGTCGCCTCCTCCCTATCCCGTAAGTCAACTTCATAATATTTGAGCTGATTTCGGAGCCTTTGCTCCACACTTAAAGCATCTGCAGTCGAAACTAGTACCACATGTGCTGCTACTGGGGTGGAATTGGTGCAGGTAGGGGTGCATAAGTTGGCTCAGGAGCAGGCATGGTAAAACTGAAGGCACGGAAGTTTGTGGGGATAGACTTCCTAGCAGTGTGTCTAATCTTCGTATGCAAGCTAGAAGGAACATCTGGTATAATAGTGGGTGGAGAGACAGAAGGTGCGACCTGTGTCGGGGTCACCTCCCTTGAACTCTCTTGATCTAAAGGAAAATCTACTACCCTTTGTCCATTTATGTCATTATTACTAGCATCCTCAGTAGGATCATCTTCATTCTCAAACATAAGGTTGACAGCGGTAGGCTCAAGAACTTCAGTTCTAACAGATATAGGTTGGTGTGACAGAACATCCTCCAGGGTCCACCTATTTGGTTCGGCAGTTGTTAAGGAATTCAAGGTATTATCATGTTGGCGTATGTCAGACATCTACAAAACCATAAGGAACTCAATTAGTCTTTCTAAGTCAAGGAAAATAAATTAACTATTGATGTGCAAAATATTTGCTAATCAGGTTCCTAATATTACGCACACTCATGATATCCCCATCACTCAAATCTTATTGTTTCTATTTCCCAAAATTTTAGGACTGGTTTGTCCAAAACTTTAATACGTCCCATCTTTTCTAGTTTGGCACATAAATACTCTTTCTGGTGTTTATGCTCTGATACGTAGCTGTGACAGCCCCGATTTCCCAACTATAAGCCAGACTTGTCAGTCTATTATCAAACGTTGCGACTCTGACTTTCAGCGGAACACCGGGCCGTCAATGGGACAAAAGAACTAACAAAAAATTCTAGCAGCGAAAAACATAACTCTCTATTACAATACCAAAATTGAAATCGTATTCATCAGCCCTTAACAGCCAGTCCTAGTGATACATCCGTTCTTTACCCTTGGAACTTTCATCTTTTTCACTTTTAATTGAAAGAGAAATTAAGTAAGTATGAGTGATAAAAGCTCAGCAAGTATTATGTTATAGGACAGTTGAAAGGAATGAAAATTCTGCAGCTAGTTCTGAAATACAATTTCCAAGGCAATGTTAATGTGTATGATCAACATTAAGAGTTCAAACTATTGGATTCCCATCTCAAATGGGGAGAATCCACATTCTCAGATAGGTGGAAATTGGAAATTTAACGCCTCTGAATGAAAAATAAAAATTCACATAAGCACTTGACGTCTTTCAGTTCTTGACTTACTAGATCGCCTTAACTCCGTTCAGTACTAGGACCTACTGAGAATATTGGTTACCATTTGACAATAGCAGGCCAAGGCTATCTCAAAATGGTCTACGGTGTACATACGTATGACACTTAAGGTAGATATAATTATATTTATAGGGCCCGACAGAATAGAATAACCCATTCTTAATTCTGGGGTGTTCCCTCATCATCTTATATAGTGGATTACTCCTGACACCTCAACGAAGGTCACATAGATAATTTCATAAAAAACATTAGAAGAATTAAACTGAATTGAATGGTTCAATATGTCATGTATTAACATGGAACAAATAGGATGTTTGTAAATTGGATACAAGTAGTCAAGCATTTAATAATAAGATCTTAGCTCAAGTTGAAAAAGTAACTTTTATTATCTATCAGTACGTATATAAAAAAATTATATATACGTAAGAAAGTTTGAGAATTCGCATATCATGGCTTAACGCAGATCGAATCAACTGATCAAGCATTTAATTGCAATAAGCATTATGTATTACATTCTCAACGGAAGCTATTCTATGACTATATAATAATACAAAACATCACTCTTCAGAACATCTTCCTTTCTTCCTTCCTTATTGACACTCAAAAGGGTTAGCCAAACTCAGTAGCCAATCATCTTTACCTTCCCCTTGTCAGAGGGTTCAGCCTTTATATCCTGCCCTGCATGACATTAAAATTCAACAAGAATGAGCGAATTACACCGAGCAAGTATATAAACAATTTGGGGAAGCAAAATTGGAATGTTACTAGGGATTCAATTCTATTGAGAGGCTCAGTGGAACAATACTAATGTCGCAGAAATCTTTGAATAATCTTTAGGATTACTGATGATAAACAATGTGTAATCCTCCTTGAAGAAAAGGCAGGTATTCACCTGTGTACAACTTTCTCAAAATATCCATCGAGGGCTAAACCCGTTGGATCTGCTAACCATATGGTACACAACTGGCCTAACTATGACCGCATGATCCCTCCTTGTGTGAACGTACGTAGTCACTTAAAATTCCTCTAGGTTAGGTGAAGAACAAATCAACACCTTTCCTTTCCTCTAGCCAACCATGTGGCATAACCCATTTAAGGGACATATCATCCTTATTCATTAGCACAAATATATAATTGAAAAATAACTGATAAATCAAAGCTCCGTTATATCCATGCACTTTCATTGATATCATGCTAGTGGAAATTAAAGCATAACATTCTGATTCACAAGGAAATTTAAACATAAAAGTCATAACCTTGTACGCATGTCGAATCAATTGATCATGCACTTAACTGAAATAAGCATAAGAGTGAGAATATACTTGCCTCGGTCCTTTGCACACAATCAAATTCAATTTACTCATAAGTGTAAGATTCTATAAATCATGCATATATTAGTTTAATACCTTAATAAGAATTAAGAAAGAAAATGCATATGTGATGTCCTTAAGCTTTTAATGTTTCAAATCTGACATTCGAATCGTTGAGGTTGAAGGAAAAACATTATCAAATAATTTAAGAAAATAATATTTTATAGCTTTGAAGATAGACTGTGCCTCAGGGGAAACTTAGCCTGTCGGAGACTAAGGATGACATCATCAGAGACTAATTTAAACTTCCTTCATCAGAGACTAAGATTATCTCGTCAGAGACTAATATTAACTCATTAGAGACTAGAATTATCTCGTCAAAGACTAACTCAGAGCTTGTCTTCGTTTTGATGGAAGGCCTAACATGAACAAACTCAACCTAGGATGCCTCATTAACATGAAAATGCAAAAGAATAAAGTCCTTTAAAGTTTTATTCCTTCTTGAAAACTTAGCATACAAGGTTAATAAATCTTTGATGCTATGTACGAAAGAAACTGAGTAGAGTACTAGGTTCTTACCTCTTCGTCTTTAAGCTTGTCTGAGAATAATTTTCTGAGAGAAAGACTTAGAAATTTATGAAGATTGTAATTTTAGAGAAGAACTTTAGAAGGGAAATTTTTAGAAAAGAGATTAAAATTTTACCTTCGAATGAGGTATTTATAGCAAACTAAGATTAAGCCTTGAGATAAGATGATTGGTTAATCTGGACGGTAAAACGACTGCTTATCATTACTCTTTAACAACTAACAACGTAATAAGGAACTACTGTCACACATGCACATAAGCTTCATCAATTAATGACACACAAGCAGCTTATTAACCCAAACATCATACGTACATATGAGATCATTTCCCTTACGTAAGCCATTTAAGTTATTTTGAATGAAACTTGCTAACCTCCACACTCATATTCCATAACATCAATCTTTGTTCATGCTTGATTAAATTAATCTCATACAAGATTTTTAGATTACTATATTCAAATCCCTTTGATGATTTTACAAAGGAAATTAATGTTATAGAATTTTGGACGTCACATGGACATAATGCTCAAGCATTTAAAATTCATACCTCATAGGAAATCATCTCATAAACATTTTATTCCTATTTATTTAAGAAAATAAAATTTTGGGTCGTCATATTTTACCACCCTTAAGAGAAGTTTCATCCTCGAAACTTAGCTACGAAACAAATGGGGGTACTTGACAATCATAGTGCTTTCAAGCTCTCAAGTAGCTTCCTCTACACTATGATTTCTCCATAACACTTTTACGGAATGAATCTCTTTATTCCTAAGAATTTTAACCTTTCGATCTAAAATCTGGACAGGGACCTCTTTATAATTTAAATCCGGTTGCAGCTCTATCGGTTGATAATCGATTACTCCTCTATGGTCTGCTTTGTAAGGATGTAACACTGATATGTGAAATATATCATGTATGTGGCCCAAAGCCGGTGGCAGTGCCAATTGATAGGCCACTTCACCAATCTTTCTCAACACCTCGAATGGTCCCACGTAGCGGGGGCTTAACTTTCCTTTCTTGCCAAAACGCATTACATCCTTCCAGGGTGACACTTTTAACAATGCATAACTCCCGATTTCCAAGGTTTGATCTTTTCTATGTTGATCAGCATATTGTTTCTGTCGGTCTTGAGCTGCCTTCATTCTCATTATGATCATCTTGATCGCTAATAAGTCATAATTTGATCACGTCTTTTATTTTTATTTTCATGTTCTTAAATATTATCTATGCTTATTTTGTGCGTTTTTAGTGTTATTTATCTTTAGGAATGCAAAATGGAGCAAGGAGCAAAAACAGTATTTAAAGAGCAGAAATCAGTGTTGAATATGACATAAGGCGTGGGCACACTCTGCAGGAAGTCTTCTTTGAGGGATTCAGCTAGAGTGGGTGGACCAAATGTTGTGGTAATAGGAGAAGGTGCTTGAACCTTGGCTTCAAATGACTTGGATATGGTGGCATCAGGGTCTTCAGATTTGTCTTGATTTTTATCCCCTGATGCACATTTAGGGTTCTGAGATCTTCTTTGCTGAGGATTCCTGGAGGTCCTAGGCCTCACACTTTTCTTCTTCTTTGCTTCCTCCTGTTCCTTTGCCATTTCCCTCTCTTCATCTTCTTGAAGTTGCTGTGCAAATAGTGCATCAACTTCCACTAGCTTTTTATCTTGAGGGTAGACCAACTCCACTTTCCCATCAATTACAACTTCAATGGGTGTTGGAAAGTGGGTTGTCTTCATGGCATCTCCAAGTAGCTTAGACATTGATTGAGTGTTGGATTTCTTCTTTGGTTCCTCAATCAGGATACCCTTGCCTTTATCCTTGGATTTTGGAGCAGGAACATGAGCAACCACATCCCCTAATAGTTGACTTGAATTCTCAGCAACATCCCCTGACGACTGCTTGGTTGATTTCTCCCCCTTTTTGACAGCATCATCAGTGGGAGTTGAGAGTCGGGATGTGACTTGAAGAACTTGTTGCAAAGTGCCAACCATGGAATGTTGCAGAGTTTCCATGCTGGTCAGTTGGGAAGTGAGATCAGCTAGCTTCTTGTCTACAGTGTCAGCTTGTTTCTTCATTCTGAGGAGAGTCTGGTTGGTGACTAAGGAGTCGACAACTTGCTGTACATTTTGTATCTTGGAAGAAAAATGTGTATACAATTTTTGATTTTCTATATCTATTGACTGACCAATCATGATCTATGACTTTAACACTTTGATCAAGATTGGATCAGTAGTTCTAGCTAACTCTTGCTTTAATAACTGTACAGTGTCAGACATTTGATTTTGCTGAAAGTACAAATCAACTCCAATGAACTGGGAAAAATCATCTTGGGGAGCATCATCTTCATCACTTTCAGAGGTAGAAGTAGTATATACAGTAACTGCATTTTCTCTCTGTTCTTTATTTACAAGAATCTCATCCTTATCTCTTTCATTCTCTCCTTTTTTTTTGCCGTCTAAGGCATCACTCGTATTCTCTCCTTTTTCTTTGCCTACTAAAGCAGTACTCTGTTGCTTTCCTTTTGCCAAAGTCCTCTCAAGGGTTTGACTTTGCCTTTCTACACTAAATATTTTCTCAGTCTCACTCAAAATTGTCTTAGAGGGGCTCCTATGGGCTTGGAAATCATCAACTGTGACCAGTTCAAGTGATGTATGTATAGATTCTGGTTCAACAGTTGTGATAGGAGAAGGAGAAGAAGTAAAGTGAGTATGTATAATTGGAGAAGTGTATGTTTCTATAGAGGAAGTATATACAATTGGGGGTACATAAAGAGTTATTGATGTAGTATGTACAGTGGAGTCTATGTCCCCTGTTTGATCATCAGTGTTTGTATCAAGTAAAAATGAGTCAACCATTTGAGAGTGTTGACTACTAAACACTTTGTCAAAGAATGTTGGCTCCTCCACGAATTGAGAATGTGGAGGATCTGATTGTATGACACTTAATGTTTGTGTCATTATATCTGAAGAAATTTGAGGAACAGAGAAAAAAAGAAGTGGTGTAGATGGGAGTGTTGGCTGAATCACTGAACGAGGAGGTGATTCATCAAAAGATGCTGTAGAAGAATGCTTATGACTCATGTTGATCTTATTGAGAAGCTTCTGAACTACAACATCTTGAGTGGTGTGTGTACTCACTGTGTCAGATATCTGCAAATGGCTCTCAGAGACCCTGATGATAGGTTCAACAGTGTCTATGGTCAGTGTATGTGCCTCACTCAACTGTGTCCTTGGTTGGGGACTATTTTCAATAACTAATTCCTTTTGAGAGGAACTAGTTAGAAATATGTTTAATTCCTTATCAAAAGCAGTATCCTTTTTGAGAGGATACTGCCTGGTCAAGCTGTTGGGTAACACTCGTGGCTCCCTTCTTCTTCTTATGCCTGTAGCCAATCACTCTCTCTCATTGCTCCCCCTCAGTTGATGTGGTAACTTTACTGGGTTTTCTTTTAATCCCAATAGTCTTTTGAGAGACTGTGGGTTGGGCTTTTGAGAGTTGTTGAATGGTAATTGGTTGTTCTACTTGGGTAGGCAGAGAGGTGGTTGTTTTCTCTGCCATAGTAGATGAAGGTGAAGAATGTACAGTTTGAGAAGTAGAAGGTGTAGAATTTACTACCTGTACCATATGCGATGGAAAAGCAAATGATTAAGCTGTATACGATTTCTTTATTATTTCTACAAACAGTTTCTTTGTTTGCTTGTATGTCTGTATAGGTATATCATTCTCAAAAGAAAAATTAGTAATTTGGTCTTTAATAATCATAAACAAAAATCTTGCATAATATACTTCAGTTTTCCTATTATTAAAATTACATAGTTTATTTACAAGATCATCGAAAATTATTTTACCTATATTTATATTTACATTTTTAATTATTGCGTATGCTATTTTTAAAGTTAAAGAGGTAATAACCTCAAAGTTAGAACACTTACCTGAGAATGCCTTGGTGATTGTATCAAACAGGTAAGAGATCTCCCGCTTAACATTCACCTTCTTGAGGTCTTTGAACTTTAACATTGCGTTGGGAGCAGCATTATAGCCCAATTCCCTCAAGAAATCCAGTAGGTCTGCATCACTGGGTGCATCCACCAGATCTTGAGTAGGTAGCCCCAAAGCAGAGTTAAGTCTGGAAGGGGTTATTTTCCCTTTCTTAGAGGAAACTTTGAATGAGATTCCCTTGACCGCATCAGGCCTAGTGGTGGAGTACATGAACTTGGCACTCGTCCAAAGTTGAGACAGTGCTTCCCCTGACATTTCTTCATTGGTAAAGATGGCTTTTCTATACTCTGAGTTGAGTAGATAGTTCATTATTGGTTTAAAGCATTCACTTACCTCATCCATGTCAGAGATACCCACATAGTTCGTGGGTGGGACTGTCAAGTTCCTAGGAATCTGTTGACGTGCCATGGATGCTTTGAAGATTTGAAGTTCTAGGGTTTCTGTAAAAACGAGAGAGAAGAAGAAGAAAACTCGAGCAAATATCAGAAAAAGATTTAAAAGATTTGAGGAGTTTTAAAAAGTAGGAGAGATAGAGTATTAATACCCGAACACCTTGACCCTGACGAGAGAGCCGGACACCCTGACCCTGATGCGTCCTTAAGGAAGCCCTGACCCTGATGCATCAGACAAAACAAAAACAAAACAACAAAATGCAGAATATACAAGTATATTCATATTTACAATTTGAACATATATAACCACATATCAATTGATTTTATCAAGAACTTATGAAATGAGTTAGAAATACCAAATCTTAGGAGTTTGACTCTGACCCTGACGCATAATTCACCATTCTCAACTCTCCCATAAGATTTGAAAATGTGGCTTTATCAAGAGCTTTGGTGAATATGTTTGTCAGCTGCTGATTTGAAGGTACAAACTGTAGTTCAATATTCCCATTCATAACATGTTCCCAGATAAAATGATATCTGATTTCTATATGCTTAGTTCTGGAATGTTGCACTGTATTTTCAGCAATGACAATGGCACTAGTGTTATCATACCTTATTGGAATCTTGGAATAGTTCAGACCATAATCCATTAGCTGATTTTTCATCCATAGAATTTGTGCACAACAACTTCCAGCTGCAATATATTCAGCTTCAGTAGTTGATGTAGAGATTGAGTGCTGCTTTTTGCTGAACCAAGATACAAGCCTTCCTCCTAGAAATTGACACCTTCCCGTTGTACTCTTTCTGCCAATCCTGCATCCTCCAAAGTCAGCATCAGAATATCCTAGTAATTCAAATCCAAACTCCTTTGGATACCAAAGTCCCAACTCTGTAGTGCCCTTGATATATCTCAAGAACCTTTTCACTGCAATGAGATGAGATTCCTTTAGGCCAGCTTGATATCGTGCACAAAGACATGTTGCAAACATTATGTCTTGCCTGCTTGCATTGAGATATAGCAATGATCCAATCATTCCCCTGTAAGTCTTCAAATCAACTTTCTTTCCATTTTTATCAGGGTCAATCTTGGTTGCAGTGGCCGTAGGTGTCTTTGCTACTTTTGAGTCCTCCATTTCAAATTTCTTGAGAAGTTCTTTGGCATATTTTATCTGATGAATGTAGATTCCATTAGAGACTTGTTTAACTTGCAATCCCAAGAAGTAAGATAACTCACCCATCAAGCTCATTTCATATTTGCTTTGCTTGAGTTTGGAGAACTTTTCAAACAGTCTTGTGTCAGTGGATCCAAAAATAATATCATCAACATAAATTTGAACCAAAATCAGATGACCTTGGTGTTGTCTGAAGAACAATGTTTTGTCAATGATACCTCTTGAAAATTTGTTTTCCACCAGAAACTTTGACAGTGTATCATACCAAGCTCTAGGTGCTTGCTTCAGTCCATAAAGTGCCTTTTCCAGTTTGTAGACATGATTTGTAAATTTTGAGCATTCAAATCTTGGAGGTTGTTGGACATACACCTCCTGTTCCAATTTCCCATTTAGAAAAGCACTTTTCATATCCATTTGTTATACTTTAAAATTTGAATGTGCTGCATAGGCTAAGAAAATTCTTATAGCCTCAAGTCTGGCTACTGGTACAAAGCTCTCATCAAAGTCAATCCCTTCTTCTTGAAGATATCCTTTTGCAACCAGTCTTGCTTTGTTTCTTACAACAATGCCAGCTTCATCCATCTTATCTCTGAATACCCACTTAGTACCTATTATGATTCTTTCCTTGGGTTTAGGTACAAGCTTCCATACTTGATTTCTTTCAAATTGATTTAGCTCTTCCTGCATAGCCAAGATCCAGTCTGCATCTTGAACAGCTTCTTCAAACTTCTTTGGCTCAATTTGAGAAAGAAAACAAGCATATATGCATTCAGTAGATGTTGCTTTCCTGGTCTGCACTCTCTTGCTTGGGTTACCAATAATCAGATCTGTTGTGTGACTTCTAGCCTATTTAGGATTAGAGATGTGTCTTGATGAGCTTGCTTGACTATCATCTCCTCCCCCTAAGCTTGTGCTCCCAGCTTCTGAAAACTCTCCCCTAAATTAGTGGATAATTCATGGTTCAAGATATCCCCTGATGGTGCATGTCCTGATGAATGATCCCCTGATGGAGTATCCCCTGATCTGTTGTCCAGGAAATTGACTCTATCTGCTGAAGGGGGTTCTACATTGTTTGGATTGACATCAGGAATGGATAAATTCTCCATTTGTCTGCACTCATCGGCTTCATTCTCTTAATAATCATTATTATCTTCATTTTCAAACCTGAGTTCTTCATGAAAACCAGGGTCTTCAAGTCTAGAAATCTCTTGATCATCAAAAGCTACATTTATAGACTCCATCACCACCTGAAGTCTTTTGTTGTAAACCCTGTAGGCCTTGGATGACAGAGAATAACCTAGGAAAATTGCTTCATCAGCTTTTGGATCAAATTTTCCTAAGTTCTCACCAAAATTCCTCAGAACAAAACATTTGCACCCAAAGATATGGAGGAACTTGATGCTTGGCTTTCTCCCTGACATTAGCTCATATGGTGTCTTGTTGTGAGCCTTGTTGATTAAAGATCTATTCTGAGTAAAGCAAGCAGTGGAAATTGCTTCAGCCCAAAAATAGGTGGGAATCTTTGCCTCTGCTAGCATTGACCTAGCAGCTTCTATCAGGGTTCTATTTTTCCTTTCCACTACACCATTCTGTTGAGGAGTCCTTGCAGCAAAAAATGTATGATTTATGCCTTTCTCCACACAAAATCCCTCAACAGCTGCTTTCTTGAATTCAGTTCCATTATCTGTTCTCAACATTTTAACCACTGACCCTGATTCTGTTTCCACCTTCTTGATATGGTCAATAATTTGTTGAGATACTTCTGATTTAGCATGCTGAAACTACCCAAGTGTATCTGGTGTAGTCATCCACAACGACCATTGCAAATCTTTTCTTTGACACTGACATAATGTTGACAGGGCCAAAGAGATCCATATGTAACAATTGAATTGGATCTTTGATCATGGTGGCTTCCTTGCTGACAAAGGATGATTTCCTTTGCTTCCCTTGTTGACATGCTGAACATAATCCTTCTTGGATAAACTCCATTTGGGGTAGTCTAGTTACCAACTCTCTCTTCACTAGATCATTAATTGACTTGAAGTTCAGGTGAGAGAGCTTCTTGTGTCATATCCTACTTTCATCAGGAGTTGCCTTGTTGTAGAAACATGATTCTCCACTTACTGAATTAAAATCAGCAACATAGAGATCTCCTTTTCTTATCCCTGACAAAACTAGTTTCCCGTCACTTTCATTTGAAATTAGGCACTGATCTCCTTTGAAGGAAGTGATGAATCCTTTGTCACTTAGTTGACTTATGCTTAACAAATTGTGCTTGAGCCCATCAACCAATGCTACATTTTCAAATGAAACATTCCCATTTGCTGCTTTGCCATAACCAAGAGTTAGTCCTTTATTGTTATCACCAAATGAAATTACTGGACCAGCCTTTTCTTGGAATTCTGTGAGCAAGGTTTTGTTTCCTGTCATGTGCCTTGAGCAGCCACTGTCTAGAAACCAGATTTGACTGCTTTTGACCTTTCCCTGCACACAAGAAAACATTTAAATTGTTTTTGGTACCCAATTGACTTTGGGTCCTCTTGGTTTAGTCACAGTAATAGGTAAAACAACTTTATCTTTATTGGTGACTTTTGGTTTTGGCAAATTTAAAACTTTCTCCTTTTTAGGAGCTTCAATATATGCTTTTGATTTCTCAACAGTTATCTTGCCCTTTTCCTTGGAAGAGCAGGCTTTAACAGTTAAATCATCAGCATACAAAATTGTGCCAGTCAAAATTTGTGGTTTTTCTTTGCATTGAAAAGATAAATGATTACAGTTACCACAATTTCAGCACACATTTCTAGGGGCTTCATGAATGGAAGAGTAATTGCTAGTTTTATTAACACCTAGCTTACCATTTCTATTCTTTTTGCTTTCCCCTGACAGGCCTTTTTCCCTTGACGGGCTACAACGGCCTGATGCACTCTTTCCCCCTGATGACTGTATATCCACTAATGCACAGTCTAGTTCTTTCATAACTGGAGGGTTGAGTGCTTTGGCAAGAATAAGTTTCTTGCCTCTCCCACCACTAGTGGAAGCTTCACTTACTGGGAAAACATTCCCTGATTCTAGGTTTGTGTCTGCCTTAACAAACTTGATAAGATGTATTGGCCTTTTTCCATAGTTAGCTGCCATCTCAACCTCAATGGGAGGTTGCTGCACCTGAGTCTCTTCATAGCTTAAACTAGATTTTGGATCAGATTTCTGACTTTTTAAACGATCCTCCAGTTTCCTGTTAGACTCACTTCATCTCTTAATGACTTCCTTTTCTTGACTAAGAAGATTCGAGGTCCATTCCTCTCTTTTGATAGCACAGTCAAGAAGGTTTTTAGTCCTTGAGAGCTCTTTTTCAAGACTCTCAAGTCTAGAGTTTTCTAATTCAAAAAGAGTGTTCCTAGCAGATAACTATACATTTATTTTCTGCACTCTCTCAGTTTCAGCTACAACACTCCTCAGGGTGTCATAGAGATCCTTTATCTCACAAGCCATTTCCTTAACAGTTTTAACACAATTAGTTTTAGACATGTTAGAGGAAATTTCGAGGCTTACCTGTGAGCTGCTACTGTCAGTGGATGAGGCCATCAGGGCTAGGTTGACATACTCTTCATTTTCTTCTTCATCAGAGTCAGCCCAGTCATTTCCCTCTGCTATATATGCTTTTCCCTTCTTGTTTGCATTAAGAAGGTCAAAGTATTTCTTCTTGTAGTCCAAAACAGCTTCTTTTTGTCTAGATTCACCATCTTTTGTGGCCTTGCGGCACTCGTTTGCAAAGTGGCCCTGCTCACTGCATTTGTAGCATTTTATTCTTGATTTGTCAATAACGTTTTTCGTGCTACTGGGTTTCCTTGCTGAAAATCTTTTAGATCCCGAAGGCTTTTGGAATTACAACTTGGAAAACCTTTTTGCAAGAAAGGCCATGGTTTCATCCAGCTCCTCTAACTCTTCCGGAGTATATTCTTCCTCCTTGAAGTTAGCTTCTTTGTCCCCTTCTATGTCAGCATCTTCTAGTTGCTGCTTCATCAAGACACTTGGTCTTGCTTCTTGTTTGTCCTTCGTGGCAGCCATTAGGGCTACAAATATAAGCTTTCTGGTATCCCTGACATTTCCGATCTTTGTTGAACCTCTAGTTCATATGTCTTGAGAGTACCATACAGCCTATCCAAGTCTAGAAGATTCATGTCCTTGGATTCCCTAATGGCTGTTGTCTTAGGATCCCATGATATGGGAAGGGCTCTCATGAACTTTCTGTTCACATCCTTGTTAGCATATGCCTTCCCATATAATCTCAGGTCATTTACCAACGTGTTAAATCTGTCAAACATTTCAGTGAGTGTTTCACCATTCTTCATTGTGAACCACTCATACTGTTGTGTCAACAACTGCAATTTATTTTCACTCACTTCTTCAGTACCATCACAAAGGATTTGTATGGTATCCTATATAGATTTACACGTTGTAAGATTCATACTATTCAGCATATCATCGTCTAAACCATTATATAGGATTCCGGTGACTTTAAGATCCTTTTTCACCTTTTCTCTTTCCTCTATCGTCATTTCGTCAGTTGTTTTTGGGACAAGCTTTTCAGGAATACTGACTCCATTAACGACTTCTATAGGAATGAGCTTCTTGGGAACGTGAGGTCCTTCTTCTAGAATCTGCAAATATTCATCATCAATAGCTCTAAGATGAACTATCATTCTTTGTCTCCAGAAGAAGTATTTGCCCCTTTCCAACATGGGGACTTTACTATTTCCAGCTTTGTTGGCCATAGACAATGATCGTTTTTAGCAAGTGAAATCTGCTAAGAGGTTCTGATACCAATTGTTGACGCAAAATAGGCTCAAGTGTTTGTAGAAAGGGGAGGATGAATACAAACACTACAAACTTTTCTCAACTTAGCCGCAAGTATGTCACATCATAGCCCTATGTGTCAGATTGCTGCATGCTTTGTTGCTTCTTTTTCTTCCCTTGATCTGTGTGCATTTAATGCGAGAGAGTTCTCATTGGATCAAAAACAAACTTCAAGAAATATCTTTCCAGTTGATATTTTTTGCTTCTGTAACACGTTACGTTAATTTTCGTGTAAGTACTGATGACGGGTGCATGCTATCATAACGATCCACTGACTGCCAGCCCTAATGGACTTTGATCAGTGCTTCTGGATCCCCTGATGCTTATTGACTGGATCAGGGCTTCAACCTTCACTTGAGTTTCACTCAGTGCTTCTTGATCCTGATGGTTATGACTAACGGCATACACTGATGGCTTCCACTGATGCCATGTTGGTCATTCCCCCTGACGGGTTAGCTTGATGGGTTGGTCTGACACTGACATGTCCTAAAGTGTTTCCCTGATGGGTTGGTCTGCCTTCGTCATACCCTGACAGGTTTCCCTGATGAGTTCCCCCTGATGGGTTCCCCTGATAGGTTCCCCCTGATGGGTTTCCCTGATGAGTTCCCCCTGATAGGTTCCCCTGATCGGTTCCCCCCGATGGGTTCCCCTGATCGATTCCCCCCGATGGGTTCCCCTGATAGGTTCCCCTTGATGGATTTCCCTTGATGGAACTTAATCAATGTAACTTTGTTTAGAATTTTTGATATGCATAATACTTTGACTGTTTACAAGTAGCATTAGACATTTTTCTTCACTTTGTCAAGTCCTTTGAATGTTTCTGTTTTCTGACTTGTCTTGTGAAGAGATTGACCATCCACTGATTAATAAGATTATTATCAGTGGATGCAAGACTTGTGCTGATCTTAAGGTTTATAAAATACCTCAAGTATTTACAGTTGCACAATTTATTACATAATAATCATCATCATCATTTATCTCTAACATAAACAATTTGGAAAAACAAATCTGGATTGTTTCAAAGGATTCAATTCTGTTGAGAGGCTTGGTGAATCAATACTAATGCCTCAGAAGTCTTTAAAGGATCATTAGGATTACTGATGATAAACAATTGTGTAATCCTTTTTAAAACAAAGCATAACTTCCTTGAAGTAAAAATATCCATCGGGGGCTAAACCCGTTGGATCTGCTAACCATACGGTATACAGCTGGCCTAACTGCGTCCGCATGATGCCTCCTTGTGTGAACGTACGTAGTCACATAAAATTCCTCTAGGTCAGGTGAAGAACAAATCAGCACCTTTCCTTTCCTCTATCCATTCATGTGGCATAACCCATTTAAGGGACATAACATTCTCATTTATTGCACAGATATAATATTGAAAAATAGCTGATAGAGCAATGCTTCTTTATATCCATGCACTTTCATTCATATCATGCTAGTAGAAATTAAAGCATAGCATTCTGTTTCACAAGGAAATTTAAATATAAATGTCATAATTTTGTACGCATGTCGAATCAATTGATCATGCGCTTAACTGAAATAAGCATAAGAGTAAGAATATACTTGCCTCGGTCCTTTGCAACAAAGATTCAAATTCAACTTACTGGTGAGTGAAAGATTTTGTAAATTATGCAAGTAATATTTTAATACCTTAATAAGAATTTATGAAGAAAATGTGTATGTGATATCCTTAGAATGTCTTAAATCTGGCATAATAACATCATGAAATAATTTTAAGAAAATAATGTTTTATAGGCTTGATGACAGACTGAGCATCGGATAATAATTTTCTCATTATCAAACTCGTCAGGGACTGATATCCTTAGTCATCAGAGACTAACATATTTTTCCCATCGGAGACTAGGAAATTCCTCCATCGGAGACTAAGAAATTTTGCCTGTCAGAGACTATGGATGACGTCATCGAGGACTAAACTTTAGCCTGTCGGAGACTAAGGATGATGTCATTGGGGACTAAACTTAGCCTGTCGGAGACTAAGGGTGACGTCATCAGAGACTAAACTTTAGCCTGTCGGAGACTAAGGGTGATGTCATCAGAGACTAAACTTTAGCCTGTCGGAGACTAAGGATGACATCATCGGGGACTAAACTTTAGCCTGTCGGAGACTAAGGATGACGTCATCGGGGACTAAACTTAGCCTATCGGAGACTAAGGGTGACATCATCAGAGACTAAACTTAGCCTGTCGGAGACTAAGGGTGACGTCATCAGAGACTAAATACCTCATTAGAGACTGTTGACGTCATCTTAACTCATCGGAGACTAAGGCTGACGTCATCCGAGACTAAGATTTTTAAAGCATCGGAGACTAAAGAACATCTCATTAGAGACTAGAATTATGTCGTCAGAGTCCAATATTAAAGCTTGCTTTTGCTACCATGGAAGGCTTATCATGAACAAACTCAGCCTAGGATGTCTCATAAAAATGCAAAAGAATATAAACTTAGCATAAATCTTTGATGCTATGCACGAAAGAAACTAAGTAGAGTACCAGGTTCTTACCTCTTCGTTCTTAAGGGTGAAATCAAAGCTTATCTAAGAATGATTTTTCGAAAGAAGGACTTGGAAATTTATGGAGGTGATAAGTTTAAACGAAACTCTTAAAAGAGAAATTTTGGTAAAGGAATTAAAATTTCATCTTGAATGAAGTATTTATAGGGTTTAAGAGCATTAAGCTAAGGTTAAGCTTTAAGATAAAATGATTGGTTAATCTGGACGGTAAAACGGCTGTTCATCATGACTTCTTGACAGCAAACAGCTGCTGTCCTACATGCATGAAGACTTAGCCACCTAAACAGTTCCTAATCAAACACGTAATCACCAATCTTACGTAACCCTCTCCTCTTCTTCCATGCTGTTTAATATAATCTTATATGGGATTTGCTAGACCCCTTTTTAATACCTTTTTAAGGAACTTAACCTCATAATTATGGATATCACATCATCATAAAAATTTTCATTGTGGATATGAATTCATTATTCATATTTAAAAAGGCTAACCTCCATGCAAAAATAAAATAACAAAATAAAATTATTTCTTATCGTAAAATACATTTAAAATTTTTCGGGTTCTCACATAAACAATTTGGGGAAGCAAAATTGGAATGTTACTAGGGATTCAATTCTGTTTAGAGGCTCAGTGGAACAATACTAATGCCTCAGAAATCTTTGAATAATCTTTAGGATTACTGATGATAAACAACGAGTAATCCTCCTTGAAGAAAGGCAGGTATTCTCCTATGTACAACTTTCTCTAAACCTGTTGGATCTGCTAACCATACGGTACAAAGCTGGCCTAACTGTGACCGGATGATCCCTCCTTATGTGAACGTACGTAGTCACTTAAAATTCCTCTAGGTTAGGTGAAGAACAAATCAACACATTTCCTTTCCTTTAGCCAACCATGTGGCATAACCCATTTAAGGGACGTATTGTGAAGACCCCGATTTGTAAATAAATTTCGTGATGAAATCTAATTG
>CM025784.1:9022062-9069995 GCA_014636745.2 Centella asiatica | reverse complement strand
TAGAGTTCAAGAGTAGTAAACTAAGGTTACGCATTGGAATAAAACGAATGGTTAATTTGGACTGTAAAATGACTATTCATCATGACTTCTTGGTAGCAACCAGCTGCTATCCTACATGCATGAAAACTTATCCACCTAAACAGTTTCTTATCAAACACGCAATCACAAATGTTACGTAACCCTCTCCTCTTTCTCCATGTTGTTCAATATAATCTTATATGGGATTTGCTAATCCCGTTTTTGATACCTTTTTAAGGAACTTAACCTCATCATCATGGATATCACATCATCATAAAAATTTTCATTGTAGATATAAATTTATCATTCACATTTAAAAAGGCTAACTCCATGCAAAAAAATATAATAACACAAAATAAAATTATTTCTTACCGTAAAATACATTTAAAATTTTTTGGTTTCTCACATCCCCTGACATGAGAACTTATCCCATAATGCCTAGACTCTGGTGATAAGTAAATGACTTTGTCTTTAGTCAACTCTTCTTAAGACTTCTTCAATACAATGGGAAGTCTTTGCCTTAGTTTCAAGTAGCTTCAACATTAGTCTCTGATAGTACAAACCTTAGTCTACGATAGGCTAAAATTTTAGTCTCTAATAAGCTAAAATTTTAGTCTCCGATAGGCTAAATTTTAGTCCCCGAATGGCAAAAAGTTAGTCTCTGACTCTTAGTCTCTGATAGGCTAAATTTTAGTCTCCCATAGGCAAAAACTTAGTTTCTAAGAGGTTAATTCCTTAGTCTCCGAGAGGCTAAATCTTAGTTTCCGATAGGCAAAAACTTAGTCTCCGAGAGGCTAATTCTTTAGTCCCTGAGAGGCTAAATGTTAGTCTCCTACTGGTAAAACCTTAGTCTTCGATAGGCTAATTTTGTCGCGGTCCCAAAAATCCCATACCAGACATCGGACACCGTCAATAATTGACAAAAGAAGTGTAATAACATCCAAGCGTGCATATCATTAAATAAGAGAAATAAATAGTAATCTCTATTACATCCATCCCAAAATAAAATTCTAATAGAGAAAGTCTATGTGAGGCCCACACAAGCCTTACAATCTAAACATTTCAATAATCACCTAACGCTTCACTCTTCCCCTGAATGCCATCTATAAGAGGGGGATTAGGAAACGTTCATCATGCCATTCTCGCCTTGCCTTATCAGACAGCTCAAGCTTCTCGTCATATCCTGTAAAACACTAGCTAATAGAAAAAATGAGCAATTTATGCTTGCAAGTATATAATTAAGTATTGGGTGAGCTCTGAAAAAATAGATAATTTATTAGGCTTAAGTGTTTATGAGGTTAGACGGAAACAATGTCTACACCTTTTAATAACTTGGAGGAAAATAGATTCTAGGATTCCCGAGTGATAGCAAGGGATTTGACCCTTTACTTAAAAGAATAAAGAATAATTTCACATGCGCCTTATAACCATGTTCGTTTGGCGCACATGCCCTTAGGAGCTTCATATCAAATAGTATATCAGCTGGCCAGCCTGACCACCATCTGACTTCATCATAATGACATATGTAGTCAAAGCAAAAGTCTTTTATCTGCAAGGGTTTGGTTATCGATGCCTCAGTTTCCATTCCCTATCATTCCTAGGCCCGGGGTGCCAGACAAATCCATCCCACTAGCCTTATAGTTACCCACACAGATATACTTTACAAGTATGAGGTGAGAAAAATTAAGTCTTTTTATATCCGTATAGGATTTATCTTGGCATGTTAGCGAATATGAATAGCTAACATCCACCCAAAGAATGTTTGATTCTAGTACACCATTTTCACGTACATTGGATCAAGGGATCATACGTTACTTAACTTTGAAGAAACTAAATCACGAATATTGACATAATAATATCTTTGATACATTATGTATATCGAAAGAATGATCATACGTATTAATTAAAAGAAAGTAGAGTGAGTATATACTTGCCTTGGTCCCTAGCTAAAACTAACTCAAATCACTTGTGAGCAAAAGACTCTATAAAACATGTACATTGACATAACATGAGAAAGTTATGCCTTGGATAAAGATATGAGAATGCACATATGTGTTGCCCTTATATTTTAATGTTTTAATTTGACATCTAAAGTATTGAGGTTTAACAATTAATTAATATTCATCCTGAATAATTGAAGAAAATAATATTTTATACCTTAAAGATAGACTACGCATCAGTGGGTAGTCATTGTACATAAAAGTGGTCCTCAAGGACAAAAATAACCATTAAGGGATAAATTAGCCATCACTGGGTAATTTACCCGTCAAGAGGTGATTTACCCGTCAGGGGTAGCTCTCAGCCATCAAGGGATGGTTCACTCGTTAGGGAATGAATTGGCCATCAGGGGATGGCTTTCGACCATTAGGGGATGATCCTCGGTCATTAGGGGATGGTCCTCGGTCATCAGGTGATGGTCCTCGGTCATCAGGGGATGACCCTCGACCATCAGGGGATGGTCCTCGGTCATCAGGGGATGACGCTCAACCATTAGGGGATGAATTTATTCATCACCAAACTCCTCAGTAATCTATTTGACTACCACCAAAGTCTCTTGGCTGTCGCTAAACTCATAAGTCAATGCCAAACTCATCAGTGGATAATTTTTTCAGTGCCAAACTCCATAAGTCAGCGCCAAATTCGATAATATTTTTCTCTTTCGAAAACTAAGAAAAATTGCTCATCAGAGACTAACAAAATTTGCTCATCAGAGACTAACAAAAATTGCTCATCGGAGACTAACAAAATTTTGTTCATCGGAGACTAAAAAAATTTGTTCATCAGAGACTAACAAAATTTTGTTCATCGGAGACTAACAAAATTTGTTCTTTAGATACTAATTTTCTACACTATCAGAGACTAAGTTGAAATCTCTTGGGACTAATTTATACTATCAAAGACTAAGTTAGAACTCATCTCAGATACAGTGGTGACTTCTTCAATTTAATGGGTGGTGTTAACAATAGATAACCATACATAGGGAAAATTCTCTCATAATCTTTCTGCAGTGTGCATCTGTTTTCCTAGTGAGATAGCAGAGAACTTGTTGAAGGGGGGGGGGGGGGTTGGGTTGAATACAAGTTCTTTGAAATCTTTTTAATTACTTGTTCTTCAAGAAATTAATTATAACTTGCGAAAATAAAGAACAAGAACTCAAATCAATTTATAAACAATTGTTTGTATTGATTTTAACAATTGAATACAAATTCTAACAATCACAACAATGTGATTGTCAGCTTCTTTACTATTCTGTATAGGAAAAGATACAAACTATGAAAAACCTATACAGCTTCAAATTACAATTCTCTGTAATTTTTTGAAAACTGAAATTACAATTAACTCAGTTTCTATTCAAAATCAATAATGATTCAGCTTCCTTATTCAAATTAAACACAATCTTTCCTTTTTGTTTAGAAACAGATTCCTGGCTTGTTTCCTTACCAGCTACGTCTTCAATAATATCTTGATTTACGTGGAAGACAATCCTTATTCAATTCGAACTCTGTATCTTATCAGGAAATAAATCACGATTAGTCCCTGATGCTTCATCTTTAGTTTCTGGTGATGTCATCAATTAGTCTCTGGTCTTTTAGTCCCTGATAACGTTAGATTGTGTAGTCTCCGATAGAGTTATTTAGTCTCCGATGCATTAAGGCTTAGTCTCTGATGACGTCAGCTTAGTCTTCGATGCTTTTACACTTAGTCTTCGATGACGTAAGCTTTAGTCTCCGACTCTTTTAGACTTAGTCTCTGATGACGTAAGCCTTAGTCTTTGATAGGCAAAACTAGTCTCTGATAGATAAAATCCTTAGTCTCTGACAAGTTTTCCCTAGTCTCCGACAAGCCTTTTTGTAAACTCCAACGGATCAAATACACATTTTGACTTGCTGAAGCTTTGATACTCCATTCCAGTAGTTACTTACAAATAAAGAATAATTGTATCTCTTTACAAAGAATGAATGAATTACAAACAAAGAGATATCTACCGGCTACAAAACTTCAGTGTTACTAATTAACACTTTCTATACATTTGTACTCTAAGTAATCTAAAGACAATCATCATCGAATGTTCTAAAACCTAACATCATCATTTCTTATCGTCTTCTTATTCTTATGGACACCGCTAGATTTCAAGGACTCTAATTGTCTAACACACAAGCATGGTGTTTTAACTACTGTTATAAAGATATGTTTGAAAGTTAATATTTTGTTTAATAGGTGGTCGTCAACATTTCTTACTCTCATCTTGGATAGCTTTTTGGAATAAATGACAAATAACTCCTAATGTTAAAAGTATGCTTTAAATCATACTCTTGGAAGTGAATAAACAAAGTATTTAAAAAAAATATGGCATGAACGAAAGGATAACATAGTACAAGAAAAAGCAGGACTTAAATATAGTGTTCTTACCACTTTGGCTTTGAAGAAAAAGGTAAAAGCTTGGGTTGCTCTTCGAGAAGGAAGGTTGCTCTTAAAAGTGAACCTGAATTTTATGTGGGTGGATGGTTGTATAGAAATTTATGGAAGTGGGGCTAGGGTTATACTCCAAATGATATATTTATATCATTTGACAAACAACAAGAGCAGTTGGATTATTTGAGAGTAGTTCTCAACCGTTGGCTGTATTGGGCAGTAACATGCCCTTAGAATGAAATGATTGGTTAGAAAGGACGGTGTTACGGCTGCTAAAAGTCAGTTAGTCACCTACCATATAGCAGACAATCTAGTGCATTGTTGGAGTTGATTTACTAGTTGACGGGTCACATGCAACTCAACCCTAATATAATAATTATATCACTTGCACATAGCAGTCCTTGGTTCAAAAATATACATTGTAGCTCACCCGCGTAATGTCTTCCTCGCGTGATAATTATAATTATCTCTTGTTAGTACTTGGATAAAATATCATTTAAAGATTTGAGTTCAAAATATATTTATATTCTTTTGGACATCACATTGCCATAGAAACTTTCATCAAGATATGAATTCATTATTCATACCGAATGTAAATTAAACCTTCATACATAATATGTATTAATCATAATATGAATTTATTATTCATACAACAAAACCCTATTTTTATTTTTGGGTTCTCACAAATTTTGCTTGACCAACTTTGACTTTTGTTGAACTCTCCAAATGCATTCCTTGCAGTCTCTGATGCTCACCTACAGTCTCTGATAATAGTTTCTCATAGTGCACTATTGCAGGTACATGTACAATTACAATTTAAACAATTTTAAGTGTTTAAACATCATCATCAAATTCTATAATACCTAACAATCTCCCCCTATTTATGATTATCAATGATAAGCATAAATCAAGGTTTGATGATGAGTCAAAACACAACCTTATAACACCATTTCTTAAAATTGAATTAAAACATGTAAAAACATAATTGTACACGAACTTAACAGTGACGACTTTGTTGTTTCAGTTCCTTAATGCCCAACCATTAATCTGTTAATATTTTTAACAATTTTGCCTCTGTCTTTATTAGAATTTCTCTTTGCTTATCCTGCCTTGATCATTCTCCCCCTTTTTGACATCAGCATCTTAATGTTTGGGGGGTAGAAATCACCAATAAAGGTTGACTAGTAGGAAAAAATTGTTTGAGCTTTGTTTGAAGATAATTGATTATGAAGTGTTGGAGCTTCATCATTTTCTTTCTTTGATCAATGCTTCAAAAACATTCTGTGAGTACAGCTTCACTTGACCTATGTGTGATCAAATATTCTGATATGAAGTGTGTTGCTACATCATCCAATAATCTTGTGTTGCTTACATCCAACCAAACATACACAATTTCTTGTCATAGTATCCTCTAATATTTGATCAGAATTGGGGATCAGAGAATACATGAGCTCCATAGGTAGTGTGTGGAACATTTTCTCTCTATTCTTTTCTTCAAGGATCTTATCCTTGCTCACACCCTCTCTTTTAGCCTGACTTTTACAAGTGAACCTCTCACACTTATTTTTAAAAAAAAAAAAATTGGTATAATTTCTTTTTCCTCAACTTTTTCCAGACCCAAGGTCTGACTCTCATTTTGAATTCTCTCAGGCTCACTAATATAAAATCTTTTTATTGTAGGTGACCTAGAGTGGTGTAGAAAATATAGAAAGTAAGTGTTTGGTATCAGTGGATGTTTGATATAGTAAAATTGTAGTATCCACTAATAAGTTGAGAGCTGCTATTTGTTTCAACTTCAAGAATTAGATTCTTTGATGATTGAACTATCAAAGAATCTGAAACCAATGGAATTAAGAAATTTTCATTGTTTCTAAAGAAATATCAAAAAGAGAAGAAGAAATAATAAGGGTAGTATTTGAATATTGGCTTTTCCTCTTGAATAGAGAAAAAAGAAGCATCAATGTGAGACCTTGTGCATGCATTTAGTGACAGGTTGATCAATGATCAGAGCCTGTTTCTTCTTCTTCGTCTAAAAGGTATTTACAGATGCGATCATTGTAGACTCAAATACCTATGTCCTTGGAGGTGGACTATTTTCAATAGATATAGCCTTTTGAGAGGTTGCACCTAGAGATGTGCTTTTTCCTTTTAGAACTTAATATCCTTTTGAGAGAATATTAAGTAGTCTCCAAGGGTTCTCATTGTTCCTTATTTCTTCTTCTAAATTACCTCTAAATGCTTATCCTCCCCCTTGTTAGGAATTATAACATTTGATGTTGATGTATATACATTTAGAATTGTTTAATTTGTAATTGTACATGTATCTGCAGTCGTGCACTATGAGAAACTACTATCAAAGACTGCAGGTAAGCATCATAGATTACAAGGAATGCATTTGGAGAGTTCAACAAAATTCAAAGTTGGTCAAGCAAAATTAACCTATCGAAGACTAAGATTTTGTTCATTAGAGACTAAGTTTTTGTTCATCGGAGACTAAGTTTTGTTCATCGGAGACTTAGTTTTTGTTCATTAGACACTAAGTTTTTATTCATCGGAGACTAAGTTTTTGTTCATCGGAGACTAAGATTGTGTTCATCAAAGACTAAGTTTTTGTTCATCAGAGACTAAATTTTTGTTCATCGAACACTAAGTTTTTGTTCATCAGAGTAAGTTTTTGTGCACCAGAGACTAAGTGTTTGTTCATCAGAGACCAAGTGTTTGTTCATCGGAAACTAATGTTGAAGCTACCAGAGACAAAGACAAAGACACTCAAATGCATTGAAGTAGCCTTGAGAAGATTTGACCGTCACCAAAGTGATTTGGTTAACGCCAAAGTCATTTTGACTGTTACCAAAGTCATTTGCCTATCGTCAAAGTTGTCGGGCAAATCAACAACAACGCCAAACTCAAAATGGCTATCACCAAAGTCGTTGGGCAAATCAACATCACCAAACACAAAAAGACTATCACCAAAGTCATCAAGAAATTCTCTATCGCTAAAGTCAAGTGAAGCTCATCAGGGGATAAATATCCACTGATGAACAAAATTGTCCGTTAGGGGATAAATATCCACTGATGAACAAAACAGCCCATCATGGGATAAAATGATTAGAGACTAAAGATGACATATGGGATGACACATGAATGAGTTAACAAATCCACTAACTCAAGTCTAAAGGCGATGGAATTAAAATATTAATGGTGGTCCAATAAGGAGAGATTGGCTACCAAAGAAGTTTGAAGGAGATAAGTTATACAGTACTCACTGCAGGTGTGAACACTGATATAAAGATAAGACATATTTATACACTAGCATGCATATATAGATGCTGGTGTGAAAACTGCAGCGATAACTTATAGAAACTTGAAGGAGGAAAATTTGAAAGCTGGTCCAAACAAAAACCAGGAAGCTCATAGAGATAAGTTATTCATTGCAGAGATAACTTATCATGGGAACTCCAAGAGGAAAATAAGGGAGTTGGTGTGCTGATACTTCAGAGATGTTACATAACAGGTTGGCGTGCAAGAAGGTTATGCAAAAAGAAGTTATGTGATAGAACAACAATTACCAAAAAATATCAGAGATTTTTTGGAGGCAACTCATTAAGGAAGGCTGGAGAACAAGAGAGCTATGTCTATAAATAGAGACATGAAACAACTAAGATAAAATAACACAGATACAACAAGATATCACTGAGATACACAAAAACACTAGTATACATATTATCTCAGATCATATTGCAGCTGTAATAAACTTATAGAGAGAGAGAAACAAGTTTTCATAACTTGAGAGAAGCTAAAAATCCTATTCTAGAGCACAGCTATTATTTTCAATAGAGTTGTTAGAAGCTGGTCATTCACACCAGTGAGATTTTGTAATATTTCATTGATTTATAAAAGTTTAGTAACACTTGTGATATATTGTATTATTTCAATTTCGCAACTTTTAATACAGTATATTCACTAAGCTCACAAAGTTCGAAAGAATTTTGTGGTTTGTATTCAACCCCCCTTTCTACAAACCATCTTGTGGGACAAACAATTGGTATTAGAGTCTATTGATTAAAACACTAATCAATAGATCAAAAAAATGGGACAGAAGGATGGCAATGTCAAAATTCCAATGCTTAAGAAGGAAGAGTACTTTTTATGGAAGAGAAGAATGTTGTTGCATTTAGAATCAACCGATTCCCAATATGCTGACATCCTCAAGGAAGGACCTGTCATTCCCACAAGGTATTGTTGATGGCATTCCAACCCAAGAGACATTTGTACCTAAAAAGCCAAATAAGCTCTCCAAGGAAGAAAAAGAGGAAGTCCTAAAAGACAAAAAAATTATGAACATCCTCTACAATGGGTTGGACAATGATATGTTCAACAATGTCATCAACTACCAAAGTTCCAAGGAGATTTGGGAAACTATTTAAGTACTATGTGAAGGAACTGAAGAAGTTAGGGCCAACAAAAGACCATTACTCATTCAAAAATATGAGTATTTCTTTGCCAAATCTGGAGAATTTATTACTCAACTATATGATAGATTCAACAGACTCATCAATGATCTTAGATTATATGGGAAAGTCTATGAGAATATAGACACAAATATTAAATTCATAAGGTCATTTCCATAATCATAGGATGCCAAGACAACTACTGTAAGGGAAGCTAAGGACATGAATACCATGTCCTTGGACAAGCTCTGTGGAAATCTCAAAACTTATGAGCTTGAAGTGCAACAGAGAAACATGTTAAATCCTCACTTCAAGAAAGAGAAGTCTGTTGCATTTACAGCAGAGACAAGTAATATGAAGTTTGATAGGAAAAGAGTTCTCATTAAGGAATAATATTCTGATCTAGAAACTGATAAAGAAGCTAAAGATGTAGAGGTAGAGGAAGAACTATGCACATCTGAAGATTTAGAAGACATTGATGAAGTTCTAGCTCTAATAGCTAGAAAATTCAAAAAGTTTAAATTTTCCAGGAGAAAGCCTGGATTCAACAATATTTTTTCATTTAAGAAAGAAAGTAAATCTGGCAAGGTTGACAGATCTAAGTTCAAGTGCTTCAACTGTGATGCTCTTGGACACTATGTTAGTAAGTGCAGAAAGCCCAAGTCTGGAAAAAAAGACAAGGGAGCCTAGGGATGCTACAAGAGATGAGGATTACTATAAAAAGAAATACTATGATCTCCTCAATAGCAGTAAGGGCAAGGGAAAGGCACTAATCACAGAAGGCAAGGATTGGGCTGATTCAGAATCAGAGGATGAAGAATATGTCAACATGGCACTGATGGCCAACTTCTTTGATAGTAGTGACACTTTTGGAAGTCCAAATTACATGAACTCCTAGTTAACTGACTTGACTATTTCTTCTATTATGTCATTATCTGATTGCCAATAAAACTTAGCTGACATGTGTAAAGAAATGTAGCATTTAAAAGGAACACTTAGATACTCAGTAAAAGAAAATGCTATAGACTCCATTGAATTGTTAAAGAATATAAATTCCTTCTTAGAGTCTAAGCTAGGTGTTCTTGAACAAGTCAGGAAAGAGTGCAAAAAAGCAATAGATGATCTTGCTTGTGTTAAACAAATAGAAGAATGACTAAGAGCACAACTTAAGAAATAGCAGGACATCGTAAAGGAATGGACCAACTCCTCTAAAATAGTTAAGTAGATAATAGAAAAATATAGCACTAGTCAAAATGAAGGGCTAGGCTATAATAATAAGGTCTAGGGAAAACAACCAATGATTGAGGAATTGCCAATCATTGGAACTAGTGAAACTAGCACAAGTAAAAGTACTCCAGTAGCTACTGCTCCTACCTTTAAAAAGATAAAATGTGTTAAGACAGGAGCTACTAAGGAAAAATCTAAGGAGACTGTGCTAGAACAAAGAGTTAATGAGTTGGAAAAGAAATTAAATCACTTCAAATCCAAAAGCTCTAATCCAAAGCAAACTTAGTCATCAGAGGTTAAGCTGAAAAATAATAGGAATGGGAAGGAGGGAATTAACAAATATACTAATTATACTCCTGTTATTAATGCACCTAGGAAACATTGTTGGAAGTGTGGAAATTCCATCCACCTTGCTTATAAGTGTAAAAATATTTCTAGGAACATGCATGCTAGAAACTTACCCTTTGATAAAAGGAAAGAGTTAATTGTTAAGAACCACTCAAATATTCAAAAGGTTAAAAATAGTTATTTGAAATCTCCTCTAAAGTTAAGGCAAAAATATGATGCACCTAAGTCTAAGAAGAAAGTTATTTCTTCTAAGCAGTGGATGGAAAACAAAGATAAAACTAAAAATGTGAAGACCCAAAAATAAAATTAGTCTATGGATGATTTATTCATTCATATTTTGTATAAAGGATTAATTCCCTATCTATGTGAATAATTAATTTATATTTTGAAATAGAACTTTTTTTTTATGTTAATGAGATGTCTAAAATTTAGTAATGTCAATTCCTTTGTAAAACTACCAAAGGGATATGAATATGAGATCAAGTGAATTATGTATGTATGAAAAATTACGTGTATTGAGGAGGGAATTACGTGAGGATTACAGGTGTTGTTAGTATTGATTAGTAAGCTGCATGTATAAGCTATTTATGTGGCAACAGTTGATTAAGGTTAAGTGCATGTACGATAGCAGCTGCTTAGTATTTTACCAGCTAGTGCAATTATTTTGAAAGAGGAAAACAAAGAAAACAGGGGGTCTGTTGAATTTCAAGTAGTCAATTTCACTAATAGGATACGGAGACTTACTTTACATTTGGAATTGCACAAAAAAGACTATTTATCTCAAAGAGGTCTACGTAAAATTCTAGGAAAACGACAATGGTTGCTGGCCTATTTGGCAAAAAAAAATAGAGTACGTTATAAAGAATTAATTGGTCAGTTGGATATTCAAGAAAAAATGTTAAGATGTTATGATGAGCAACCGTTTTACCGCCCAAGTTGACCAATCACTTTATCTCAAGCATAAACTTAGCCTACTGCTCTAATCGAATCATGAACACTATAAATACCTCATTTGAGATGAAATCCTAATCTCTTTTCTAAAACTTCTCTCTTAGAGCTTCTCGTTAAACGAACCATTTTCATAAATTTCAGGCGTATTCTCTCGAGCAACTATCTTTTCTAGAGCAGACATGTGAGAACCCGAAAATTTTAAATGTATTTTACGATAAGAAATAATTTTATTTTGTGTTATTTTATTTTTGCATGGAGGTTAGTCTTTTTAGATATGAATGATAAATTCATATCTACAATGAAAATTTTATGATGATGTGATATCCATGATTATGAGGTTAAGTTCCTTAAAAAAAAAAGGTATCAAAAAGGGGACTAGCAAATCCCATATAAAGATTATATTGATCAGCTTGGAAGAGGGTGAGAGGATTATGTAAGTTTTATACCTACGTGTTGATTAAAGAGTTGTTAAGTGGCAGTAGTCGATCAAGGCATTGTGCATGAAGGACAACAGTTGTTAGTTGTTAAAAGAGTAATGATAAGCAACCGTTTGACCGTCCAGATTAACCAATCATCCTATCTTAAAGCTTGAACTTAGCTTACTGCTCTTGAACTCTATAAATACCTCATTCGAGATGAAATTTTAATTCCTTTACCAAAATTTCTCTTTTAAGAGTTTCGTTTAAACTTATCATCTCCATAAATTTCCAAGTTCTTCTTTTGAAAAATTATTTTTAGACAAGCTTTGATTTCACCCTTAAGAACGAAGAGGTAAGAACCTGGTACTCTGTTTAGTTTCTTTTGTGCATAGCATCAAAGATTTATGCTAAGTTTATGTTCTTTTACATTTTCATGAGACATCCTAGGCTGAGTTTGTTCATGATAAGCCTTCCATGGTAGCAAAAACAAGCTCTAATATTAGTCTCTGACGAGATAATTTTAGTCTTTGATGAGATACTTTAGTCTCTGATGAGATAGATGTTACTCTCTGATGAAGGATTTTCTTAGTCTCCGATGAAGAAAATGTTGTTAGTCTCTGATGAGTTAATGTTAGTCTCTGATGAGTTAATATTAGTCTCTGATGAGATATTGTTAGTCTCTGATGAGATGTTGTTAGTCTCTGATGAGATGTTCCTTAGTCTCCAACAGGCTAAGTTTAGTCTCTGATGACGTCATCCTTAGTCTCTGATACGCTAAGTTTAAATCTCTGATGACGTCATTCGTAGTCTCCGATGAGCAAAATATGTTAGTCTCTGATGGCTAAGGATATCAGTTACTGACAAGTTTGATAATGAGAAAATTATTCCCCGATGCACAGACTGTCATCAAGACTATAAAACATTACTTTCTGAAAATTATTTTATGATATTATTATTTAAGACAGTAAAAGTCTAAGGACATCACATACACATTTTCTTCCATAAATTCTTATTAAGGTATTAAAATATTACTTGCATAATTTATAGAATCTTTCACTCACCAGTAAATTGAATTTGAATCTTTGTTGCAAAGGACTGAGGCAAGTATATTCTCACTCTTATGCTTATTTCAGTTAAGCGCATGATCAATTGAATCGACATGCGTACAAAATTATGACTTTTATATTTAAATTTCCTTGTGAAACAGAATGCTATGCTTTAATTTCCGCTAGCATGATATGAATGAAAGTGCATGGATATAAAGAAGCTTTGCTCTATCAGTTATTTTTCAATATTATATTTGTGCAATAAATGAGAATGATATGTCCCTTAAATGGGTTATGCCACATGGATGGCTAGAGGAAAGGAAAGGTGCTGATTTGTTCTTCACCTGACCTAGAGAAATTTTATGTGACTACGTATGTTCACACAAGGAGGAATCATGCGGACATAGTTAGGCCAGCTGTATACCGTATGGTTCGTAGATCCAACGGGTTTAGCCCCAGATGGATATTTTTACTTCAAGGAAGTTATGCTTTGTTTTAAGAAGGATTACATAATTGTTTATCATCAGTAATCCTAAAGATCCTTTAAAGATTTTTGAGGCATTAATATTGTTCCACCAAGCCTCTTAACAGAATTGAATCCCTTGAAACATTCCAGATTTGCTTTCCCAAATTGTTTATATACTTACTGGGCGTAAATCGCTCATTCTTGTTGAATTTTAATGTCTTGCAGGGCATAATATAAAGGCTGAGCCCTCTGACAAGGGGAAGGCAAAGATGATCGGTTATTGAGTTTAGGCTAACTCTCTTTGTGCCAATAAGGAAAGAAGGAAGATGATCTGAAAAGTGATGTTTTGTATTATAATATAGAGATAGAATAGCATCCGCTGAAAATATAATATTTTGGGTTGTAATAACTCTTTAATATTATTTTTTTTCCCAGTATTTATAATATGAATGGATGTGTGGTTATCTTTTCCTTCTTTTGATGAAGTCTTGATCCAGTGAGGGATTTTGGGGTCGTCACAGTTGGTATCAGAGCCCAGTTACGGCCAGAAGTGATTCGTAAGGAAACACTATCCGTAAACCACATCCAGGAGTAGGGAGTACTGTGATATGTCCCAGAATTACTCCAGTAGAGAAATTTAAGAATTTTATGCTATAATTGAAGTACTAGGATAGGTTAATGAGCTAAGGATTAAGACTTATGTTGGACACAAAGGTTGTTGAACACCTTAAGGGTAGAAACTGCTAAGGGAAGATAGGACTGAAACGAAGGCACCACCTCATAAATACATCGATGCATGCATTGTTTATTGAGAAGTTCAGATTTATTGACTTGGATTTTTCATGTAGATGACTAGAGATCGTTCTAGATCCCCCGCACGTTCTCCTAGAATAAATCTCCCAGTTTACAACTTTTCATCTGAAGAAGGAGAGGAGCCTAGCGTGGAGTCTCCATTGTTCACCCTTATATCATTGGACAGACATCCACCATCACCAGTATACGAAGGCCCCAGCCTCGCCACGAAGCCAATGTAGGAGGCCGGACCTTCCACTGTTCGCCGCGGGCCGCGCATACGTCATACAGCACGGAAAAGCACAATACGCCAACATTTTGACCGTGACCATGTTGTGACACAAGATATTCCTCGAATGAAATGTGATACGCGAGACTTGTTTCGTCCCCACCACAGGCAGCAGTGCCATCCCATGACGAGATGGCACGTAGTTACGACGCAGAAGTTCACCATCGTTTGGCAGCTCGCACCATGACAGTTCGATGACAGGCTGCCACTATTACTAGGTTTCGCACAGCAGCATCAGCATAGCAATCCTCTTTTTGGTTAACTCAGAGCCTGTACCATCAGCTGGCATTAGAGATGTATGCATAAATGGTAGCTGCAACAACAACTAATTCCACGGGGATGCGTTTGGAGCAAATGAGCAACCACTGTGCGCGCCGCATCGAGGAAACACGTATACAGTCTCAACATTGGGAAAGGGAGGCAGAACGTGAAGGATCTTTGGACACGGAAGATGAGGAGGATTAGTTATAGAAGTGGATGTAAAATTTAGGTGGAAGTTATTTTGTGTTTATTTTGAATTCTGCTTAGGATAGTTGCAACTACCTCAGATGCATTCGAATGTATTTTGACCTATGTGTGGCTTGTTTTATGAATGTTAGAGAACAATGTTTATGACAGTCTTCTATGTACATGAATGATAAATATTTTGACATATCTAAATGCTTATGTGTTGCTTAATGCTCTTCACCTTATTGAGTTATAAATTCTCGAGCCACATAAAAAAAATGGAATGTTTCGTGAAGGATGTGTAACTCCTTGCGTATATTATACTAGATTATGGTCAGAGGAAGGAGACCAGGAAGACCCGGGAGAAGTAATCTCCATAACAACTTGTCAAGATCTAAAAATTTGGAATGTTTAGAAAGAGAAAACTAAGCTGATAATGCTGACAAAGTGGTTGTAGAGGATGAGAGCTCAGAAGAGGTAGTTGGGATGAATCGCAATGCCCCACATGTTCCACCACCAACCCCTGTTAATGACAATAATTCTGCCATCAATGTTACGGGGAATGCAAATGACAACCCTTTAGCTCAATTTCTTCAGAATATTCTGGAAGCTGTAGCTGTGAACCAGCCAGCAGCATCACCACCACCTCAAGCCCCAAGACCTGTTGCCCGTGGGCTATGTATCTGAGAGTTCATTGGCATCAATCCGCCAACTTTTGATGGAAAGGGAGGACCTACTGTAGCACAATATTGGTTGGAAGAGATCGAAAAAGCTTTCGACTTAGTAGACGTGCCAAAAGATTGCAAGACTAAGTATGCGGCTTTCATGCTGAAAGAGGAAGCCAATCACTAGTGGAAAGGTACCAAGAGGATGGAGTTAACAAAAAGGGAAGCTACAAGGGACACAAACACCGTGATAACCTGGGAACTATTCACCCAAGGTTCAGGGAGAAATTTTATCCCCCTAGTGTCTCCAACGCGATGGAACTAAGGTTCCTAAATTTGAAGCAAGGGTCCATGACAGTGGACGAGTATGAGGCAAAGTTTAATGAACTGATGAGGTATGCTCCTCACCAGGTAAGCGATGAGGGGAGAAAGGCCTGAAGATTTGAGCAAGGATTGAATCCTTGGATTTTGAGGCAAGTAGCAATTTTTCAACTAGAAAACTTTGATGCAGTTGTGGAGAAAGCAAGAATTGTAGAATGGAGTAATAAGACAGTACATGATTTCAATCGGGAAAATAAGAAGGGAGATAGGAGGAAGGGAGATGATAAGGGAAGCCATTAGAACCTTGGTAGTGTAAGTGTAAACAAGGAAGAGAGAAGCAACAACAATATTAATCTAAGCAATAGTGGAAAGAGGAAGTGGAGGGAGCAATCATCTGATGTCATTACAAGGAAGGCTACTGTGTGTGCAAACTGTGGAAAGAACCATGGCACAACCCCATGCTTGAAAGGGAAGGATGTTTGCTTCAAGTGTCGCTAACCGGGGCATTTTTCCTCAAATTGTTTGACTTTGAACTCCATCGCTGCCCCATTCCAAGGAAGACCACAACAACCTCAGCAAAATAACAAACCACTGGCCGCAGTAAGGACATGTTTCACGTGCAGAACGGAAGGGCACATCTCTCCCAATTGTCCTTAAAAGAAAGGTGGCAAACCAATGCTGACAGGAGCCAACACTATATCGGTACGACCACAACCAAGGACTTACAATATGACCGTGGAAGATACTGTGGCTTCTGATGATGTTGTTACAGGTACACTACTAGTGAACTCCTTACATGCTCATATGTTGTTTGATTCGGGTGCTACTCGAAGTTTTATAAATGAGAATGATATGTCCCTTAAATGGGTTATGCCACATGGATGGCTAGAGGAAAGGAAAGGTGCTGATTTGTTCTTCACCTGACCTAGAGGAATTTTATGTGATTATGTACGTTCACACAATGAGGGATCATGCGGACACAGTTAGGCCAACTGTATACCGTATGGTTAGCAGATCCAATGGGTTTAGCCCCCGATGAATATTTTTACTTCAAGGAAATTATGCTTTGTTTTAAGAAGGATTACACAATTGTTTATCATCAGTAATCCTAAAGATCCTTTAAAGATTTCCGAGGCATTAGTATTGTTCCACCAAGCCTCTTAACAGAATTGAATCCCTTGAAACATTCCAGATTTGCTTTCCCAAATTGTTTATATACTTACTGGGCGTAAATCGCTCATTCTTGTTGAATTTTAATGTCTTGCAGGGCAAAATATAAAGGTTGAACCCTTTGACAAGGGGAAGGCAAAGATGATTGGTTATTGAGTTTAGGCTAACTCTCTTTGTGCCAATAAGGAAGGAAGGAAGATGATCTGAAAAGTGATGTTTTGTATTATAATATAGAGATAGAATAGCTTCTGCTGAAAATGTAATATTTTGGGTTGTAATAACTCTTTAATATTGTTTTTTTCCCAGTATTTATAATATGAATGGATGTGTGGTTATCTTTTCCTTCTTTTGATGAAGTCCTGATCCAGTGAGGGATTTTGGGGTCGTCACAAGACAAGTTTTCAATTTCTTCCCTAAAAATGAAGAGGTAAGAGCTTTATGATTATATATTCTACTCTGCTCTGTTTCGTTCTCATGCATAACATCTGAGAGTATTAGTCGTACATGCTAAGAAAGAATAAAGCTTCAAAAGCTGCAATAATATTCTTTTGCATATATATATATATGTGTGTGTGTGTGTGTGTGTGTGTATGTGTGTGTGTATTATGTAAAGTAATGATACACACAACAAGGAAGTTAATGATCCGTCGTTAGGCATCATTCATGATCTTATGAAAGGTCTTCCATCGTAGCAGAGACAAGTCCTAACTTAGTCTATGATGAGAAAACATGTTAGTCTCCGATGGATAAATATTAGTCTCTAATGAGAAAACATGTTAGTCTCCAATAGGTAAATATTAGTCTCCGATGAGTAACAAAGTTAGTCTTCGATGACTAATGGTGTTACTCTCTGATGATTATCAATGTTAGTCTTTGATGGGTTTGGCGCTGAACAATTATCCATTGGTAATTTTAGCACTAAAAAATTATCCACTGACGAGTTTGACGCTGAGTTTGGCGTTGGCTAAATAATTGGCGATGAGTTTGGTGACAACCAAAAGAGTTTGGCGATGAACAAAATCATCCCCTGATGGATAGTCTATTCCCTGATAGGTAGTTATCCCCTGATGGGTAGCCTATCCCCTAATGGGTAGTTTATTCCCTGACGGGCAAATTTGTCCCCTGACAAGTAGACCGTCCCCTGATGACCATCCCTTGATGGCCATCCCCTGATGAGGAATACCCCCTAATGACCATCCCCTGATCATGGACGGACATCACAATCGTCACATGCGTGCATACTCATATTCATTTTCAAGACATAGATTTATCATATTATACCAACAATCATGTTTTACAGAACCTCTCACGCACCAGTATTTTGAGATTAAAATTAGCTAAGGACCAAGGCAAGTATATACTCACTCTACTCCTTTTTCATTGAATACATAAGATTATTTATTTGATTTACATAAATGATTGATATTATTTCTTATGCAAGTCAATGTTTTTCATGGATAAGTAATGTACAATTCATTGATCCGATGTACGTGAAAAGATGTTGTTTATTGAACCAAATGTTATTGGGTGGTTGCTAGCTGTTTTAATTTGCTATCACGCCAAAAGAAGTCCTATATATGGATATAGAAGTTTTATTTCTAATCTTATACTTACAAAGTATATCCATATGAGTGACTATAGGCTAGTGGATGCGATCGCCTGGTACCCTGGCACATGATAAGGAATGAAAAACTGAGGCATCGGTATTCAGACCCTCGCAGACCTATGCTTTTTGCGATGACTACGTATATCATGATGAAGTCAAATGATCAGGCTAGCCAGCTGGTATGTCATTTGATGAAGAGGAAGTCAGATAGTGATCAACCTAGCCAAATGACGCACTATTTGATGAAGAAAAGACGCAAATAAATCATCCAAGATTTATTTCAAGTAAAGGGTCAACCCTTTGTTATCACTCGGGAACCCTGAAAGTTACATGTTTATTAAATCACCAGGAGGTGTCGGAATTATTTCGCCCAACCTCATTAAACACTAAAGTCTTTTGAAATATATGTTCTTCTTGTTTGGACTTACCCATCTTATGAATATATACTTGCTGAGTGTAAATCGCTCATGTGGATTATTATGAAATGTTTTACATGTCATGATGAGAAGGTCATGCAACCTATTAAAGGAAAGGAGAAAATGGCATAGTGAGAGTTCCTTGATCACTCTCCTATGGATGACCTTTAGATGAAAAGTAAAACGAGAGGCCATCATAGAAATGTTTAGATTATAAGGCCAGATAGGCCATTTTTAGACTTCCGCTACCAAATATTTATGGTTTTATAATAAAAGGTTATATACCTTTAGTTTATATTATAAATGTTTAAGTTAAGGTTTTGTAAAAGAGATTATATTTCTCTTAATCAATGATGTTTATGCTTGGTTCAAGATGTTTTTCTGTTGTCAATTTCTGGCAGTGCCTGAAGTCCAACATGGGATCTTTGGGAGCTGTCACACAATTTCTGATAGTAAAAAACCCTTAACAACTGCTAAATTAAACTTTAAAAATGTCAATGGACCCAAACAAGTTTGGGTTCCTAAATTAACTTAGTTGTTTACTATGTGCAGGGTATAAAGAAACAAATTTGGTTCTTGGATAATGGTTATTCAAGACACACGATTGGAGAAAAGACCCTGCTAACACAATATGAGGAGAAAGCTAGTCCAAGTGTTTCTTTTGGAGATGACAACAAAAGATATACCTTGGGATATGACAAAGTCACAAATGAAAATGTCATCTTGGACGATGTAGTATTAGTTGATTGTCTTAAGCACAACTTGCTTATCATCAGCCAACTATGTGACAGAGGTTACAATGCTGCTTTCAAGGATGAACATTGCTTGATAAGTGACAGTAAGGATGGAAAAATAGTTGTATCTGGAGTTAGGAAAGGTAACCTCTACATAACTGACTTTGGTTCATCAAGTAAAAATTAGTCCACATGCTTTTATAGTAAAGCATCAATGGATGAGAGTTAGCTATGGCATAAGAAGCTTTCTCACCTGAATTTGAAGACAATCAACACTTTGGTGAAGAAAGAATTAGTGATAGGACTTCCACAACTTGAATTCACTAAAGATGATCTATGTGGAGCTTATCAAAAAGGGAAGCAAAAGAAGACTTCCTTTAGAAGCAAGGAGATATCATCAATTACAAGTCCAATATAACTAATTCATGTGGACCTATTTGGACATATAAACGTCTATCTCAAAGAAAAGTATTCTCTGGTGATAGTTGATGATTTCACTAGATACACATGGATAAAATTTCAGCATACCAAAAATGAAGCAGCTCAGTTGGTGATTGATCACATCAAGAAAGTGGAAACTGAATCTAGGCTGACTGTTAGAGTTCTAAGAACTAATAATGGAACAAAATTCAAGAACTCCAAAGTTGAATGTTTCTATGTCTACAAAGGAATATCTCACACATTTTCTACTCTAAGAACCCCTTAATAGAATGGAGTAGTTGAGAGGAAAAACAAAACTCTTATTGAAGCTACTAGAACCATGTTTAAAGAAGCCAAACTGCATACTTATTTTTCGGCTGAAGCAATTTCAACTACATGTTTCACTCAAAATAAGACATTGATCAACAAAGCTCACAACAAGACTCCTTATGAGCTTATGACAGGCAGGAAACCTAATGTCAAATTTCTTCATATATTTGGTGGTAGATGCTTTGGGAAAAAAATTCAAGGTGAAAACTTAGGAACCCAAAGTTGATGAAATAATTTTCCTAGGTTACTCTCTAACAAGCAAAACATATAGGGTCTACAACCTTAGGCTGAACATTGTAATGAAATCTATTCATGTTACATTTGATTATAAAAAAATAACATGAATGCAAGATGAAGAAATGCATGAAGTTCTAAGGTTTGAAAATGAAGATGAGACAAAAAATGGTGAAACTGACTCATCAGTTGATGAAGCTGAACCCCAAGAAGACACTCCACCAGTGGATATCCTTTTAACCACTGAGGGGGAGTAGTTAGTGGAAAATGAATAAGAGGATATCTCAAACTCCAATCTAGAAATATCCATTGATTCAGGGGAAGCTTCACATGAAGATGAGAGCACTACACACCACGGATAACTTGGAACAAATAAAGCTCCTTTTTCAAAAAGTTTACCTCCACAAATAAGATGGTCAAGTGATCATCCTATGGAGCAAATTATAGGAGATCCATCTAAAGGTGTGTCAACAAGAAGTGCTACTCAGAATGAATGCCTATACCTCAACTTTCTATCCAAGATTGAACCTAAAAAGGTTAAGGGGGCGTTACATGATGCGAATTGAGTAATTGTTATGTAAGATGAACTCAATCAGTTTGTACGAAACAAAGTCTAGAGACTAGTACCAAAACCAAAGAATAAATCTATCATTGGTACTAAATGGATCTTCAGAAACAAGTTGGATGAAGCTGGTTGATAGTGTGCAATTTATGTATAGACTTACAGTACATTTGCATTCATTTTGTGTGTGTTTTATTTATTAATGAGGTGTTTTCAAGTTACTTTTGTAGGAATAGGTGAAAAAGGTGGAAATGATGAAAACAAGGAAGAATGGACTGAAAAGAGCAAGAAGAATCAAAGCAAGAAATTAACAGAAACTTGAAGTAGTAATATGACATGGCCATGTCGTATCCTGGACGGGGCCTACAAAAACATAGAAGCAGTTTATTTATATTGGACGGGCCGGACCCAAACTGTAGATACGAAAGCACGTGGACAAGGAAAGAAAAGCCTGGAAAAAAGAGATTAAAGTAGTTACCAAATTGGAAAAGGGTCTTCTAGGAAACCAATTAGGATTAGAATTCTTTGTAGGGCAACGAATATTGTTTACATAATTAGAATAGGGTTGCAGCAGTTTTCTGGATCTCTGTTTTTACACAGCAGCTGCCCCTTTTCTTTTCTCTCTGAAGTTATGCAGATTTTTATACAGTTTTTATTTATTTAAGCATTATGTCTTCAAGTATTATGAACAACTAAATCCTTCTAGTCAAGGTACTTTGATTTCTAGCCAAGATTAAATTGTGAGACTTTTGTTTTAAATAGTTTTATTCAAGTTCAAGTATTTATTTGATTTCTGCGCTATAAACCGTTTATGTTATTATTTAATTTATTATGCAATGTGTACAGTTGTGTGATTTATTAAATGGTATCTTGCTGATTAGAATACGAAGGTCGTTTGACACTATTCTAACAAAGTAGCACATTGATCTTAACTGATAAAGGCTTCGGGTAAGATTGGTGGAATCAAATAATCTAGTTTAAATAATCTACGGGTGTCTGATTTTATTAACTAGGATAGGGGTCTTTTTCATTCATAAAGCAGCCATTAGATTGAATCTTATCAGGGTGTTCGGGGGTTGTCTGTTTGGTCTAGAGAAGTAATCCTAGCAGGGTGTCCGGGGATTACCGATAAAATAAGAAAAGATTGGTTAAGTAGAACGTTTGCCCTTAGCTATAACTCTATCTATTTGAATGAATAAAATTTATCTTTTGTGTCAATGATCGAAATATTTGGCTAGATTGAAAAGTACCTCAGCTAGATTTGTCTCCATTTGATTTCACATATTTAACTATTCTGCATTCTTTATTATTTACAAATTTCGTTTTGATTGTTATTTTTAATATCTTCCATAATTAATTTTAAAACCCACTTTTCTAAGCAAATAATTAACCGCAATAATCCCTGTGGAATCGACCCTATTCACCATTATACTGCGTAAGTGTAAAGGAATAGGCATAATTATTTTTTGGTGGGTTGACACCCTATCACTGGCACAGTGACAAGAAATAAGGCCAGACTAGTTGCACAAGGTTATTCACAAGAATAAGGAATTGACTATGATGAAACCTTTGCACCAGTAGCTAGATTGGAAGTAATCAGGATATTTCTTGCCTCTGTTGTTCATGCAAATTTTAAAATGTACTAGATGGATGTAAAGAGTGCCTTCCTGAATGGGAAAATACAAGAGCAGGTGTATGTCCAGCAACCTCCTAGTTTTGAATATCAGAAATTTCCCAATAATGTCTACAGGTTAAACAAAGAACTCTATGGACTTAAACAAGCACCAAGAGCATGGTATGATACTTTATCTTAGTTTTTAATGGAAAATAAATTCACTAGAGGAATCATAGATAAAACTTTATTTCATAAAAAATATGTTGGTGAGTTAATACTTGTTCAAATCTATGTTGATGATATTATCTTTGGTTCTATTAATGAGAGCTTATGCTCTAATTTTTCTAAGCATATGCAAAGTAGATATGAGATGAGCATGATGGGAGAATTAACTTTCTTTTTGGGTTTACAAGTTAAACAAATCACTAATGGAATTTTCATTAGTCAAACAAAATATTTAAAAGACCTTTTAAAGAAATTTAATTTACAAGATGTTGCAACTGCTAAAACTCCCATGCCAACAACCACTAAACCTAACAGAGATTCAATTGGTAAAAAGGTTGATGTTTCAAGTTATAGAGCCATGATAGGATCTCTTTTACATCTTGTTGATGCAAAATAGGCTCAAGTGTTTGTAGAAGGGGGGATGAATACAAACACTACAAACTTTTCGCTCTTTTTATCTTTTAAAACGAGTTACCAGAAACAGCTACACAGATCAGAAAAACTATGTAATGTGAACACACAGATTCAAGTTAAAATAGTTATATTAAAACTTGGGGTTTTTCTTGAAATCTATATAATCACAAATGTGATTTACAACTACAAATTCTGTAAATAAAATTCATAGCTTCTCACACTCACTAGCTACGAAAACTTTTCTCTGAAAAATAAATCTCTCAAGAAATATATTACAGAGCTTCCTAGTGTTGTGTGCTTCTTTGTTTGTTTGATCTGTTGGATTGATTCAATCTCTCTGTTATTTTTGTAATGAGAACTCCTTTGCTTATATGTCGAATCAGTGGTTGAAATCACGTGTTTGAGACGTGCTGCTTCTTTCAACTTAGCCGCAAGAATGTCACATCGTAGCTCTATGTGTCAGATTGCTGCATGCTTTGTTGGTACTTTTTCTTCCCCTGATCTGTGTGCATTTAATGCGAGAGCGTTCTCATTGGATCAAAAACAAATTTCAAGAAATATCTTTCCAGTTGATATTTTTTGCTTCTGTAACACGTTACATTGATTTTCGTGTAAGTACTGATGACGGGTGCATGCTGTCATAACGATCCACTGACTACCAACCCTGATGGACTTTGATCAGTGCTTCTAAATCCCCTGATGCTTGTTGTCTGGATCAGGGCTTCTACTTTCACTTGAGGTTCACTCAGTGCTTCTCGATCTTGATGATTATGACTGATGGTACACACTGATGGCTTCCACTGATGCCATGTTGACCATTCCCCCTGACGGGTTACCCTGATGGGTTGGCCTGACACTGACATGTCCTGAAGTGTTTCCCTGATGGGTTGGTCTGCCTTCGTCATACACTGACAGGTTTCCCTGATGAGTTCCCCCTAATGGGTTCCCTTGATGAGTTCCCCCATATGGGTTCCCCTGATGGATTCCCCGTGATGGGTTCCCCTGATGAGTTCCCCCTGATGGGTTCCCCCTGATGGAACTTAATCAACGTAACTTTGTTTAGAATTTCTGATGTGTGGAATACTTTGACTGTTTACAATAACATCAGACATTCTTCTTCACTTTGTCAAGTCCTTTGAATGTTTCTGTTTTCTGACTTGTCTTGTGAAGAGATTGACCATCCACTGATTAATAAGATTATTATCAGTGGATGCAAAACTTGTGTTGAACTTAAGGTTTATAAAATACCTCAGGTATTTACAGTTGCACAATTTATTACATAATTATCATCATCATCATTTATCTCTAACAATCTCCCCCTATTTATGTTTATCAATTTGATAATCATAAATCCCTAGATGCACTGATGATGATATCAAAACCAATACTAAATACATGAAAGAATTTTGAATGAATTAATAAAAGAATTTATGTACAAGTATTTTCCTATAACTATTACACAAAGAATGTTTTATTAGACATCAGGATCTCTTTTCCTTTTTGCTGAGACAAAGGGCAACAGATGACTTGATTCAATCGGTTGAGAGTCACTTCTAAGGCCTTGTCTTGTTTGATCTGGGTTTTGATGAGGAATCCTTAGTTTGTTGTCCTCTCCACCTGTTTCCAGTTGCTCCAGCTCCTTTTGAAGAAGTTTTCTTAAGTTGACAATGTTGACATTGTTGCTGGATTGCAAAGCTTCAAGGACAAATTTTATTTCTTGAACATTGGCTGCAGCAAGTTGTGACCAATAGAAGGTAATGATCTCCCCCTTTTTATTTTTGAATTGAACACCCATGGGGCTAGTGATCATTTTTGAATATTCTTTGAATCCCTTCACTGGTGGCACATTCCTTACTACAGTGTTCCCATCATCAGCTTTGGTTTCTTCAATCTCCTTCAATACTTTCTGAGTCAGTAGGAATCTGAACTGGATGACATGTTCATTTTTGTGATAAGCTATTTGGCTTAGAACATGCATCGCTTCCTCCAGGTTGAGACCATCAACGTCTTTGATTTTAATGTTTTTCTCCTGCCCATCAGTGGATTCGTAAAACAACTTCAAAGGTCTTTCCAAGGTTGTGGGCAGACTCCTATCATCGTTGATGGCTCTCCCCAGCTTATCAATCAATCTCCTCAAGTCTCTGTTAGCCACTAACGATTTTGAAATTAAATTCAGAACTAATTCCAGCTGTTCAGAATCCATTCTCCTAAACCAGTCAATTGTGACATTGAATTCCGACCCACTTTTAAGTTGCACTGTTATCAGCGGATCCCTTCTATTGTTGAACCTGACATCTATGCTTTTTATGGAGAACATAAATGACAGGTTTTTGCGCCTTTCTTCTCTGAGGGATTCAGCTAGAGTGGGTGGACCAAATGCTGTGGTAATAGGAGAAGGTGCTTGAACCTTGGCTTCAGATGACTTGGATTTGGTTGCATCAGGGTCTTCAAATTTGTCTTGATTTTTATCCCCTGATGCAAATTTAGGGTTCTGAGATCTTCTTTGCTGAGGATTCCTGGAGATCCTGGGCCTGACACTTTTCTTCTTCTTTGCTTCCTCCTATTCCTTTTCCATTTCCCTCTCTTCATCTTCTTGAAGTTGCTGTGCAAATAGTGCATCAGCTTCCACTAGCTTTTTATCTTGAGGGTAGACTAGCTCCACTTTCCCATCAATTACTGCTTCAACGGGTGTTGGAAAGTGGGTTGTTTTCATGGCATCTCCAAGTAGCTTAGGCCCTAATTGAGTGTTGGATTTCTTCTTTGGTTCCTCAATCAGGATACCTTTGCCTTTATCCTTGGATTTTGGAGCAGGAACAAGATCAGTCACATCCCCTGATGGTTGACTTGAATTCTCAGCAACATCCCCTGACGATTGCTTGGTTGATTTCTTCCCCTTTTTGACAGCATCATCAGTGGGAGTTGAGAGTCGGGATGTGACTTGAAGAACTTGTTGCAAAGTGCCAGCCATGGAATGTTGCAGAGTTTCCATGCTGTTCATTTGGGAAGAGAGATCAACAAGCTTCTTGTCTACAGTGTCAGCTTGTTTCTTCATTCTGAGGAGGGTCTGGCTGGTGACCAGAGAGTCGACAACTTGCTGTACATTTTGTATCTTTGAAAAAAAATATGTATACAATTTTTTTATTTTCTACATCTATTGACTGACCAATCATGATCTGTGACTTTAACACTTTGATCAAGATTGGATTAGTGGTCCTAGCTAACTCTTGCTTTAATAACTGTACAGTTTTCAACATTTGATTCTACTGAAAGTACAAATCAACTCCGATGAACTGGGAAAAATCATCTTGTGGAGCATCATCTTCATCACTTTCAGAGGTAGAAGTAGTATATACAGTAACTGTGTTTTCTCTCTGTTCTTTATTTACAAGGATCTCATCCTTATCTCCCTCATTCTCTCCTTTTACTTTGCCATCTAAGGCATCACTCGTATTCTCTCCTTTTTCTTTGCCTACTAAGGCAGTACTCTCTTGTTCTCCTTTTGCAAAAGTCCTCTCAAGGGTTTGACTTTGCCTCTCTGCACTACGTATTTTCTCAGTCTCATTCAAAATTGTCCTAGTGGTGCTCCTATGGGCTTGGAAATCATCAACTGTGACCAGTTCAAGTGATGTATGTATAGATTCTGGTTCCACAGTTGTGATAGGAGTAGGAGAAGAAGTAAAGTGTGTATGTATAATTGGAGAAGTGTATGTTTCTATAGAGGAAGTATATACAATTGGGGGTACATAAAGAGTTATAGCTGTAGTATGTACAGTGGAGTCTATGTCCCCTGTTTGATCATCAGTGTTTGTATCAAGTAAAAATGAGTCAACCATTTGAGAGTGTTGACTACCAAACACTATGTCAAAGAATGTTGGCTCCTCCACGAATTAAGAATGTGGAGAATCTGATTGTATGCCACTTAATGTTTGTGTCATTATATCTGAAGAAATTTGAGGAACAGAGAAAGAAGGAAGTGGTGTAGATGGGAGTGTTGGCTGAATCACTGAACGAGGAGGTGATTCATCAAAAGTTGCTGTAGAAGAATGCTTATGACTCATGTTGATCTTATTGAGAAGCTTCTGAACTACAACATCTTGAGTGGTGTGTGCACTCACTGTGTTAGATATCTGCAAGTGGCTCTCAAAGACCCTGATGGTAGGTTCATCAGTGTCGATGGTCAGTGTATGTGCCTCACTCAACTGTGTCCCTGGTTGGGGACTATTTTCAATAACTAATTCCTTTTGAGAGGAACTAGTTAGAAATATGTTTAATTCCTTATCAAAAGCAGTATCCTTTTGAGAGGATACTGCCTGGTCAAGCTGTTGGGTAACACTCGTGGCTCCCTTCTTCTTCTTACGCATGTAGCCAATTACTCTCTCTCCTTGCTCCCCCTCAGTTGATGTGGTAACTTCACTGGGTTTTCTTTTAATCCCAATAGTCTTTTGGGAGACTATTGGTTGGGTTATTGAGAGTGGTTGGGTGGAAATTGGTTGTTCTACTTGGGTAGGCAGAGAGGTGGTTGTTTTCTCTGCCGTAGTAGATGAAGGTGAAGAATGTACAGTTTGAGAAGTTGAAGGTGAAGAATTTACTACCTGTACCATATGTTGCGGAAGTGCAAACGGTTCGACTGTATATGATTTCTTTATTATTTCTGCAAAGAATTTCTTTGTTTGCTTGTATGTCTGTTCATGTATATCATTCTCAAAAGAAAAATTAGTAATTTGGTCTTTAATAATCATAAAAAAAAATCTTGCATAATATACTTCAGTTTTCCTATTATTAAAATTACCTAATTTATTTACAAGGTCATCAAAAATTATTTTAACTATATTTATATTTACTTTTTTAATCATTGCGTATGCTATTTTCAAAGTTAAAGAGGTAATAACCTCAAAGTTAGAACACTTACTTGAGAATGCCTCGGTGATTGTATCAAACAGGTAAGAGATCTCCCGCTTAACATTCACCCTCTTGAGGTCTTTGAACTTTAGCACTGTGTTGGGAGCAGCGTTATAGCCAAATTCCCTCAATAAATCCAGTAGGTCTGCATCACTGGGTGTGTCCACCAGATCTTAAGTAGGTAGCCCCAAAGCAGAGTTAAGTCTGGAAACTTAGAGGAAACTTTGAATGAGATTCCCTTGACCGCATCAGGCCTAGTGGTGGAGTACATGAACTTGGCACTCCTCCATAGTTGAGACAGTGTTTCCCCCAACATTTCTTCATCGGTAAAGATGGCTTTACTATACTCTGAGTTGAGTAGATAGTTTATTATTGGTTTAAAGCATTCATTTACCTCATCAATGTCAGAGAAACCCACATAGTTCGTGGGTGGGACTGTCAAGTTCCTCGGAATCTGTTGGCGTGCCATGGATGCTTTGAAGATTTGAAGTTCTAGGGTTTCTGTAAAAACGAGAGAGAAGAAGAAGAAAACTCAAGCAAATATCAGAAAAAGATTAAAAGTTTTGAGGAGTTTTAAAAAGTAGGAGAGATAGAGTATTAATACCCGCCTATTGACGTTTGAAAACTTCTTCTGAAAACACGCCATCAGGGAGTCAGTTCAGTTTCTGTGATGACACGTCATCAGTGAGAGAAGAACTTAATGATGAGTTGTAATCACTTAACTGACCGTGAATCCCGATGCAGTAAAAAAAAATTTAAACTTACCTTGATGATTTACTGTATGTACATACCCTGACCCTGATGCACAAGACAGATACCCTGATCCTGACGCACAGGTCGGATACCCTGACCCTGACGAACGAGTCGAACACCCTGACCCTGACGAGCGAGTCGAACACCCTGACCCTGACGAGCGAGCCGGACACCCTGACACTGACACACAAGTCGGACACCCTTACCCTGATGCGTCCTTAAGGAAGCCCTGCCCCTGACGCATCAATCAAAACAAAAACAAAACAACAAAATGCAGAATATACAAGTATATACATATTTACAATTTGAACATATATAACCACATATCAATTGATTTTATCAAGAACTTATGATATGAGTTAGAAATACCAAATCTTAGGAGTTTGACTCTGACCCTGACGTATAATTCACCATTCCCAGCTCTCCCACAAGATTTGAAAATGTAGCTTCATCAAGAGCTTTGGTGAATATGTCTGCCAGCTGCTGATTTGAAGGTACAAACTGTAGTTCAATATTCCCATTCATAACAAGTTCCCTAATAAAATGATATATGATTTCTATATGCTTAGTTCTGGAATGTTGCACTGGATTTTCAGCGATGGCAATGGCACTAGTGTTATCACACCTTATTGGAATCTTGGAATAGTTCAGACCATAATCCATTAGCTGATTTTTCATCCATAGAATTTGTACACAACAACTTCCAGCTGCAATATATTCAGCTTCAGCAGTAGATGTAGAGATTGAGTGCTGCTTTTTGTTGAACCAAGATACAAGCCTTCCTTCTAGAAATTGATAGCTTCCCGTTGTACTCTTTCTGTCAATCCTGCATCCTCCAAAGTCAGCATTAGAATATCCTAGTAATTCAAATCCAGACTCCTTTGGATACCAAAGTCCCAACTCTGTAGTGCCCTTGATATATCTCAAGATCCTTTTCACTGCAATGAGATGAGATTCCTTTGGATCAGCTTGATATCTTGCACAAAGACATGTTGCAAACATTATGTCTGGCCTGCTTGATGTCAGATATAACAATGATCCAATCATTCCCCTATAAGTCTTCAAATCAACTTTCTTTTCATTCTTATGAGGGTCAATCTTGGTTGCAGTGGCCATAGGTGTCTTTGCTACTTTTGAGTCCTCCATATCAAATTTCTTGAGAAGTTCTTTGGCATATTTTGACTGATGGATGTAGATTCCATCAGAGACTTGTTTAACTTGCAATCCCAAGAAGTAAGATAACTCACCCATCAAGCTCATTTCATATTTGCTTTGCATGAGTTTGGAGAACTTTTCACACAGTCTTGTGTCAGTGGATCCAAAAATAATATCATCAACATAAATTTGAACCAAAATCAGATGACCTTGGTGTTGTCTGAAGAACAATCTTTTGCCAATGATACCTTTTGAAAATTTGTTTTCCACCAGAAACTTTGACTGTGTATCATACCAAGCTCTAGGTGCTTGCTTCAGTCCATAAAGTGCCTTTTCCAGTTTGTAGACATGATTTGGAAATTTTGAGCATTCAAATCCTGGAGGTTGTTGGACATACACCTCCTATTCCAATTTCCCATTTAGAAAAGCATTTTTCACATCTATTTGATATACTTTAAAATTTGAATGTGCTGCATAGGCTAAGAAAATTCTTATAGCCTCAAGTCTGGCTACTGGTGCAAAGGTCTCATCAAAGTCAATCCCATCTTCCTAAAGATATCCTTTTGCAACCAGTCTTGCTTTGTTTCTTACAACAATGCCAGCTTCATCCATCTTATTTCTGAATACCCACTTAGTACCTATTATGATTCTTTCTTTGGGTTTAGGTACAAGCTTCCATACTTGATTTCTTTCAAATTGATTTAGCTCTTCCAGCATAGCCAAGATCCAGTCTGCATCTTGAATAGCTTCTTCAAACTTCTTTGGCTCAATTTGAGAAAGAAAACAAGCATATAGGCATTCATTAGATGTTGCTTTCCTGGTCTGCACTCTCTTGTTTGGATCACCAATAATCAGATCTGTAGTGTGACTTCTGGCCCATTTAGGATTAGAGATGTGTCTTGATGAGCTTGCTTGACTATCATCTCCTCCCCCTGAGCCTGTGCTCCCAGCTTCTGAAAACTCACCCCCTGAATTTGTGGATAATTCAAGGTTCAAGATATCACCTGATGGTGCATATCCTGATGAATGATCCCCTGATGAAGTATCCCCTGATCTGTTGTCCAGGAAATTGACTCTATCTACTGAAGGGGGTTCTACATTGTTTGGATTGACATCAGGAATGGATAAATTCTCCATTTGTCTGCACTCATCTGCTTCATTCTCTTGATAATCATTATCATCTTCATTTTCAAACCTGAGTTCTTCATGAAAACCAGGGTCTTCAAGTCCAGAAATCTCTTGATCATCAAAAGCTACATTTATAGACTCCATCACCACCTGAAGTCTTTTGTTGTAAACCCTGTAGGCCTTGGATGACAGAGAATAACCTAGGAAAATTGCTTCATCAGCTTTTGGATCAAATTTTCCTAAGTTCTCACCAAAATTCCTCAGTATAAAACATTTGCACCCAAAGACATGGAGGAACTTGATGCTTGGCTTTCTCCCTGTCATTAGCTTATATGGTGTCTTGTTGTGAGCCTTGTTGATTAGAGATCTATTCTGAGTAAAGCAAGCAGTGGAAATTGCTTCAGCCCAAAAATAGGTGGGAATATTTGCCTCTGCTAGCATTGATCTAGCAGCTTCTATCAGGGTTCTATTCTTCCTTTCTACTACACCATTCTATTGAGGAGTCCTTGGAGCAGAAAATGTATGATTTATGCCTTTCTCCACACAAAATCCCTCAACAACTGCATTCTTGAATTCAGTTCCATTGTCTATTCTCAACATTCTAACCACTGAACCTGATTCTGTTTCCACCTTCTTGATATGGTCAATGATTTGTTGAGTAACTTCTGATTTAGCATGTTGAAACTTTACCCAAGTGTATCTGGTGTAGTCATCCACAATGACCATTGCAAATCTTTTCTTTGACACTGATATAATGTTGACAGGGCCAAAGAGATCCATATGTAACAATTGAATTGGATCTTTGATCATTGTAGCCTCCTTGCTGACAGAGGATGTTTTCCTTTGTTTCCCTTGTTGACATGCTGAACATAATCCTTCTTGGATAAACTCCATTTAGGGAAGTCCAGTTACCAACTTTCTCTTCACCAGATCATTAATGGACTTAAAGTTCAGGTGAGAAAGCTTCTTGTGCCATAGTCTACTTTCATCTGGGGTTGCCTTGCTGTAAAAACATGATTCTCCATCTACTAAATTAAAATCAGCAACATAGAGATCTCCTTTTCTTGTCCCTGACAAAACCAGCTTCCTATCACTTTCATTTGAGATTAGACACTGATCTCCTTTGAAGGAAGTGATGAATCCTTTGTCACAAAGTTGACTTATGCTTAGCAAATTGTGCTTGAGCCCATCAACCAGTGCTACATTTTCAAATGAGACATTCCCATTTGCTGCTTTGCCATAACCAAGAGTTAGTCCTTTGCTGTTATCACCAAAAGAAATTACTGGACCATTCTTTTCTTGGAATTCTGTGAGCAGGGTTTTGTTTCCTGTCATGTGCCTTGAGCAGCCACTGTCTAGAAACCAAATTTGACTACTTTTGACCTTTCCCTGCACACAAGAAAACATTTAAATTGTTTTTGGTACCCAATTAACTTTGGGTCCTCTTGGTAGTCACAGTAATAGGTAAAACAACTTTATCTTATTGGTGACATTTGGTTTTGGCAAATTTAAAACTTTCCTCCTTTTTAGGAGCTTCAATATATGCTTTTGATTTCTCAACAGTTATCTTGCCTTTTTCCTTGGAGGAGCAGGCTTTAACAGTTGGTAAATCATCAGCATACAAAATTGTGCCAGTCAAAATTTATGGTTTTTCTTTGCATTGAAAAGATAAATGATTACAGTTACCACAATTCCATCACACTTTTCTAGGGGCTTCATGAATGGAAGAGTAATTGCTAGTTTTATTAACACCTAGCTTACCATTTCTATTCTTTTTGCTTTCCCCTAACAGGCCTTTTTCCCTTGACGGGCTACAACGGCCTGATGCACTCTTTCCCCATGATGACTGTGTATCCACTGATGCACAATCTAGTACTTTTATAACTGGAGGGTTGAGTGCTTTGGCAAGAATAAGTTTCTTGCCTCTCCCACCACTAGTGGAAGCTTCACTCACTAGGAAAACATTCCCTGATTCTAGCTTTGTGTCTGCCTTAACAAACTTGATAGGTTATATTGGCCTTTTTCCAAAGTTAGCTGCCATCTCAACCTCAATGGGAGGTTGCTGCACCTGAGTCTCTTCATAGCTTAAACTAGATTTTGGATCAGATTTCTGACTTTTTAAACGATCCTCCAGTTTCCTGCTAGTCTCACTCCATCTCTTAATGACTTCCCTTTCTTGACTAAGAAGATTCGAGGTCCATTCCTCTCTTTTGATAGCACAGTGAAGAAGATTTTTAGTCCTTGAGAGCTCTTTTTCAAGACTCTCAAGTCTGGAGTTTTCTGATTCTAAAAGAGTGTCCCTAGCAGATAACTGTTCATTTATTTTCTGCACTCTCTCAATTTCAGCTACAGCACTCCTTAGGGTGTCATAGAGATCCTTTATCTCACAAGCCATTTCCTTAACAGTTTTAAACATGTTAGAGGAAATTTTGAGGCTTACCTGTGAGCTGCTACTGTCAGTGGATGAGGCCATCAGGGCTAGGTTGACATACTCTTCATTTTCTTCTTCATCAGAGTCAGTCCAGTCCTTTCCCTCTGCAATATATGCTTTTCCCTTTTTGTTTGCATTAAGAAGGTCAAAGTATTTCTTCTTGTAGTCCAAAACAGCTTCTTTTTGTCTAGATTCACCATCTTTTGTGGCCTTGCGGCACTCGTTTGCAAAGTGGCCCTGCTCACTGCATTTGTAGCATTTTATTCTTGATTTGTCAATAACGTTTTTCGTGCTACTGGGTTTCCTTGCTGAAAATCTTTTAGATCCCGAAGGCTTTTGGAATTACAACTTGGAAAACCTTTTTGCAAGAAAGGCCATGGTTTCATCCAGCTCCTCTAACTCTTCCGGAGTATATTCTTCCTCCTTGAAGTTAGCTTCTTTGTCCCCTTCTATGTCAGCATCTTTTAGTTGCTGCTTCATCAAGACACTTGGTCTTGCTTCTTGTTTGTCCTTCGTGGCAGCCATCAGGGCTATAGATTTAAGCTTTCTGGCATCCCCTGACATTTCAAATCTTTGTTGAACCTCTAGTTCATATGTCTTGAGAGTACCATATAGCCTATCCAAGTCTAGAAGATTCATGTCCTTGGATTCCCTGATGGTTGTCGTCTTAGGATCACATGATATGGGAAGGGCTCTCATGAACTTTCTGTTCACATCCTTGTTAGCATAAGCCTTCCCATATAATCTCAGGTCATTTACCAACCTGTTAAATCTGTCAAACATTTCAGTGAGTGTTTCACCATTTTTCATTGTGAACCACTCATACTGTTGTGTCAACAGCTGCAATTTGTTCTCCCTCACTTCCTCGGTGCCATCACAAAGGATTTGTATGGTATCCCATATAGATTTAGACGTGGTAAGATTCATGATACTATTCAGCATATCATCGTCTAAACCATTATACAGGATCCTAGTGACTTTAAGATCCTTTTTCACCTTTTCTCTTTCCTCTATCGTTATTTCGTCAGTTGTCTTTGGGACAAGCTTTTCAGGAATACTGACTCCATTAGCGACTTCTATTGGAATGAGCTTCTTGGGAACGTGAGGGCCTTCTTCTAGAATCTGTAAATATTCATCATCAATAGCTCTTAGATGAACTATCATTCTTTGTCTCCAGAAGAAGTATTTGCCCCTTTCCAACATGGGGACTTTACTGTTTCCAGCTTTGTTGGCCATAGATAATGATCGTTTTTAGCAATTGAAATCTGCTAAGAGGCTCTGATACCAATTGTTGATGCAAAATAGGCTCAAGTGTTTGTAGAAGGGGGGGATGAATACAAACACTACAAACTTTTCGCTCTTTTTATCTTTTAAAACGAGTTATCGGAAACAGCTGCACAGATCAGAAAAACTATGTAATGTGAACACACAGATTCAAGTTAAAATAGTTATAGTAAAACTTGGGGTTTTTCTGGAAATCTATATAATCACAAATTTTATTTTTACAGCTACAAATTCTGTAAATAAAATTCACAGCTTCTCACACTCACTAGCTACGAAAACTTTTCTCTGAAAAATAAATCTCTCAAGAAATATATTACAGAGCTTCTTAGTGTTGTGTGCTTCTTTGTTTGTTTGATCTGTTGGATTGATTCAATCTCTCTGTTATTTTTGTAATGAGAACTCCTTTGCTTATATGTCGAATCAGTGGTTGAAATCACGTGTTTGAGACGTGCTGCTTCTTTCAACTTAGCCGCAAGAATGTCACATCGTAGCTCTATGTGTCAGACTGCTGCATGCTTTGTTGGTACATTTTCTTCCCCTGATCTGTGTGCATTTAATGCAAGAGAGTTCTCATTGGATCAAAAACAAACTTCAAGAAATATCTTTCCAGTTGATATTTTTTGCTTCTGTAACACGTTACGTTGATTTTCGTGTAAGTACTGATGACGGGTGCATGCTGTCATAACGATCCACTGACTACCAACCCTGATGGACTTTGATCAGTGCTTCTAAATCCCCTGATGCTTGTTGACTGGATCAGGGCTTCTACTTTCACTTGAGGTTCACTCAGTGCTTCTTGATCTTGAAGGTTATGACTGATGGTACACACTGATGGCTTCCACTGATGCCATGTTGACCATTCCCCCTGACGGGTTACCCTGATGGGTTGGCCTGACACTGACATGTCCTGAAGTGTTTCTCTGATGGGCTGGTCTGCCTTCGTCATACCCTGACAGGTTTCCCTAATGAGTTCCCCCTGATGGGTTCCCTTGATGAGTTCCCCCTGATGGGTTCCCCCTGATGGATTCCCCCTGATGGGTTCCCCTGATGGATTCCCCCTGATGTGTTCCCCTGATGAGTTCCCCCTGATGGGTTCCCCCTGATGGAACTTAATCAACGTAACTTTGTTTAGAATTTCTGATGTGCGGAATACTTTGACTGTTTACAAGTAACATCAGACATTCTTCTTCATTTTGTCAAATCCTTTGAATGTTTCTGTTTTCTAACTTGTCTTGTGAAGAGATTGATCATCCACTGATTAATAAGATTATTATCAGTGGATGCAAAACTTGTGCTAAACTTAAGGTTTAGAAAATACCTCAAGTATTTACAGTTACACAATTTATTAGATAATCATCATCATCATCATTTATCTCTAACATATCTCACTGCAAGTAGACCTGATATAATGTTTTCAACTTGTTTATATGCTAGATTCCAATCAGATCCTAGAGAATCTCATCTGATTGCAGTTAAAAGAATATTCAGATATCTCAAGGGTACTCCAAATCTTGGAATTTGGTATCCTAGAGATTCTGGATTTGATCTAATAGGCTATTCAGATACAGATTATATAGGTTGCAAATTAGATAAGAAAAGAACAACAGGAAGCTATCAATTTCTTAGTAGCAAACTAGTGTCATGGTTTAGCAAGAAACGACATTCTGTGTCAACCTCAACAGCTGAAACAGAATACATTGCTGCTAGAAGTTGTGTGCTCAAAGTTTATGGATGAAAAATCAACTAATGGACTATGGTATGGTGTACAATCAAATTCCTATTTATTGTGACAACACCAGTACTATTTCCATTATAGAAAATCCTGTGCAACACTCTAGAAAAAAGCACATAGACATCAGGTACCACTTCATGAGAGAACATGTGATGAATGGTACTGTGGAACTTCAGTTTGTTCTAGCAGAGAAGCAGCTTGCAGACATATTCACCAAACCATTGGATGAAGCAACCTTTAACAGGTTGGTAAGTAAGCTAGGTATGCTTAACGTTGGTGAATAAGATTCTTTGAAAATTTTGTGTAAGTCTAATATTTGCAGTAGTACTTAATTATTTTCTGATAACTTAGTTACCAGAGACTAATTAACAGTTGATTGAAGCAATTGAAATTATCTTTTGACAAAATTAATTGTTCATAAAGATAATAACACTGTGAAGCATTAGTCAATAATTATTCTTATTAAAGGATAATTATTACCTTGTGGCAGTGGCTAATTATCATCCAACAATTTAACTGTCAATGGATAATTAACTCTTGATTATATATATAGTAGATAATCTTTTATACTATGCAGGATTCCCTATGTTTATTATTCATCATCTATTTGAGGATCTTGTCAAAGCTGATTCAGGTATGTCTTTACTCTCTACTACTTTATTCTTTATTTCTTCTAATTCTGCTATAATGAAGGATGTTAGTAATGATCCAACTCCTTCTACACAAGTAGCAAAACCATCTAAAAACAAGTCTATGTCAAAAGCCAACTCCTCTATCTCTTAGAAGATAAAGGTTGTAAAATGAAAACAACTAGAACCAACAATAGTTAAGGAGGAGAGTGAGCATTTAGAGGAAGTTATGAGGAAGAAATAAGGAACAATGAGAACCCTTGGAGACTGCTTAATATTCTCTCAAAAGGATATTAAGTTCTAAAAGGAAAAAGCACATCTCTAAGTGTAACCTCTCAAAAGGTTGTATCTATTGAAAATAGTCCACCTACAAGGACACAGGTATTTGAGTCTACAATGATCACATTTATAAATACCTTTCAGAGGAAGAAGAAGAAACAGGCTCTGATCAGTGATCAACTTGTCACTAAATGCACACACAGGGTCTCACATTGATGCTTCTCTTTTCTCTATTCAAGAGGAGCAACCAATATTCAAATTCTACCCTTATTACTATTTCTTCTTCTTTCTTTGATATTTCTTTAGAAGCAATGAAAAATTTCTTAATTCCATTAGTTTTAGATTCTTTGATAATTTAATCATCAAAGAAGCCAACTCTTGTAGCTAAAACATAAATAGTAGCTCTCAACTCATTAGTGGATAATACAATTGTATTTTATCAAACATCCACTGATACAAAACATTTACTTCTTATTTTCTACACCACTCCGGGTCACCTATAACAGGAAGATTTTATATTTAGTGAGCCTGAGAGAATTCAAAATGAAAGTCAGACCTTGTGTTTGGAAAAAGGTGAGGAAAAAGAAATCTAAAGCAAAAAAATTTTTTGGGAAAGTAAGGATGAAAGGATGATTTGTAAAAGTCAGGCAAAAGGAGAGGGTGTGAGCAAGGATGAGATACTTGAAGAAAAGAATAGAGAAAAATTATTTCACACACCACCTTTACAGCTCATGTATTCTCTGATCCCCAATTCTGATCAAATATCCGAGGATACTAAGAGAAGAAATTGTGTATGTTTGGTTGGATGCAAGCAACACAAGATTACTGAATAATGTAGCAACACACTTCATATTAAAATAGTTAATCACACATGAATCATGTGCAACTGAACTCAAAAAATGTTTTTGAAGCATTGATCAAAGAAAGAAAAACATGAAGCTCTAACACTTCATAATCAATGATCTTCAAACAAAGCTCAAACAATTTTTTCTTACTAGTCAACCTTTACTGGTGATTTCTACCCTCCAAACATTCAAATGTTGATGTCAAAAAGGGGGAGAATGATCAAGGTAGGGGAAGCAAAGAGAAATTCTGATAAGGACATGGGGAAAATTGTTAAAAATATTAACAGATTGACGAATGGGCATTAAGGAACTGAAACAACAAAGTAGTCACTGTTAAGTTCATGTACAATTATGTTTTTACATGTTTTAAATAAATTCTAACTAATGGTGTTATAAGGTTGAGTTTTGACATCATCATCAAATCTTGATTTATGTTTATCATTGATAATCATAAATAGGGGGAGATTGTATGACGACCCCAAAAATCCCACACGGGACTCGGGCACCATCAGTAGAAGGAATAACAGACAACATCACATCTATACCTCATTAATGTACTAAAGTGATTGATGGTACATTCTTACAAAATTTAGAGTACAAATCCTGCAGCGGAAGCTAAGCTATTACAACGGCTTTCATCATCATCCTTACATGAAGTTCTAACTCATAGGTCTTACAGATTTAACACTTCAATTGTGCTCTTACATCTTCAATCCTCTACTTTTCATCATCATTACCCACAGTTAACTCACAATGACCTTATGCACGTATTTCTTACCTTTATCAACTATAAAATATTTAACAACAACATGGATGAGCGATTTACGCTCAGCAAGCATATAATCATGTATGGTGGGTTTGAAGCACAACAAGGGTTCAAACTGTTTGTGAGGTATGACGGATTCAATGTCAAAACCTCTAGCACTTTAGAAAATAACTTCGACTTTAAGGTTTCAAACTCTTTGATCCTCACTTAACCATCTTGCATGTCTTATTTAGTTTAAAGGAGGTTCTCGAAAACTACGTACGACATCCTTCTTCTTAAGACCAACATAAGCACTTGCTCAATGCCCAAGTGGAAAATTAAAGCTTAATAACTCTGGACAAATGCACAGACAAAATTTTCAAGAATATACTGATGAATCAAAGCTTGATTATATCCATGCACATTTATTCATATCATGCTAGCGAAAAATTAAAGCATAGCATCATGGTTCATATGGAAATTTAAACATAAAAGTCATAACCTTGTACGCATGTTGAATCAATTGATCATGCGCTTAACTGAAATAAGCATAAGAGTGAGTATATACTTGCCTTCATCCTTAGTTGAGCTAAATCTAATTCACTTGCTTGGTCAAATACCTCCGTAAAACATGTATGTTGACATAGCATGAGAAATTTATGCCTTGGATAAAAATATGAGAATACACATATGTGATGTCCTTATATTTTTAATGTTTTTAAATTTGACATATGAAATGTTGAGGTTTATCAATTAATCAATATTATCTTTAAGTAATTGGAGAAAATAATATTTTACACCTTAAAGATAAACTGCGCATCAGTGGATAGTCGTTGAAGCATAAAAGTGGTCATCAGGGGCTAAAAATGACCATCGGGGGATAAATTAGCCATCAGTAGATAATTTACCCGTCAGGGGATGAATTGTCATCAAGGACTAGTTCGTTCGTCAGGGGATGTTTCACCCATCAGGGGATGAATTAGCCATTAATGGATAGCTCTCTGCCATCAGGGGATGGCTCTCGGCCATCAGGGGATGGTTATTAGGGGATGAAATTTACTCATCAGGGGATAATTCACCCGTCAAGGGATATATTTCCCGTTAGGGGATAAAATACCCTTCAGGGGATAGTCATCAGGGGATGACTCTCAGCATCAAGGGATGAATTATTCATCGCCAAACTTGTCAGTAATCCGTTTGATTATTGCAAAACTCCCTTAGTTGTCACCAACTCATCAGAGGATAAGTTGTTTGGTGCCAAACTCATCAGTGAATAATTTGTTCAACACCAAACTCAGCGATGAATAAGTTGTTCAGCCCGAAACTCATCAAGTCAGTACCAAACTCATAAGCCATCGCCAAACTCACTTGGTTATCGCCAAACTCTTCAGAGACTAATATTTTTGTCCCTCAGAGACTAAGAAATTTTACCTATCGGAGACTAACATTTGTTACTCATCGGAGACTAATATTTTATGCTGTCGGAGACTAACTTGTAATCTCGCAGAGATTAATTTTATACTGTCAGAGATTAATTTTATGCTGTCAGAGACTAAGTTAGAACTTGTCTCTGCTACAAAGGAGGACCTTTCATATGTTTGCGGATGATGTCTAACAATGGATAAACCCGACTTAGGGTGCCTCATCATCTTTTCTTCGATGTGTATCATTTATTCACACAATACACACACACAGTTGCAAAAGAATACCACTGTAACTTTTGAAGCTTTATTTTTTTCATGGATAACTTTTAACATGCATGACTAATACTTTCAAATGTGATGTGCATGAGAGAATCAAAAGGAATAACACAAAGCATACGATTGATATAAAGCTCTTACCTTTTCATCTTTTAAGGAAGAAGTTAAAAGCTCGGGATGCTCTTTGAATAGGACAGTTGCTCAAGAAAATTAACTTGAAATTTATGTGGGTGGTCGTGTGACAACCCCAAAATCCCTTACTGGATCAGGGCTTCGTCAAAAGAAGGAAAAGATAACCATATATCCATTCATAGTATAAATACTGGATAAAGGCAATATTAAAGAGTTATTACAACCCAAGAACAATACAATTACAGCGGAAGCTATTTAATCTTTATAAATTACAAATCAAAGATCATTACAACTTCTAATATCTTCCTTCCTTCCTCAGCGTTATTAAAAGAGTAATTAACTTAGTAGTCGATCATCTTTGCTTTCCCCTTATCAGAGGGTTCAGCCTTTGCATTGTGTCCTACAAGACATTTAAGTTTAACAAGAGTGAGCAATTTACGCCCAGCAAGTATATAAACAATTTAGAGGAATAATCTGAAATATTTAAAGAAGTTCAAATCTGTTTGTGAGGCTCAGTGAAATGATACTAATGCCTCAAAAATCTTTGAAGAATCTTTAGGATTACTGATGATAAGCAACGTGTAATCCTTCTTGAAGAAAGACAGGTATGCACCTGTGTACACTTCCTCAAAATATCCATCGGGGGCTAAACCCGTTGGATCTGCTAACCATACAGCACACAGTTGGCCTAACTATGACTGCATGATCCCTCTTTGTGTGAACGTACGTAGTCACTTATAATTCCTCTAGGTCAGGTGAAGAACAAATCAACACCTTTCCTTTCCTCTAGCCAACCATATGGCATAACCCATTTAAGGACATATCATTCTCATTTATTTGCACAGATATAAGATTTAGAATTAGCTAAATATCAAAGCTCAGTTATATCCATGCATTATCATTCATATCATGCTAGCGGAATTTAAAGCATAGCATGCTCATTCATAAAAACAATTGAAACATATAGTCAAGCCTTGCACACATATCGAATCAAATGATACTGCGTTAAATTGAAATAAGCATCAGATTGAATGTATATACTTGCCTCGATCCTTTGCACTCAATCAAATTTAATTTACTTGTGAGTGAAAAATTCTGTAAAAATATACATGTCACAAGATGAATTTAATACCTTGGTTAAAGTATGAGAGAAAATGCACAAGTGATGTCCTTAAGCTTTTTAATGTCTCAATTTGATATAAAAATTGTTGAGGTTAAATAATTGATTAAAACATCATAAATAATTTAAGAAAATAATATTTTATAGTTTCAAAAACAAACTGTGCATCAGGGAATTACTTCACTTTAACTCATCGGAGACTACAGAATGACATCATCAGGGACTAAACTTAGCCTGTCGGAGACTAAGGCTGACGTCATCAGAGGCTAATAACACCCTTCCTTCATCGGAGACTAACGTATACTGTCGAAAACTAAGAATTTCTTCATCAGAGACTAAGTTAAAACTTGTCTCAGTTACAGTGGTGTCTTCCTCACTCCTCTATGGATGGTGTTCTTCACCATATCCATCCTTAGGTCAAAACTCACCATTCTCTCAATGATACATAACATTTCCTATGGTCTGCATGCCCTCCTAGACACGATTTAGGGTTCAAACTCAGGTTGAAGAATACTCCAGCATGGGGTTATAACTACCGACAAAAGAATGTTTGGTAGTTAAAGGTTTGTCTACTAGGTGGTTGTCAACATTTTTACACTCATCTTGGGTAGCTTTTTTTTTGAAATAAATGACATTAACTCCGGGTGTTAAAAACATGCATCAAATCATACTTTTGGAAATAAATGAACAAGGTATTAAACATGGTATGTATGACAGATCAAAAGTGTAAGAAATAGAGCAGAACTTTAATGAAATGCTCTTACCTCCTTGGCTGTAAGAAAGAGTTAAAAGCTCTAGTTTTGAGAGTAAGCTTGGATTTGGTGGTATACTGTATAGAAATTTATGAAGGTGGGACTAGGGTTATAACAATGTGATATATATCACTTGTTGAGCAACAAGGGCCATCAAATTTATTTGATATCAGCCGTTGGCTGTAAAAGGAAAAGAAGTGACTGGTGAGAAAAAGGGTGGTTACAACGGCTGCTAGTGTCCATCGGTCATTTATCATAGCCCACTCTAGGGTACTGATGGAGGTGATGCACATTAAATGCTACTGTCTCCCAGCAGTTAGGTTTTAAAATAAAAATTGGTACTGTAGCTAAACCTGTTCACACTTGGTGAGCCCTTTCTCACGTGAACACACATACTCTCACAAGACAATTCTTGAATGTAATAATCTTTTAAATACTTGAGCTTCAAAATACATTTAAAATCTTTTGGACATCACATTGCCATTGAATTTTTTTATAAGAAAATATAATTTCATCATTTATACCCAATAAGGAAATAATCCTTCATGCAGAAAATAAAATAAATCTCATAATCAAAATTTCATTGACATTTTCGGGTTCTCACAAGTCGGCTGGATAGAAATTTATGGGAGTGGGTCTAAGGTTGTACTCCAATTAATATATTTACATCACTTGTCGATCAACAAGAGCAGTTGGATTATTTGAGAGTAGTTCTCAGCCGTTGGCTGAAATAGACAGTAGCAAGCCTTAGAAAGAAGTGATTGGTTAGATTGGTCGGTGTTGTGGCTGCCAAAAGTCAGTCAATCACATATCATAGCCGAAAATCTATTGGAAAAAAATTATCCTCCCGTTGGTGCCTTATGCGACACTCTTTCCTTAAAGAAATATATTTAAAAAAACATAGTCACGCAAATACATCAGAGTGTACTGCTAGAGTTGATTTACAAGCTAATGGGTCACGTGCAACTCAAACCCTGATATAATATAATTATCTCATTTGCACACATTAGTCCTTGGTCAATAATATACACTGTAGTTTTTTCTCTTATGTAGTGTGTTTCACAAGGTCTCTCATTCTCCTTGTTCACACTTGATTACAATAATAGCTTAAAGATTGAGATTAATATATTCACATCACTTTTGGCGGATTACTTATACACCAATTTATAATAATCAATTTTTGGACATCACATTGACATAAAAACTCATGCATTAAATATTCATACATCATAAGAATTAATCCTATTTACATTTTATCCCTATTTCAAATTCTAGGTCCTTACAGATTGTTAGGAATTATAACATTTGATGATGATGTATAAACACTTAGAATTGTTTAATTTGTAATTGTACATGTATCGGTAGTAGTGCATTATGAGAACTTACTATTAGAGACTACAAGGAATGCATTTGGAGAGTTCAACAAAAGTTAAAGTTGGTCAAGCAAAATTAACCTACCGAAGACTAAGTTTTTGTTCATCAGAGACTAAGTTTTGGTTAATCGGAGACTAAGTTTTTATTCATCAAAGACTATGTTTTGTTCATCGGAGACTAAGTTTTCATTCATCAGACACTAAGTTTTTATTCATCGGAGACTAAGTTTTCGTTCATCAGAGACTAAGTTTTTGTTCATCGGAGACTAAGTTGTTGTTCATCGAAGACTAATTTTTTGTTCATCAGAGACTAAGTTTTTGTTCACCAGAGACTAAGTCTTTCAGAGACTAACTGGTTGTTCATCACAAACCAAGTGTTTGTTTATCGGAGACTAATGTTGAAGCTACCAGAGACTAAGACAACCTTTATCTTTTGAGAGATAGAGGAGGTGGATTTTGATATAGACTTATTTTTAGAGAGTTTTTCTACTTTGGTAGAAGGAGTTGGATCATTACTAACATCCTTCATTGTTGCAGAATAAGAAGAAATAAATAATAAAGTAGTAGAGAGTTAAGACATACCTGAATCAACTATGACAAGATCCTTAAATAGATGATGAATAATAGACATAGGGAATCCTACAAAGTATAAAAGTTTCTCTACTATATATATAATCAGGAGTTAATTATCCACTGATAATTAAAATTGTGGAGAATAATTAGCCACTGCTGCATTATCATCAGTTAATAATTATCCTTTAAAGAGAACAATTATTGACTAATGTTTCACAGTGTAATTAACTTTTTGAACAATTAATTTTATCAAAAGATAATTTCAACTGCTTCAATCAGCTATTAATGAGTCTATGGTAACTAAGTTATCAAAAAATAATTAACTACTTCTGCAAATATCAGACTTGCACAAAATTTTCAAAGAATCTTATTCACCAAAGTTGAGCATACCTAGCTCACTTACCAACCTGTTAAAAGTTGCTTAATCCAATGGTTTGGTGAATATGTCTGCAAGCTGCTTCTCTGCTGGAACAAACTGAAGTTCCACAATACCATTCATCACATGTTCTCTGATGAAGTGGTACCTGATGTCTATGTGCTTTGTTCTAGAGTGTTGCTCAGGATTTTCTGTAATGGAAATAGTATTGGTGTTGTCACAATAAATAGGCATTTGATTATACACCATACCATAGTCCATTAGTTGATTTTTCATCCATAAAATTTGAGCACAACAACTCCCAGCAACCATGTATTATGCTTCAGCTGTTGAGGTTGACACAGAATCTCATTTCTTGCTAAACCATGACACTAGTTTGCTTCCAAGAAATTGACAGCTTCCTGTTGTTCTTTTCTTATCTAATTTGCAACCTATATAACCTGCATCTGAATAGCCTATTAGATCAAATCCAAAATCTCTAGGATACCAAATTCTATGATTTGGAGTACCCTTGAGATATCTGAATATTCTTTTTACTGCAATCAGATGAGATTCTCTAGGATCTTATTGGAATCTAGCATATAAACAAGTTGAAAACATTATATCAGGTCTACTTGCAGTGAGATATAAAAGAGAGCCTATCGTGGCTCTATAACTTGAAACATCAACCTTTTTACCAATTGAATCTTTGTCAAGTTTAGTGGCTGTCGGCATGGGAGTTTTAGCAGTTGCAACATCTTGTAAATTAAATTTCTTTAAAAGGTCTTTTAAATATTTTGTTTGACTAATGAAAATTCCATTAGTGGTTTGTTTAACCTGTAAACCCAAAAACAAAGTTAATTTTTCCATCATGCTCATCTCATACCTACGTTGCATACGCTTAGAAAAATTAAAGCATAAGCTCTTATTAGTAGAACCAAAGATAATATCATCAACATAGACTTGAACAAGTATTAACTCACCAGCATATTTTTTATGAAATAAAGTTTTATCTATGATCCCTCTAGTGAATTTATTTTCCATTAAAAACTAAGATATAATATCATACCATGCTCTTAGTGCTTGTTTAAGTCCATAGAGTTCTTTGTCTATCCTGTAGACATTATTACGGCCACAAAAATCCCATATCGGACTTCGAGCACCGTTAATAATTGACAAAATAAAACGTAATATCATCTAAGCGTGAATATTAATAAATAAGAGAAATAAATAGTATTCTCTATTACATTATCCATAATAAGAATTCTAACAACGGAAGGCTATAAGGGGCCCACATAGGCCTTACAATCTAAACATTTCAATAATCGCCTCACGCTTCACTCTTCTCATGAATGCCATCCATAAGAAGGCAATTAGGAAGTGTTCATCATGCCATCCTCGTTTTGCCTTTAGCAGACGGCTCGGCCTTCTCACCATGTCATGTAAAACATTAGATAATAGCAACATGAGCAATTTACGCTTGCAAGTATATCACCAATTATTGGGTAGGTATTGAAGTATGGATAATCTATTGGCTCAAGTGTTTATGAGGTTGGGCGGAAACAATGTCTACACCTCTTAATAACTTTAGGGAAAAAAATAGCTTCCAGGGTCCCCGAGTGATAACGAGGGATTAACCCTTTACTTGAAAGATATTTTTGAATCATTCATGTGTTCTCTTCATCAAATAGTGCATCAACTGGCCAGCCTAACCACTATCTGACTTCATCATCTCTTCATCAAACGACATATCAGCCGGCCAGCCTGATTGTTTGACTTCATCATAATGACATACGTAGTCAAGCAGAAACCTTTTGTCTATGAAGGTTCAGTCACTGATGCCTCGGCTTCCGTTCCCTATCATTCTTAGGCCCAGGGTGCCAGGCAAATGCAACTCACTAGCCTTTAGTTACCCACATGGATATACTTTACAAGTATGGGGTGAGAAAAATTAAGTTTTTTTTTCTATCCGTATAGGATTTTGTTAGTGCAATATTAGCACAAGTGTTTGTAGAAGGGGGGGGGGGGGTGAATACAAACACCTGAAACTTTTTGCACTTAAAAAGTTATAAGGCTTATTGAAAACAAGTTGTAACAAACAGAAAAACTATATGAAATGAACACGCAGATTCAAGTTAAAATAGTTATATTATAACTCGAGGTTTTTCTGGAAATCTATATAATCACAAATGTGATTTACAGCTACAAATTCTGTGAATAAAGTTCACAGCTTCTCACACTCACTAGCTTCTAATATTCTTTGAAATATCTCTCTCAAGATCTATTGCAAAGCTTCTCTCTAGTGTTTTTGTGCTTCAGTGTTTGTTTGATCTGTTGGATAGATTCAATCACTCGTTATCTTTGTAATGAGAGCTCTGTTGCTTATATATACATCAGTGGGATGAAATCACGTTCTTGAGACGTGCTTCTCTTCTCAACTTAGCCGCAAGTATGTCACATCTAAACTTT